>CATIWC010002201.1:0-45917 GCA_948472305.1 Vicia faba
GTCATCCGATATAATTTATAATTTGTGTATAAAATAGTGAAATGTTAAAAAAATTTATGAAATTATTTTAAAACATTATTATTTGATAGATAATAATTATACAATATATAAATTTAATAAGGTATAATTAAAACCATTTTGTATTTTAACAGGTATAAAAGTTGTTTGATGAAATGTATTTATTCTTATCCATATGTAAAAAAACAAGCAATACAAGAAAAGAAATAAAATGTCAGAATAATCATTAATGTTAATGATGTTTCTCAAATAAATTGAAAGTGTCCTCCGATATAATTTATAATTTGTGTATAAAATAGTGAAATGTTACAAAATTTCATGAAATTATTTTAAAACAAGTGTTATTTGATAGATAATAATTATACAATATATAAATTTAATAAGGTATAATTAAAACCATTTTGTATTTTAACAGGTGTAAAGTTCTTTGTTGAAATGTATTTATTCTTATCCATATGTAAAAAAACAAGCAATACAAGAAAAGAAATAAAGTGTCATAATAATCATTAATGTTAATGATGTTTCTCAAATAAATTGAAAGTGTCCTCCAATATAATTTATAATTTGTGTATAAAATAGTGAAATGTTACAAAATTTTATGAAATTATTTTAAAACAATTGTTATTTGATAGATAATAATTATACAATATATAAATTTAATAAGGTATAATTAAAACCATTTTGTATTTTAACAGGTATATTATTGATTATCTTATATACATTATTAATATTATTATTATAAAAGTTATATTATACATTTAGTTGTAATAGTGTTTTTTATTGAAATGCATTATTATTATTATAAAAGTCATATTTAATTCATGAGAAAGAATGAAAAACAATTTTGTAAAAATTATCTAATATTTAAAATTAGTTTTTAACATATATAATTTCATTTGTTCATAAACAATAATTATTATTATTTCATGACATGCCCAATTTAAGGAGTTATATTTAATACATGAAAAATGAAAAATAAAGTATTCATATACATAATATATGGGTGGTGATATGCATGTAGTCTGTAATGTTCTTTGCAATTGAAGAAATGATCTACAATGGTCATAATTAATTCATGAGAATGAAAAATAAACAATTGTATATGATTTTCTTGTTATTTAAAATTAAGTTCTTAAATCTTAATGTTAATGATATAGTTGTTGTGTTTTTATTTTTTGAATTAATACTTATAAGACTTGAATTTATAAATGAAAAGTAAACTAATCATTTTAGGTTAAATTTAAAATTAAATTATCAATTAGGAATATCTAAATTGATCTCATATTTAAACATTTTTTCAATTAAATTTCATTATTATCACAACATTTTTCCTCTACAGTTAGAGGAATAAAGCTGAATTTTAATTTTATATCCAACTTTTACAATTTTATAGTAGATGTATCATGATAAAAAAAAGAATATAATATAAAATATAAGTATTGTTTAGAATCTTTTTAACAATAACTATATTTATATTATAATAATCAAACAAAATTAAAGCTTGAAGAATTAAACAAAATACAAGAACTTACTAAAAACCTTCTCAAAACAAATTGTATTCAATGAGAAAAATTAAAACTTGAATATTTCAGTTCAAAATATTTCAATTAAATGTTTAGGATCATGCTGACAACAAGAAGTCTACTAATGATATGTGTGAAAAATAAAAAAGACTCAAGTTGTGCATGAATCATAGACTTATTTGATCCAAATATTAATATCAATCTTATGTCATTTAATATTACAGTAAAGGTGTGAACTCATATAAAAAAATATATTAACAATAATGCAACTTAAATTTCCAGTCTTCAAGTTTGGATTTTGTTTGATTATTATAATAAAAATATAGTTATTGTTAAAAAGATTCTAAACAACACTTATATTTTATATTATATTCTTTTTTTATCATGATACATTTACTATAAAATTGAAAAGTTGGATATAAAATTAAAATTCCGCTTTATTCCTCTAATTCAAGAGGAAAAATATTGTGATAATAATGAAATTTAGTTGGAAAAAATGTTCAAATATGAGATCCATATAAATATTCGGATTGATAATTTAATTTTAAATTTAACCTAAAATGATTAGTTTACTTTTAATTTATTAATTCAAGTCTTATCAGTATTAATTCAAAAAATAAAAACACAACTACTATAAAATTAAAATTAAGATTTAAAACATTATTACTTATTATTTTCTCGGCCTCATAACTGCAAAGTATGATGTATTCAATGACAAAAATTAAACAAGTTAAAAATTTCAGTTCAAAATAATTCAATTATATGTTTAGGATCATATTGACGACACGGAGTCTACTAATGATATGTGTGGAAAATAAAAACCACTCAAGTTGTGCCATGAATCATAGGCTTAATTGATCATAATATTGATATCAATCTTATGTCATTCAATATTATAGTAAAGATGTGAGCCCATATAAAAAGAAATATAGTCACAATAATGCAACTTAAACTTTCTAGTCTTCAAGCATTGATTTTCTTTGATTATTATAATAAAAATATAGTTATTGTCAAAAAGATTATAAACAACACTTATATTTTATATTATATTTTTTTTTATCATCATACATCTACTATAAAATTGGAAAGTTGTATATAAAATTTAAATTCAGCTTTATTCCTCTAATTCTAGAGGAAAAATGTTGTTATAATAATGAAATTTAGTTGGAAAAATATTCAAATATGAGATCAATTTAGATATTCCTAATTGATAATTTAATTTTATATATAACCTAAAATGATTAGTTTACTTTTTATTTATAAATTCATGTCTTACCGGTATTAACTCACAAAAAAGAAACACAACTACTATATTATTAAAATTAAGATTTAAATAATTAATTTTAAATAATAAGCAAATCATATACAATTGTTTCTCTTTCATTCTCATGAATTAATTATGACTATTGTAGATCATGCCCTTCAATTGCAAAGATTATTCCGGACTACATGCACATAACCATTAATATATTCTGTATATGAATAATTTATTTCTCATTTTTCATATATTAAATACAACTCTTAAAATTGTGCATGTCATGAAATAATTAATATTATTGCTTATCGGCAAATGAAATAATAGATGTTAAAAACTAATTTTAAATATTAGTTAATTCTTACAAAATTGTTTTTCATTCTTTCTCGTGAATTAAATATGACTTTTATAATAATAATAATGCATTTCAATAAAAATAACACTATTACAACTAAATGTATAAATGTATAATAGTAATAATGCATATGAGAGAACCAATAATATACCTGTTAGAATACAAAATGGTTTTAATTATACCTTATTAAATTTATATATTGTATAATTATTATCTATCAAATAACAATTGTTTTAAAATAATTTCATAAAACTTTGTAACATTTCATTACTTTATACATAAATTATAAATTATATCATACCCTACTTCAATTTATTTGAGAAACATCATTAACATTAATTATTATTCTGGTATTTCATTTCTTTTCTTGTATTCTTCTTTTTATATATATGGATAAGAATAAATACATTTCAACAAACAATTTTTATAATTATATATATATATATATATATATATAGATATATATAGATATATATATATATATATATATATATATATATATATATATATATATATATATATATATATATATATATATATATATATATATATATATATATATAATATATATATATATATATATATATAGTTATATATATATTTGTTTTCTAAGAAAATGAAGGCTCTTGAAATATCTTTATATTCTTAATTTAATTATAAGGAAAAATATATCAAATGCATCAATATTAGTATTGATGGAAACTCTATATTAACTAAAAAATGTGAAGATATGAATTTGAAATCTTGTTTTGATTTAATAAAACTCATTTAAATATTTCTATGTTGTTTCAATCTAAAATATTATTTAAATATAAAAGATTGTGTAAACATATATAAAATATACATTTCCCTTATACATATTCCCCACCTCTTTCCTTTGGATGAGTTTTAGTTTTATCGTCTAATTTATTTTTGCAATTTCCCAATTAATCAATAAAATAGAGAAATTTAGATTATGGGGTGTTACATATAGCTAAATCTCTTGTGTCTAGATTGGATGTAATTAACCGTACTCGTGTGTATTTCTTTTTATCTTTGTTATGAGAACTAGTTATAAATAAATATATATGTTATCTTTGTTTCATGTTAATTTTACGGTTTGAATCATTATTGAGAAATATCTTTCAAGTCATGTCCTAAGATCATCATACATCAAAGACCAATGTCAAGATATAGATTTGGAATTTGATATTCACTTGTATCAAGTTTTAATGTCATTATATTGTTTAATAGGTTGAGAGACCATCGATTAAACAATACGGTAAAACCCGCAACAATGGTAGACATAAGCGGTGTTGAGGAATGATACATGACTATAAAGATTAATAACTAAGTTCACATGTGAGATTAGTCAAATACATATGAAATAGTTTAATGAAATCTAATCATGGCATGTTTCTTTACTCGTTAATTCTTAAGCATTTACCATTGTTACATTTTGTTACAAATCGTTACTTTTCACGATCAAAACTTTTATGAATCTTTCCTTAAAATCATATTAATTAGGACGAAAGTGATATCTCACTAATTCATGTTGAGACAATACAACAATACTTACCCCACTAAAAAGAAATTCATGAGTAAACAAATTATTTTATTAATATTTTGTGTAAAAAATGTAACAACTTGTAAAAAAATCCATCTATCTTACCCATCAGTCTTATTGATAAATCAAGAGGTATGATGCACTAGTTTTTAAAATAATAAAATGCAGAAGTTGAGGTTCGAACCCTTCTGCAAATAACGTTACCCCTCGGTTTTTAAAACACTAAGCGATAAAGTGGTAGTTTTCATGATGCCCTTCTTTACCTCGCTTAGGTAGCTAATGTAAAATGCATTTCATGTCCGAGGTGAAATGTGTTTTTTGTAGTAGTGATTTAGAAGAAAATTCCATTATCCTTAGAATGTTTTATAACTTCAAAAAGATTAAAACTTACCTCTTCATCATGCATTGTGACCTTCATTTTCCCATTGTCCACATTGATCATAATTCATGTTTTTTTCATGAATGTTTTTCCTAGGATTATAGACACTTCATTATCTTCTTCAATATCCATGACCATGAAATCAATCGGAAAGACGAACTTATCTACTTTTACTAGTAACTCTTCTACAATACATGAGAGGGGTTTTACATACTAATCTGCCTGCTGCAAAGTCATCCTTGCCTTTTTCAATTCGAGGTCTCCAATCTTTTTAACAACTAATAATGGCATAAGATTGATACTAGCTCCCAAGTCAATGAGCACTTTTACAACACTAACAATTCAAATCATGACATGTATTATTACTCTCCCTGTGTTAGCTTCTTTTTGGGAAGTGTACGTTAAATGATTAAACTTCTACTAACTTATAATTGAACTGTATCTTCATCAATTACTTTCATTTTTTGTGAGGATGTATTTCTTGAATTTTGCATAAATAGGCACCTGCTTCAAGGATTTTGAGAATGGAATGTTTATCCACAGCTGTTTAAAAGCTCAAGAAACCTTGCATATTGTCTTTTTCTTATTTTTATTTTCTTTCTTTTCTTCTTTTTCTATTCATTTCTTCTCCTCTTTTTTGATTTCTTTTTCATCTTTCTCTTTTGTTCTCTTATGTTACTACCTCTACCACTTTTGGTAATGACAATCTTGCATTGTTCTTTTTTCTTATCTACTATTTTGTTCACCAAATTTCCAATGTGAGTTATGAGCTCTTAAATAAGTTCCTTTGTATTCTTTTGAGAAGAAGCAGTTGCTCTCAGAAATTGAGTGTGAGTTTCTTCCATAGTTGTTTTGTTTTGAGCAGTTGCTTATTTCTTATTGGTACAGTTACCTGTTTTTGTTCTCAAATGGAATTTCTTAAGATCTTTATTTTTTTATTTCCACGGCTTTTGGTAATGTACGTAATTGACTTCTTCATGAGTGAGGGGGGGGGGGGGGGGGATAGAATCAACATAGATGATATTTGTTGTAGAGCTCACGAAATGCAATCAGCCTTGGTGGTGGTGTTACATGCATTTCCTTCAACTGTTGTAGCAGGTTTGACAATTGCTTTGTTAGTTTTCCACTGTTCGTGTTCAGAATTTTTTTTGTACAACAAAAGCATGACTGGTACTTAATTCTTCACTTTGATATGAATTCTTGTTGTGTTTTACTTGATGATCATTGAGTTTTATTATTTCAATGATTTTGAATGCATCTTATACACTTTAAGGAAATAATAAATTTAAGAATTTATCAATCATTGTGAATGCTTCATAAGGAGTCTCTGTTGCGCGTAGGAAAAACACTGTGATGGTTGTCTTAGCTTCCATAAATTTATTTTAAAGAAAGAAACTATTTAAGAATTTTTCTTCCGACAAGTTCCAGTTTGTCATCATCGATTTGGATTGATTTAGATACCACTCCTTTGTTTTTCCAATCATAGAGTGTGGAAATAATCGTAGGAATACCACTTTTTCCTTATTTTCTAGAGCTCCTAGCGTACCAGTAATTTTGTAGATTTTCGTAAGGTGCGTGTACAGGTCTTCATGATCTAAACCTGCAAAATGGTTAGCATACAAAATTTATCATAATCTCGTTTTCATTTCACTTTGTCAAACATTCCTTTATGTTCTAGCAAGATTATCTAAACGCCTGGGACAATTGTTACATGGTATGCCACACTTATAGGTTCCATTGTTGTTGGTGATGTTGCCAACATAAGCCATTTTTTTCTGTTTTGAGACAAAATACTCTTCTAGATCTAACATTTCTCATAGTTGTTTCTTTTTCCTATTTTTACTAAGGTTTCTACATGTTTTTCTTTCAATTTCGGGATCGAATAACAATTATTCTACAAGAACCTTACCTCGCAAAAACTAGTAAAAATAGAACTACTTCTAAATGTAATTTGGTTAGTGTTTATAAACAAAATATATAGATATTAATAGATATTCAGAGATATAAACATACTTAAAATAATAAAAAGTATGCTAAATCTTTAAAACTAGCACCATTATCCGACAACGATGCGATTTTGTTCGTGTGAATCAAAAGTAAGTTTTACAATTATCGTATTCATAGAGACTGGTGATTTCAAATATCGTTCAATAGGTTTTAAGATCAAAAGTAGAGAAAGATTATATATGTTTGTGTGATGCGTGAAAGTAAATGACACAAAATAATTGACAAAAAGTAAATGAATTTTTCGGTGTTAACGGTGAGAAAACTTGCTAGAGGAAGATTTCATCATTACTTAATTATCATGCACATCCAAGTTCAGCAACATGCTCCTCTAATCAGCTATTAATATTACCACATGTTTCTCTCATCCGTATCTCCTTTCAATTTCAACATCGTGAAATTAGTGTATTACCTAATGTCTAATATATCGGCTATTAACCAACACATATCATTAAGTTCCAACAATTATAAAGCAACAAGACTTCACACTAATCCATATTATAGTACTACGAATATTGAACTTAACCATATCTCTAGGTGCTAGTATCAAATAGATGATGAACTTGGATCTAGTAATGACAAGCACCTTTTGATGTCAAGTCACACCATCAAAATGAGTTTTAAGTAGCAAAGTTAAAACACACATTAAGATTAAAGAGTCATCAATATTAAATATTACAGAATAAAACTACATAAAACCCTATGAATGATTTAGTACATGAATATAATAATTATATCTAACCCTCAACAAAGAGATTTTAACTACACTTACTCATTGTAGCCTAAGTGTCGATAATCGCGCGATGCTGGTCTTGAAACTTTATTTGCCTTGTCACTTGAGCATCGTTTATATCTTCATGCTCCCTCTCATATTCTCCTATTGTAGATCAAGATGAACCTACTCCATTTTTATACTACCTCACACTAATTTAACTCTCAGAATGAAGTGGAAACTTCTATATGTAGGAAAATTTCTAGACCTCTCGCTAGGCACACCATCTTTGCGCCTACCCAGCTCTGATCTGCTCTGCTTTCTACCTCAGCAAGCATTGTTTCCATGTTTGCCATGTGGTCGTAGTCGTCTTTCCTCGATTAGCACACCACCCCACTAGCGAGTTAACTCTATCTGTACCATATAGACTTACAATGTTCAGAATATTTATCAAAGTATTGCAATTGTTCGTTGGTTAAGGAGTTGGTCCAACACCCATATGTGTTGTGTTCAAAACCAGGCAATGTTAGATTTTAAATTCTTGCCAGTAGACCAATAATAAAGTGTATTAACTTGTGCTTCCAATTAACATAGACTATCACAAAAATATAACTTTAAAATAATATTTGGAAATCTCTTACACTCTTATCATGACACCGCCGCCAAGAATCAGTTAGTGCAATAAGAAATAAAAATCCCACCTAACAAATTACGGGTTAAAGATTTTCCATAGGGTTTGGAGTTTCGGATCCACATCACATCTTGAATTCAAAGACAAGTATGGGAAACCTCATGTATATTCAGAAAGGTTGATCTTGAAAAAAAGATGTCGTGGCTGTTAAGACACCTACCATTCACACAAGCACATTATTATATTACACTCTTGGATATTACTATTTGTTTGACTAATGACTATCAGTGATAGTATGGAAAACAAGAAATTGGTATATCAGTAATATTTCATTCAATAATATAGATAACAATAAATACAAGCTTCTTAGCGCGTATGGAAAACAAGAAATACAAGTCCACGGCTTCTCTAGTTTTTTCTTACATGCACCTTGGTAATAATCATTCTTCCTCTTCCTAGTTCAATGTCTTTTCAGCTCTCTCAATGAAAACCCCATGTTTCATCGTCTTGACTTGTTGGCATTTTTATTATTTATTATTGAAAAATTTACATCACATTGGTGTTGAATCCAGACACAAAATATGGGGAAATCCATTGTCACTGCACTGCTAACTTCTATTTGTTATAAGTCTAGAATCATTATATCTATTTCAACATTTTAATTAATACTATATATATTAGTAAAAGTTTTATTACATAACTATATATATTTTAATCAACTCTATTTATATATGTTTGTTTCTATTTTTTAATATTACATAACTATTAAATTTTTTGTTATTTATTTATTTAAATTAATATATTTAAATTATTTTAATTAGTTATATATTTCAAATAAATAACATGCTTATCTGCTTAAATTGTTTAATACATATTAAAATATATAAATAATTTATATAATAATATTTTATAAAAACGATGTAATTTAAAAAATATTAATACATATTAAATATTATTATTCTTCAAATAAATATTTCATTATAATTACATAATAATGTGAAATAATTATAATTACATACTACGTAAGTGAACAATAATATATTAATTTAGTTATATATTTAAAATAAATAGCATACTTTATATGTTTAATATAAGTAATATATAATAAATATGTTTCATATTATTAATACTTAATAAATATGTTTAATATTATTAATATACAAAAACTATTTTATATAAAATAATGTAATTGAAAAATTGTTAATATATATTATGTATTATTATTCTTCAAATAAATATTTCATTATAATTACTTAATAGTGTAAAATAATTATAATTATATATTATGTAAATGAATAATAATATATTAATTTAGTTATATATTTCAAATAAATAACATACTTTATATATTTATTATTATTCACTTAAATAATATGCAATTATAATTGTTTGAAATATTAAACATATTAATTATATTAAACATATAAAACATGCTATTTATTTGAAATATATAACTAAATTAATATATTATTGTTCACTTACATAATATATGTAATTATAATTATTTCATATTATTATATAATTATAATAAAATATTTATTTAAAGAATAATAATACATAATATATATTAATATTTTTTTCAATTACATCATTTTATATAAAATATTATTTATATAAATCATTTATATAATTTAATATATATTAAAGAATTTAAATTATATATATATTTATATTAAACATATAAGTAAGTGAATAATAATATTATCCATATTTATTATATATTATTAATATTAAGCATATAAAGTATGTTATTTATTTGAAATATATAATTAATTAAAATAATTTAAATACTAATTTAGTTAAATAAATAAATAATTAATAATTAATATATAATGAAAATTTTAACCTAATATTAAAAAAAAAAGCAAGCATATATAGATAGGTTGATTCAAACATATATAATTATGCGATAAATTTTTTACAAAGATATATAGTATTAATTAAAATGTTGAAATAGATAGAAATAATTCTAATTTAATAACAAATAGAAGCTTGTAGTGCAATAGCAAGGGGTTTTCTGTTGCAAGCTTTGGGTCATGGTTTCAACATCCATGTGAAGCAAATATTTTATCTTTTATATTTAACCTCTCAACAATTAAACACTAAAATAATAATAAAACACTACATGTAATTAAAAATAATAAAAATTCCAACAAAATTATTCATATTATTAAAAATAAAAAAAGTTGCAACTGAAATTTTGAAATGATAGTGGAGAATTCAAACCTTTTTTTATAGGAGGATTTTTCAAATATCACTTATATGATAGAGAGTAAAATAGCTACTAACTTTTAATTTAACATACTTGATCTTTTTCTTTTCTTAACATTTATTATATTTGTATAATGCTTGTGGATCCATAAGATACCGAGAAGGTCTCATAGATCTAGATCAAGACTAACTCGTGATTATGTTTTGAAGGACATAATAATTTATAAGATGGTATATGTCGATCTAACTGATGTCGAGGTGTTGTTATATATATATATATATATATATATATATATATATATATATATATATATATATATATATATATATATATATATATATATATATATATATATATATATATATATATATATATATATATATATATATATATATATATATATTCAAAGAAAGCGAATTCTCTTGAAATATCTTTACATTTTTAATTTAATTATAAAGAAAAATATTTCAAATGCATCAAGATTAGTATTGATGGAAACTCTTTATTAACTAAAACATATGAAGATACGAAATTTGAAATCTTGTTTTCATTTAATAAAAACTCATTTAAATATTTCTATGTTGTTTCAATCTAACAAATTATTTAAATATAAAAGATTGTGTAAACCTATTTAAAACATACATTTTTGTTATACCTACTCCCCATCTCTTTCATTTGGATGAGTTTTAGTTTTATCATCTAATTTGTTTTTGTAATCTCACCCTCCTGACTTAAATATAGTTTTTTGCATCTCAATTTAGAAGTTAGATGATGTGATAGGAAACAAAGCATAAGCCGTCTCAAATGGCATTCATAAAAAAAATTAGAAATCTGCCAAAATAAAAATGGGGTAATAAAATGGCATAAAATTATAAAATACTGAATTTATAATTGTTAAAAAAAACAAGAAAAAAATCTAAACTCCTCTAATTAAAAGAGGCAAAATTATTGTTAACATAAAAAACATTCAAATGACTCTTCATTATTGTTGGCTAAAAACATGAGGTATAAATTTGAATAAAGAACCCTTATTAACGGTTGGTTTGTGATTGATTTTGACATATAATTCAAATAAAAGTGCGTATTCTCTTGATTCGTGTTCATAAAAATGCATCATTTTTTTAAGCATTCTACAACTGTAATTATATAATTATTTTAATACTTCACTATTATCCAGTATAATTTAGGTGTGGCAGTGATATCTAAGGGTTGAAAATATGTTATATTATGTTATATATAAGAAAATAATTTCTTCTCTTATATTTTTTTTTGTTACTTCTTTTTGTATTTTGTTTGTCTTTATTACTTATTTCTTTCTCGGTCTCATAACTGTAAAATATGATATATTCAATGACAAAAGTTAAACAAGTTGAACATTATAGTTCAAAATATTTTAATTATATGTTAAGGATCATGTTGACGACAAGAAGTCTACTAATGATATGTGTGTAAAGTAAAAAAGACTCAAGTTGCCATGAATCATAGACCTAGTTAATCCTAATATTAATATCAATCTTATGTCATTCAATATTATAGTAAAGATGTGAGCCCATATAAAATATAATATATATATATATATATATATATATATATATATATATATATATATATATATATATATATATATATATATATATATATATATATATATATATATATATATATATATATTCACAATAATGCAACTTAATTTTTCCTTTCTTCAAGCTTGGTTTTTGTTTGATTATTATAATAAAAAAATAGTTATTGTTAAAAAGATTCTAAACAACACTTATATTTTATATTATATTATTTTTTATCATGATACATCTACTATAAAATTGGAAAGTTGGATATAAAATTAAAATTCAGCTTTATTCCTCTAATTCTTAAGAAATTTTTTTGTGATAATAATGAAATTTAGTTGGAAAAATGTTCAAATATGAGATCAATTTAGATATTCCTAATTGATAATTTAATTTTAAATTTATCCTAAACTGATTAATTTAATTTTAATTTATAAATTCAAGTCTTGTAAGTGTTAATTAAAAAATAAAAAAAAAACAACTACTATATCATTAAAATTAAGATTTAAAAAAATTAATTTTGAATAATAAGCTAATCATATACAATTATTTGTCTTTCATTCTATTAATTTGTTATGACTATTGTAGATCATCCCCTTCAATTGCAAAGAGCATTACCGACTACATGCATATCACCACCAATATATTATGTATATGAATAATTTATTTCTCATTTTTTATGTATTAAATACAACTCTTTAGATTGTGCATGTCATGAAATAATTAATACTATTTCTTATCAACAAATGAGTTATATATGTTAAAAACTAATTTTAAATATTAGATAATTCATACAAAATTGTTTTTCATTCTTTCTCATGAATTAAATATGACTTTTATAATTATAATAATAATGCATTTCAATTAAAGAAAAACACTATTTCAACTAAATGTATAATAGAACTTTTATAATAATAATACTAATGCATATAAGAGAATCAATAATATACATATTAAAATATAAAATGATTTTAATTATACCCTATTAAATTTATATATTGTATAATTATTATCTATCAAATAACAATTGGTTTAAAAAATTTCATAAAGTATTGTAATATTTCATTATTTTATACACAAATTATAAATCATGTCGGATGTCACTTTCAATTTATTTGAAAAACATCATTAACATTAATTATTATTTTGGTATTTCATTTCTTTTCTTGAATTTCTTCTTTTTGTATATATGGATAACAATAAATACATTTCAACAAACAATTTATATATATATATATATATATATATATATATATATATATATATATATATATATATATATATATATATATATATATATATATATATATATATATATATATATATATATATATATATATATATATATATATATATATATATATATATATATATATATATATATATATATATATTCTAAGAAAATGAATGCTCTTGAAATATCTTTATATTTTTAATTTAATTATAAAGAAAAATATATCAAATGCATCAATATTAGTATTGATGGAAACTCTTTATTAACTTAAAAAATATGAAGATATGAATTTTGAAATCTTGTTTTGATTTAATAAAAAATCATTTAAATATTTCTATGTTGTTTCTATCAAGAAAATTATTTAAATATAAAATATTGTGTAAACCGATTTAAAACATACATTTCCCTTATACCTATTCCCCACCTCTTCATTTGGATGAGTTTTATTTTTATCATCTAATTTGTTTTTTCAATCTCACCCTTGGCTTAAATATAGTTTTTTACATATCACTTTAGAAGTTAGATGATGTGATAGGAAACAAAGTATAAGTCGTCTCAATTTACATTCATAAAAGGTAGAAATCTGTCAAAATGAAAATGGTGTAATACAAATGGCATAAAAGCTATAAAATACTGAATTTATAAGTGTTAAAAAAAAGTAATAATCAAAACTCCTCTAATTAAAAGAGGAAAAATTATTGTTAACATAAAAAACATTCAAATGACTCTTGATTATAGTTGGCTAAAAACATGAGATATAAATTTGAAAAAAAGAACCCTTATTAATAGTTGGTTTTGGATTGATTTAGACAAAGAATTCAAATAAAAGTGCAAATTCCCTTTACTCGTGTTCATAAAAATGCATCATTTTTTAAGTATTATACAATTGTAATTATATAATTATTTTAATACTTTACTATTATCCAGTATAATTTAGGTGTGGCGGTCATATCTAAAAGTTGAAAACATATTGTATTATGTTATATATAAGAAATAATTTATATGTTTAGGATCATAACTGCGAAGTATGGTGTATTCAATGACAAAAATTAAACAAGTTGAACATTTCAGTTCAAAATATTTCAATTATATGTTTAGGATCATGTTGACGACACGAAGTCTACTAATGATATGTGTGGAAAGTAAAAAATACTCAAGTTATGCCATGAATCATAGACTTAATTGATCCTAATATTGATATCAATCTTATGCCATTCAATATTCCAGTAAAGATGTGAGCCCGTATAAAAAATATATATAGTCACAATAATGCAACTTAATTTTTCCAGTCTTCAAGCTAGGATTTTGTTTGTTTATTGTTGTACCCCAAAATTTGCCCTCACTAATCAAATATTTTATCACAAAGATCTCTCTTGGTTCAAGACTACACTAGGGTTGATCAACTCAAGACACCTCCTTAAGCACTGATGACTCAAATTAGGGTTTGAGATTGCACAAGGATAATTGAACTTTCAATGTATCATATGACTTTCATGGATTATTATGGACCCTCAAGATTAGTCATGTTAAGTTTCAAGCCCTGGATCACACTTTTGCTCAGTCAAATGAGCAGTTGACCTAAAAATCAATTGTATTGGGGAAAATTTAACTGTGGCCAATTTACAGTCAAACTATTAATTTTTTTATCCACATCAACATTATAAAATCATATGTATCATTTGATCAAGTTTGAACCATAATTCTTCAAGAAATTTGATCAAATCATCAAAAGGGCAAAATGGTTAAAATTACGGTTTTGACTGAGAAAGGGCAATTTCTGATTTTTGACCTAGCAAATGGTTAATTGGTTTGAGGCATGATCTCAAGAGTTCAATTACATCATTTTTACATAATGGAATGACCCGAAACATTGCTCAAGATCAATTGGATTGATAGTGAATTTACAGTCAACTAATCAAAAGTCAACTTTACACTGAAAAGTTAAACTTTAACTTTTTGGTCAAAATCAAGTGTCAAAGATCACAATTCATCAAAATATATCATAATATGAAACTTATTCGTCAAGAAACAAAAAAGTCAAGATTTCATTTGAAAAGTCAAAGTTTTCAAACTTAGAATGTTTTCTAAGTGTTGAAAACTTCATATTTTTTCACAATTTTGAGCCAATTTTTCACCATGATGCAAGATGATTCAAAAGAAACTTTCAACATGAAAGTTATAGATCTCCATGATATCTACAACATTGATTTACAAAACTTCTTATAAAACTGCTTGGATCTCAAGTTATTAATTCATGAAGTCATGATCTTGAAACTAAACACTTAGTGAAATTTTGAACATTTTTTTGCCAGGGTTTTGACCTAACTTCTGACCCAAGATTCACCTAGTTCCAAGGGGAATTTTCAAAAGTAATTCAAATAAGGGTTGTAGAGAAAATTACAAGCTTTCCAAAATATCCAAGAACTCCTTGAGAATCATTCTTGAGAAGGGAGAATCGAAGAGAGGACGTTAGGGTTTTCAAACTTGAATTACAAGTCATTTTTGATGAACACATGAACCAAATCCATGTTAGGCTGCATAATCTTTGCTTTTCAGGCCTCAAACATATTTTGTAACTCCATAATTAAATGTTTACACAGCTGTTAGAGCTTTGATCCAAGCAATTGAGTTATTATCCAAGTTGCATTTCCATTAATGGCGCAAAGTTAACATTGCCATTCTTGTAAAGCAAGCTTATTGCATAAAGTCCATTCTTGAGCCTCTAACTTGTTCCCTATGATCACACTCCGTCCACAAAGTCAGAAGCAAGTATGTTTAAAGCATAACCACTCTAGCTTAGCAAGTACACAAGGGTTTGAAACTTGAATTTCTCAAAAAAATCACATGTTATGCATAAACTTGTGATTTTGAATTCTGATCAACAACAAGTCTCCAAACTTGTTACTTATAAATATAGTCACTATTGTGAGCTAGGACACGAGCTCAAGCACCCTGAAACACTCCCAAACTCCCTCTAGTCAGAAATTGGACAAAAAACTCCCTTGATACACAGTTCTGACCTTAAACTTGTATCTCTCATTTCCCTCATGCGTTTTCCCTCAAATTCATTCCTAAAGCTTCCTTACATCAAATACAAAACATCCCTGGCCCTGTTTCATAACTGTAAATCCATCTTCATCAACCTCCATAACCAAAAACAGAGCTCTACAAGTTGACTTCTCCAGACCATCTCAGCCACCCATTGCTCAAGCTAATCATTGCATTAGCTTCCTGATAACTTGAGGAAGTTAACTTGATCATTGCAAAACCTTGAATCATGCCCATTTGCACTTCACGATTTCTAGTTTGAGAAATTTTTCTTGAACTTCTATCTTCATATTTAGACATTGTTAGGTTGCATTTGTGAAGATAAAATGTAGACATCATTACCCTAAAACTATACATGTCCATAGATTTCATTTATTTTGATTGAGCTAGGAGAATTTTGATTTTGAACTTTCTGAAATATTTAAGTCAGAATTTGGTACTTTAAAAAATTCTCATTCACCTTTGATTTATAGTTCATGATATTTATATGGTTGGACTCGTATGAAAAAATGGAGCAACTTTCATGTTTACATTTTTGCAAATGGTTGAGAAATGAGCAAGTTGCAGGGCTTCTTGCTGGAGGTTGAAGATGAAGTATATTTATGGCAAGATTTGTGTTATATATTTGTTGTGTAACATATGTTAATGGATGTATCACCACCCGAGTGGTTAAAGCGCGCGCCTGTCACCATGAGGTCCTAGGTTCAAGCCCAGCGTGACTTTTTTCCATTTTCCACTTTTTTGACATTTTTTTTGTGTTTTTGCAGCGCTTGGGCTATCCTTTTTTACTCACAATACCCCCTATTTCACTTATCAACCTCCCTGACTTATTTTTATTTTATTTTATTTTTTTATACTTTTTATCTTTTATTTATTATTATTATTATTAATACTATTATTATTATTATTATTATTATTATTATTATTATTATTCACTTATTTATTTTATTTTCTTATAAAACAAAAATGCTAAAACATTTTCTTTTCACAAATTAATTTTTTTTTTTAATAATCAATATTTAGACTTAAGTTTAATTATTAAATTATTTACTTGTAAATTATAATTAACTTAGAATTTAGGTTTCTCTTAATTTATTAAATTTCTCATTTTATTTTTATTAATTTAAAACTTTTTTCTTAAAAACCCTAAAAATCATTTTTTAACTTAATTTCTTTCTTAATTAGTTTAAACTTAATTTTGTTTAATTTTCATTAATCATTTTCTTTAATTAGGTCAAGACTAAACCCTTTCATAAAACAACAAAAAAATCATTTTTCTTTTTTACATTTTCATTTTTGCATTTATCCTTATTTTGTATATTTATTCAAATTCAATATGGTTGTAATAATTATTTAGGTTTAATTTCTCGCAATATTCCCCATTTGTAATTTATACATCCCCCTCCCCTAAACGATGTAATAGCGTAGTAATTTTAAATTTCGCAATTTATCGCTTTACATACAAATGCTAGTAATTAGGGTTTTTGTATGGAAAGACTAAAACCAATAAATAGCAAACCCTAATCAAAGACAAATCAAGCATGAAAATCAATACACTTGCACACAAACACCCCTAGGGTAAATCCACTTGGTTGCCTTACAAAAATGACCATATTATGCATGTGAGGTATCTTAGCAAAAACAAGCAAAATACAATATCATAGTCCCTCAATGACGCTATCCATGTTGCCTTTCAAAATGATCTTAGTCCCTAAAGAAAAATGCTAAGATATCTTGCAACATTTCTAATCATGGTTATACGATGACTCACACCCGTCCCTTTAACATCCAAAGATAGGGTTACTTACCAAATCAATGGTAAGATAACAATGTCAAAGGAAAGAGGAAATAAACATGAAAGACTTTTGAGTAGGTAGAATGTTCTTAGTTACTTTCTCAATTTCAAAACCCAAACATCCTTGCTATTTTCAAAATAAACACTTACATTTCCAAAACATCTTTCAAAAATTGAAAACATTTTCAAAAGATCAACACCTTTGCATACATTCTTACGAACAAGAATCATTACAAAGTTTGCCTAAACAATGGCCTCTTTTCAAAAAAACTTTCAAAAACTACACAAAGCACATTTTAAAACAAAAGCAAGTGATCTAGCAAGTAACTAAGAGCCCATGGAAAACCATGGATGAAAAGGGTTCTAATACCTTCCCTTTTCATAATCTACCCCCCGAACTCAAGAAACAATCTCAAAGGTCTTTCCTATGCTTTTTCACCTTTCCTTTTGGATAAAAGAAAAGTCAATGGCGACTCTTGCTAAACGCAACATTTGAGATCAAATGCAAAAACATTCAAGTCAGTTCTCCCACCGTATCACAGAACTGGCGACTCTGCTGGGGATAATTTCTAAAAGTGGGGTTACCTTAGGGTTAGACCATATTTACTTGCTTTCCTTGTTTGACTTGTATGCTTTACATTATGGTTCTTTGTTTAGGTTTGAATCCTCTATCCAGATTTGGGATACCTTATAGGTAAGTAGCAATACATTGTGGAAACTATGCAGGGTATACCGACGTGGTCTAAGAAATAGCTATGTTAGTGCGACATATTTGTAGGTACCCGGTAGCCCTTGAGTAGTCAAGGAGAATACGGGGCCGCCGAGTGATGTCATGAAGCACTAATGAACTTTTAGAACCTTTACTTGACCAACTTGGCCATTAGAACGTAGTGAGATGACCGGATTTGGTGCAGTCTGAAGTTGGTAGATACTCGATACTACACTCATTGTTGTTTGGTTTTTTTGGATATTCCGGACGCCATTAAAGAGGCTTGCGCTGAAACAACGCCCAAGGAAACAAATCAATGATATTGAGCTCCTTAGAACCCGGTTACTATTGTTAGGACAGGTTTGAGCCAACTAAACTTCAAGAAGGTACTTACCTATGAGACTCCATGCAATCCTAAACCTAAGGACTTGTTTGCTTTGTTTATATATATTTACTTGTACATAACATCATAAACATCATAACATCATACTCATATTCACTAACCATTTCAAGGATCTTGGGATTTATCTTTGTTCTGTTTTGTAGGACATGGATTCTATTCGAAGGAAAACTATTCAAGTCAATCTTGTAAGGATCCCTCCTCAACTTAAAGAGCTAGCATCAAGGATTCCTGAAAATTCTCTATTTACCGAAAGACATGGTCTCCTACTAAACTTGGTCACCTCCAACACTGATGAGGACATGATGAAGGTGCTCTTTCAGTTCTTTAATCCTTTACACCATTGCTTCACATTTCCCGATTATCAACTTGTGCCAACTTTGGAAGAATTCTCCCAACTCTTAAGGATTCCCATTCTCAATCAACTACCTTTCAATGGTACAGAAAGAGATCCAAGCCAAAAGATATTTCTCAAGCTCTACACTTGCAACCATCTTATATCACAACTAATTGGGAAACAAGGAGTGGTGTCAAAGGTTTCCTAGCAAAGTTCTTGTTTGAGAAAGCCCAAAACTGTTGGAAACTCTTTGGATTTGCAATCTTTTGAGGAAATTATGACTCTCCTAATCTATGGATGGTTTTGTTTCCAAATCCTGAGCAACTCATAGATGTGAACTCCGTCAAAAATATTCATGTCTCGTAACCCGGTGCCTACTTTGCTAGAGGACATCCTACATTCTTTTCACACTCGCACTATGAGGAAAAGGGGTATACTTATGTGTTGTACTCCCCTCTTTGAAAGATGGTTTATTTTGCATCTTCCCCAATTTGTATTGAAGAACGAGCAAGGTTCAAGGTGGTCACATAGGTTAATGACACTCAAACATTCAGACATTCATTGGTGTTCCCGATCTATAGAGAATGTTACTATTGTCGACCATTGTGGAGGATTTCCCTAATGTCCCTTTACTTGGAATTAGGGTGGTACCACCTACAACCCTTTTTTTTCCTTAAGACAATTTGGTTATGCCCGAAGGGATGGTCCATATGAGATGCTCATTCAAGGTTTGGTAATTGACTACGAGAACGACGATCCAAGGTCACCGCCAGAGATTTATCTGAGCTTGGAGGATGTTGAACAAGGTAGATAGCAAGACATTGGGGCATAAGAATTCCATCCCTCTTGAGGCTTATCTCAAATGGGTACGAGCTCGTTCTTAAAGCCTTATGATGCCTTATCCCCCTATTCTCCCAGTTATCATTGAGCCTGTTGTGGAAGGAGATGTCCCATACACTACCCTTCATCCTAACATGCCCACCTCTATCGAAGACTTAAAAAGGGATTGGATACAGCTTAAGGGGGAGCGAGACACTTTCGAGGCCCAATTCTATGCAAGCGAGAAGATGGTTTTGGAACTTACTAAGAAACTTCACGAGGAGCGGAGCCTGAATTCCTACATCGCACCAAAGAGGATGCGTACAACTTTTTTATCTTAGAGTTTTTGTATTTCTTTGTAAGCCCCAAAAGAGGCATGATGTACTTAAGCTTTGATTTATTAATATAACGTGTGTTCCTTTTTGGTCTAAAGCAATTTTAAATCTCAAATTTCCTTGAAATCATTTCATATGCATTTACCATTCATCATAACATAAGCAGGTTTCTTACGATAAGTCTCCTCATCGTTCTACTGTTTATTTCAGTAAGATGGATCTCGAGCAGACAGTAAAAGACCTTCAGGCGCAAAATGCTAAGTTTCAATTCGATGTCGCCAATCTTTTTAACAACTAATAATGGCATAAGATTGATACTAGCTCCCAAGTCAATGAGCACTTTTACAACACTAACAGTTCCAATCATGACATGTATTATTTCTCTTCCTGTGTTAGCTTCTTTTTGGGAAGTGTACGTTAAATGATTAAACTTCTACTAACTTATAATTGAAATGTATCTTCATCAATTACTTTCATTTTTTGTGAGGGTGTATTTCTTGAAATTTTCATAAATAGGCACCTGCTGTAAGGATTTTGAGAATGGAATGTTTATCCACAGCTGTTTAAAAAGCTCAAGAAACCTTGCATATTGTCTTTCCTTATTCTTTTGTAAGATTATCAGGGTTAGGTAAATTCTTTACTAGAAATATTTCTATTTTTTTCTTTTTCATCTTTTTTATTTTCTTTCTTTTTATTTTCCTTTCTTTTTTATTTTCTTTCTTTCTACTTTTTCTACTCATTTTCTTCTCCTCTTTTTTTTATTTCTTTTTCTTCTTTCTCTTTTTTTCTACTTGTGTTACCACCTCTCCCACTTCTGATAATGACAATCTTGCATTGTTCTTTTTTCTTATCTACTATTTTGTTCACCAAATTTCCAATGTGAGTTATGAGCTCTTAAATAAGTTCTTTTGTATTCTTTTAAGAAGAAGCAGTTGCTCTCAGAAATTGAGTGCGAGTTTCTTCCATAGTTGTTTTGTTTTGTTTTGTTTCTTCCATAGTGCAAGTTTTGATTGTTTCTTTGTTTTTATTTTATTTTTCTAACAATTATAAATTCAGTATTTTATAACTTTTATGCCATTTGTATTACACCATTTTCCATTTTGGTGGATTTCTTTTTCTTTGTTGAATGCCATTTGAGACGGCTTATTCTTTTTTTCCTATCACATCATCTAACTTCTAAAGTGAGATGTAAAAAACTATATTTAAACCAAGATGAGATTACAAAAACAAATTAGACGATAAAACCAAAAACTCATCCAAATGAAAGAGGTGGAGAATAGGTATAAGGGAAATGTTTGTTTTAAATAAGTTTAAAACAATCTTTTATATCTAAATAAAATTTTATATTTAAAACAACAGAGAAATATTTAAATGAGTTTTTTATTAATCAAGACAAGATTTCAAAATTCATATCCTTATGTAAGAATAAGCAATACAAGAAAAGAAATAAAATGTCAGAATACTCATTAATGTTAATGATGTTTCTCAAATAAATTGAAAGTGACCTCCGATATAATTTATAATTTTTGTATAAAATAGTGAAATGTTACAAAATTTTATGAAATTATTTTAAAACAATTTTTTTTTGATAGATAATAATTATACAATATATAAATTTAATAAGGTATAATTAAAACCATTTTGTCTTTTAACAGGTATAAAAAGTTGTTTGATGAAATGTATTTATTCTTATCCATATGTAAAAAAACAAGCAATACAAGAAAAAGAAATAAAATGTCAATAATCATTAATGTTAATGATGTTTCTCAAATAAATTGAAAGTGACCTCCGATATAATTTAAATTTTTTGTATAAAATGGTGAAATGTTACAAAATTTTATGAAATTATTTTAAAACAATTGTTATTTGATAGATAATAATTATACAATATATAAATTTAATAAGGTATAATTAAAACCATTTTGTATTTTAACAGGTATATTATTGATTATCTTATATGCATTATTATTATTATTATATTATTATTATTATTATTGTTATTATTATTATTTTTATTATTATTATTATTATTATTATTATTATTATTATTATAGAAGTTATATTATACATTTAGTTGTAATAGTGTTTTTTATTGAAATGCATTATTATTATTATTATTATTATTATAAAAGTCATATTTAATTCATGAGAAAGAATGAAAAACAATTTTGTAAGAATTATCTAATATTTAAAATTAGTTTTTAACATATATAATTACATTTGTTCATAAACAATAATTATTATTATTTCATGACATGCCCAATTTAAGGAGTTATATTTAATACATGAAAAATGAAAAATAAAGTATTCATATACATAATATATGGGTGGTGATATGCATGTAGTCCGTAATGTTCTTTGCAATTGAAGGAAATGATCTACAATGGTATATGATTTTCTTTTTATTTAAAATTAATTTCTTAAATCTTAATGTTAATGATATAGTTGTTGTGTTTTTATTTTTTGAATTAATACTTATAAGACTTGAATTTATAAATGAAAAGTAAACTAATCATTTTAGGTTAAATTTAAAATTAAATTATCAATTAGGAATATCTAAATTGATCTCATATTTGAACATTTTTTCAATTAAATTTCATTATTATCACAAAATTTTTCCTCTACAGTTAGAGGAATAAAGCTGAATTTTAATTTTATATCAAACTTTTACAATTTTATAGTAGATGTATCAGGATAAAAAAAAGAATATAATATAAAATATAAGTATTGTTTAGAATCCTTTTAACAATATCTATATTTATATTATAATAATCAACACAAATTCAAGCTTGAAGAATTAAACAAAATACAAGAACTTACTAAAAACCTACTCAAAACAAATTGTATTCAATGAGAAAAAATTAAAACTTGAATATTTCAGTTCAAAATATTTCAATTAAATGTTTAGGATCATGTGACAACAAGAAGTCTACAATTGATATGTGTGGAAAATAAAAAAGACTCAAGTTGTGCCATGAATCATAGACTTATTTGATCCAAATATTAATATCAATCTTATGTCATCTAATATTATAGTAAAGGTGTGAACTCATATAAAAAATATATATTAACAATAATGCAACTTAAATTTCCGGTCTTCAAGTTTGGATTTTGTTTGATTATTATAATAAAAATATAGTTATTGTTTAAAAGATTCTAAAACAACACTTATATTTTTATATATATTCTTTTTTTATCATGATACATTTAGTATAAAATTGAAAAGTTGGATATAAAATTAAAATTCCGCTTTATTCCTCTAATTCAAGAGGAAAAATATTATGATAATAATGAAATTTAGTTGGAAAAATGTTCAAATATGAGATCCATATAAATATTCGGAATTGATAATTTAATTTTAAATTTAACCTAAAATGGTTAGTTTACTTTTCATTTGTTAATTCAAGTCTTATCAGTATTAATTCAAAAAATAAAAACACAACTACTATAAAATTAAAATTAAGATTTAAAATATTATTACTTATTATTTTCTCGGCCTCATAACTGCAAAGTATGATGTATTCAATGATAAAAAATTAAACAAGTTAAAAATTTCAGTTCAAAATATTTCAATTATAAGTTTAGGATCATATTGACGACACGGAGTCTACTAATGATATGTGTGGAAAATAAAAACCACTCAAGTTGTGTCATGAATCATAGGGCTTAATTGATCATAATATTGATATCAATCTTATGTCATTCAATATTATAGTAAAGATGTGAGCCCATATAAAAAGGAAATATAGTCACAATAATGCAACTTAAACTTTCTAGTCTTCAAGCATTGATTTTCCTTTGATTGTTATAATAAAAATATAGTTATTGACAAAAAGGATTATAAACAACACTTATATTTTATATTATATTATTTTTTATCATCATACATCTACTATAAAATTGGAAGTTGTATATAAAATTTAAATTCAGCTTTATTCCTCTAATTCTAGAGGAAAAATGTTGTTTATAATAATGAAATTTAGTTGAAAAATATTCAAATATGAGATCAATTTAGATACTCCTAATTGATAATTTAATTTTATATATAACCTAAAATGATTAGTTTTACTTTTTAGTTATAAATTCATGTCTTACCGGTATTAACTCACAAAAAAGAAACGCAACTACTATATCATTAAAATTAAGATTTAAATAATTAATTTTAAATAATAAGAAAATCATATACAATTGTTTCTCTTTCATTCTCATGAATTAATTATGACTATTGTAGATTATTGTAGATCATGCCCTTCAATTGCAAAGATTATTACGGACTACATGCACATAACCATTAATATATTTTTGTATATGAATAATTTATTCTCATTTTTCATATATTAAATACAACTCTTAAAATTGTGCATGTCATGAAATTATTAATATTATTTCTTATCGACAAATGAAATTATAGATGTTAAAAACTAATTTTAAATATTAGTTAATTCTTACAAAATTGTTTTTCATTCTTTCTCATGAATTAAATATGACTTTTATAATAATAATAATAATGCATTTCAATAAAAATAACACTATTACAACTAAATGTATAAATGTATAATAGTAATAATGCATATGAGAGAACAAATAATATACCTGTTAGAATACAAAATGGTTTTAATTATAACTTATTAAATTTATATATTGTATAATTATTATCTATCAATTAACAATTGTTTTAAAATAATTTCATAAAACTTTGTAACATTTCATTACTTTATAAATAAATTATAAATTATATCATATTCTATTTTCAATTTATTTGAGAAACATCATTAACATTAATTATTATTCTGGTATTTCATTTCTTTTTATATATATGGATAAGAATAAATACATTTCAACAAACAATTTTTATAATTATATATATATATATATATATATATATATATATATATATATATATATATATATATATATATATATATATATATATATATATATATATATATATATATATATATATATATATATATATATATATATATATATATATATATATATATATATATATATATATATATATATATATATATATATGTTTTATAAGAAAATGAAGGCTCTAGAAATATCTTTATATTCTTAATTTAATTATAAGGAAAAATAAATCAAATGCATCAATATTAGTATTGATGGAAACTCTTTATTAACTAAAAAATGTGAAGATATGAATTTTGAAATCTTGTTTTGATTTAATAAAAACTCATTTAAATATTTCTATGTTGTTTCAATCTAAAATATTATTTAAATATAAAGGATTGTGTAAACATATATAAAACATACATTTCCCTTATATCTATTCCCCAACTCTTTCCTTTGGATGAGTTTTAGTTTTATCGTCTAATTTATTTTTGGAATCTCACAAATAATCAATAAAATAGAGAAATCTAGATTTTGGGGTGTTACAAATAGCTAAATGTCTTGTGTCTAGATTGGATGTAATTAACCGTACTCGTATGTATTTATTTTTATCTTTGTTATGAGAACTAGTTATAAATAAATATATATGTTATCTTTGTTTCATGTTAATTTTACGGTTTGAATCATTATTGAGAAATATCTTTCAAGTCATGTCCTAAGATTATCATACATCAAAGGCCAAAGTCTAGATATAGATTTGGAGTTTGATATTCACTTGTATCAAGTCTTAATGTCATTATATTGTTTAATAGGTTGAGAGACCATCGATTAAACAATACGGTAAAACCCGCAACAACGGTTAGACATAAGCGGTGTTGAAGAGTGATACATGACTATAAAGATTAATAACTAAGTTCAAATGTGATATTAGTCAAATACATATGAAATAGGTTAATGAAATCTAATCATGGCATGTTTCTTTACTCGTTAATTTCGTAAGCATTTACCATTGTTACATTTTGTTATAAATCGTTACTTTTCACAATCAAAACTTTTACGAATCTTTCCTAAAAATCATATTAATTATGGACGAAAGTGATATCTCACTAAATCATGTTGAGACAATACATCAATACTTACCCACTAAAGATAAATTCATCAGTAAACAAATTATTTTATTTATATTTTGTGTAAAAAATTTAACAACTTGTAAAAAAATCCATCTATCTTACCCCTCAGTCTTATTGATAAATCAAGAGGTATGATGCACTAGTTTTTAAAATAATAAAATGCATAAGTTGAGGTCCGAACCCTTGTGCAAATAACGTTACCCCTCGGTTTTTAAAACACTAAGGGATAAAATGGTAGTTTTCATGATGCCCTTCGTTACCTCGCTTCGGTAGCTAATGTAAAATGCATTTCATGTCCGAGGTGAAATGTGTTTTTTGTAGTAGTGATTTAGAAGAAAATTCCATTATCGTTAGAATATTTTATAACTTCATAAAGATTAAAACTTACTTCTTCATTATGCATTGTGACCTTCATTTTCCCATTGTCCACATTGATCATGATTCATAATTTTTTCATGAATGTTTTTCCTAGTTTTAGAGGCACTTCATTATCTTCTTCAATATCCATGACCATGAAATCAATCGGAAAGACGAACTTATCTACTTTTACAAGTAACTCTTCAAAAATACATGAGGGGAGTTTTACATACTAATCAGCCTGCTGCAAAGTCATCCTTGTCTTTTTCAATTCGAGGTCGCCAATCTTTTTAACAACTAATAATGGCATAAGATTGATACTAGCTCCCAAGTCAATGAGCACTTTTACAGCACTAACAGTTCCAATCATGACATGTATTATTACTCTTCGTGTGTTAGCTTCTTTTTGGGAAGTGTACGTTAAATGATTAAACTTCTACTAACTTATAATTGAAATGTATCTTCATCAATTACTTTCATTTTTTGTGAGGATGTATTTCTTGAATTTTGCATAAATAGGCACCTGCTGCAAGGATTTTGAGAATGGAATGTTTATCCACAGCTGTTTAAAAAGCTCAAGAATCCTTGCATATTTTCTTTCCTTATTCTTTTGTAAGATTATGAGGGTTAGATAAATTCTTTACTAGAAATATTTCTATTTTTTTCTTTTTCTTCTTCTTTATTTTCTTTATTTTTTATTTTCTTTCTTTTTTATTTTCTTTCTTTTCTTCTTTTTCTACTCATTTTCTTCTCCTCTTTTTTTATTTCTTTTTCTTCTTTCTCTTTTTCTTCTTCTTGTGTTACCACCTCTACCACTTCTGGTAATGACAATCTTGCATTGTTCTTTTTTCTTATCTACTATTTTGTTCACCAAATTTCCAATGTGAGTTATGTGATCTTAAATAAGTTCTTTTGCATTCTTTCAAGAAGAAGCAGTTGCTCTCAGAAATTGGGTGCGATTTTCTTCCATAGTTGTTTTGTTTTGTTTTGTTTCTTCCATAGTGCGAGTTTTGATTGTTTCTTTGTTTTTATTTTATTTTTTTAACAATTATAAATTCAGTATTTTATAGCTTTTATGCCATTTGTATTACACCATTTTCATTTAGGTGGATTTCTTTTTCTTTTATGAATGCCATTTGAGACGGCTTATTCTTTTTTTCCTATCACATCATCTAACTTCTAAAGTGAGATGTAAAAAACTATATTTAAACCAAGGATGAGATTACAAAAACAAATTAGACGATAAAACTAAAAACTCATCAAAATAAAAGAGGTGGAGAATAGGTATAAGGGAAATGTTTATTTTAAATAAGTTTACCAAATCTTTTATATTTAAATAAAATTTTATATTTAAACAACAGAGAAATATTTAATTGAGTTTTTATTAAATCAAGACAAGATTTTAAAATTCATATCTTCATATTTTTTAGTTAATAAAGAGTTTCCATAAATACTAATATTGATTCATTTGATATATTTTTCTTTATAGTTAAATTAAGAATGTAAAGATATTTCAAGAGCATTCATTTTCTTAGAAAAGAAACAAATATATATATATATATATATATATATATATATATATATATATATATATATATATATATATATATATATATATATAACTTGTTTGTTGAAATGTATTTATTCTTATCCATATTTAAAAAAAACAAGCAACACAAGAAAAGAAATAAAATGTCAGAATAATCATTAATGTTAATGATGTTTCTCAAATAAATTGAAAGTGTCCACCGATATAATTTATAATTTGTGTATAAAATAGTGAAATGTTAAAAAAATTTATGAAATTATTTTAAAACATTATTATTTGATAGATAATAATTATACAATATATAAATTTAATAAGGTATAATTAAAACCATTTTGTATTTTAACAGGTATAAAAGTTGTTTGATGAAATGTATTTATTCTTATCCATATGTAAAAAAACAAGCAATAAAAGAAAAGAAATAAAATGTCAGAAAATCATTAATGTTAACGATGATTTTCAAATAAATTGAAAGTGTCCTCCGATATAATTTATAATTTGTGTATAAAATAGTGAAATGTTACAAAATTTTATGAAATTATTTTAACACAAGTGTTATTTGATAGATAATAATTATATATTATATAAATTTAATAAGGTATAATTAAAACCATTTTGTATTTTAACAGGTGTAAAGTTGTTTGTTGAAATGTATTTATTCTTATCCATATGTAAAAAAACAAGCAATACAAGAAAAGAAATAAAATGTCATAATAATCATTAATGTTAATGATGTTTCTCAAATAAATTGAAAGTGTCCTCCAATATAATTTATAATTTGTGTATAAAATAGTGAAATGTTACAAAATTTTATGAAATTATTTTAAAACAATTGTTATTTGATAGATAATAATTATACAATATATAAATTTAATAAGGTATAATTAAAACCATTTTGTATTTTAACAGGTATATTATTGATTATCTTATATGCATTATTATTATTATTATTATAAAAGTTATATTATACATTTAATTGTAATAGTGTTTTTTATTGAAATGCATTATTATTATTATAAAAGTCATATTTAATTCATGAGAAAGAATGAAAAACAATTTTGTAAGAATTATCTAATATTTAAAATTAGTTTTTAACATATATAATTTCATTTGTTCATAAACAATAATTATTATTATTTCATGACATGCCCAATTTAAGGAGTTATATTTAATACATGAAAAATGAAAAATAAAGTATTCATATACATAATATATGGGTGGTGATATGCATGTAGTCCGTAATGTTCTTTGCAATTGAAGGAAATGATCTACAATGGTCATAATTAATTCATGAGAATGAAAAATAAACAATTGTATATGATTTTCTTGTTATTTAAAATTAATTTCTTAAATCTTAATGTTAATGATATAGTTGTTGTGTTTTTATTTTTTGAATTAATACTTATAAGACTTGAATTTATAAATGAAAAGTAAACTAATCATTTTAGGTTAAATTTAAAATTAAATTATCAATTAGGAATATCTAAATTGATCTCATATTTGAATATTTTTTCAATTAAATTTCATTATTATCACAACATTTTTCCTCTACAGTTAGAGGAATAAAGGTGAATTTTAATTTTATATCCAACTTTTACAATTTTATAGTAGATGTATCATGATAAAAAAAAGAATATAATATAAAATATAAGTATTGTTTAGAATCTTTATAACAATAACTATATTTATATTATAATAATCAAACAAAATTCAAGCTTGAAGAATTAAACAAAATACAAGAACTTACTAAAAACCTACTCAAAACAAATTGCATTCAATGAGAAAAATTAAAACTTGAATATTTCAGTTCAAAATATTTCAATTAAATGTTTAGGATCATGTTGACAACAAAAAGTCTACTAATGATATGTGTGGAAAATAAAAAAGACTCAAGTTGTGCCATGAATCATAGACTTATTTGATCCAAATATTAATATCAATCTTATGTCATTTAATATTATAGTAAAGGTGTGAACTCATATAAAAAAAATATATTAACAATAATGCAACTTAAATTTCAAGTCTTCAAGTTTGGATTTTGTTTGATTATTATAATAAAAATATAGTTATTGTTTAAAAGATTCTAAACAACACTTATATTTTATATTATATTCTTTTTTTATCATGATACATTTACTATAAAATTGAAAAGTTGGATATAAAATTAAAATTCTGCTTTATTCCTCTAATTCAAGAGGAAAAATATTGTGATAATAATGAAATTTAGTTGGAAAAATGTTCAAATATGAGATCCATATAAATATTCGGAATTGATAATTTAATTTTAAATTTAACCTAAAATGGTTAGTTTACTTTTCATTTATTAATTCAAGTCTTATCAGTATTAATTCAAAAAATAAAAACACAACTACTATAAAATTAAAATTAAGATTTAAAACATTATTACTTATTATTTTCTCGCCTCATAACTGCAAAGTATGATGTATTCAATGACAAAAATTAAACAAGTTAAAAATTTCAGTTCAAAATATTTCAATTATATGTTTAGGATCATATTGACGACACGAAGTCTATTAATGATATGTGTGGAAAATAAAAACCACTCAAGTTGTGCCATGAATCATAGGCTTAATTGATCATAATATTGATATCAATCTTATGTCATTCAATATTATAGTAAAGATGTGAGCCCATATAAAAAGAAATATAGTCACAATAATGCAACTTAAACTTTCTAGTCTTCAAGCATTGATTTTCTTTGATTATTATAATAAAAATATAGTTATTGTCAAAAAGATTATAAACAACACTTATATTTTATATTATATTATTTTTTTATCATCATACATCTACTATAAAATTGGAAAGTTGTATATAAAATTTAAATTCAGCTTTATTCCTCTAATTCTAGAGGAAAAATGTTGTTATAATAATGAAATTTAGTTGGAAAAATATTCAAATATGAGATCAATTTAGATATTCCTAATTGATAATTTAATTTTATATATAACCTAAAATGATTAGTTTACTTTTTAGTTATAAATTCATGTCTTACCGGTATTAACTCACAAAAAAGAAACACAACTACTATATCATTAAAATTAAGATTTAAATAATTAATTTTAAATAATAAGCAAATCATATACAATTGTTTCTCTTTCATTCTCATGAATTAATTATGACTATTGTAGATTAATGTAGATCATGCCCTTCAATTGCAAAGATTATTACGGACTACATGCACATAACCATTAATATATTATGTATATGAATAATTTATTTCTCATTTTTCATATATTAAATACAACTCTCAAAATTGTGCATGTCATGAATTAATTAACATTATTGCTTATCGACAAATGAAATTATAGATGTTAAAAACTAATTTTAAATATTAGTTAATTCTTACAAAATTGTTTTTCATTCTTTCTCGTGAATTAAATATGACTTTTATAATAATAATAATGCATTTCAATAAAAATAACACTATTACAACTAAATGTATAAATGTATAATAGTAATAATGCATATGAGAGAACCAATAATATACCTATTAGAATACAAAATGGTTTTAATAATAACTTATTAAATTTATATATTGTATAATTATTATCTATCAATTAACAATTGTTTTAAAATAATTTCATAAAACTTTGTAACATTTCATTACTTTATACATAAATTATAAATTATATCATATTCTATTTTCAATTTATTTGAGAAACATCATTAACATTAATTATTATTCTGGTATTTCATTTCTTTTCTTGTATTTCTTCTTTTTATATATATGGATAAGAATAAATACATTTCAACAAACAATTTTTATAATTATATATATATATATATATATATATATATATATATATATATATATATATATATATATATATATATATATATATATATGTGTGTGTGTTTTCTAAAAAAATTGAAGGCTCTTGAAATATCTTTATATTCTTAATTTAATTATAAGGAAAAATATATCAAATGCATCAATATTAGTATTGATGGAAACTCTTTATTAACTAAAAATTGTGAAGATATGAATTTTGAAATCTTGTTTTGATTTAATAAAAACTCATTTAAATATTTCTATGTTGTTTCAATCTAAAATATTATTTAAATATAAAGGATTGTGTAAACATATATAAAACATACATTTCCCTTATACCTATTCCCCAACTCTTTCCTTTGGATGAGTTTTAGTTTTATCGTCTAATTTATTTTTGGAATCTCACAAATAATCAATAAAATAGAGAAATCTAGATTTTGGGGTGTTACATATAGCTAAATGTCTTGTGTCTAGATTGAATGTAATTAACCGTACTCGTATGTATTTATTTTTATCTTTGTTATGAGAACTAGTTATAAATAAATATATATGTTATCTTTGTTTCATGTTAATTTTACGGTTTGAATCATTATTGAGAAATGTCTTTCAAGTCATGTCCTAAGATTATCATACATCAAAGGCTAAAGTCTAGATATAGATTTGGAGTTTGATATTCACTTGTATCAAGTCTTAATGTCATTATATTGTTTAATAGGTTGAGAGACCATCGATTAAACAATACGGTAAAACCCGCAACAACGGTTAGACATAAGCGGTGTTGAAGAGTGATACATGACTATAAAGATTAATAACTAAGTTCAAATGTGATATTAGTCAAATACATATGAAATAGGTTAATGAAATCTAATCATGGCATGTTTCTTTACTCATTAATTTCGTAAGAATTTACCATTGTTACATTTTGTTATAAATCGTTACTTTTCATAATCAAAACTTTTATGAATCTTTCCTAAAAATCATATTAATTATGGACGAAAGTGATATCTCACTAAATCATGTTGAGACAATACATCAATACTTACCCACTAAAGATAAATTCATCAGTAAACAAATTATTTTATTTATATTTTGTGTAAAAAATTTAACAACTTGTAAAAAAATCCATCTATCTTACCCCTCAGTCTTATTGATAAATCAAGAGGTATGATGCACTAGTTTTTAAAATAATAAAATGCAGAAGTTGAGGTCCGAACCCTTGTGCAAATAAAGTTACCCCTCGGTTTTTAAAACACTAAGGGATAAAATGGTAGTTTTCATGATGCCCTTCGTTACCTCGCTTCGGTAGCTAATGTAAAATGCATTTCATGTCCGAGGTGAAATGTGTTTTTTGTAGTAGTGATTTAGAAGAAAATTCCATTATCGTTAGAATATTTTATAACTTCATAAAGATTAAAACTTACTTCTTCATTATGCATTGTGACCTTCATTTTCCCATTGTCCACATTGATCATGATTCATAATTTTTTCATGAATGTTTTTCCTAGTTTTATAGGCACTTCATTATCTTCTTCAATATCCATGACCATGAAATCAACCGGAAAGACGAACTTATCTACTTTTACAAGTAACTCTTCAAAAATACATGAGGGGTGTTTTACATACTAATCTGCCTGCTGCAAAGTCATCCTTGTCTTTTTCAATTCGAGGTCGCCAATCTTTGTAACAACTAATAATGGCATAAGATTGATACTAGCTCCCAAGTCAATGAGCACTTTTACAACACTAACAGTTCCAATCATGACATGTATTATTACTCTTCGTGTGTTAGCTTCTTTTTGGGAAGTGTACGTTAAATGATTAAACTTCTACTAACTTATAATTGAAATGTATCTTCATCAATTACTTTCATTTTTTGTGAGGATGTATTTCTTGAATTTTGCATAAATAGGCACCTGCTGCAAGGATTTTGAGAATGGAATGTTTATCCACAACTGTTTAAAAAGCTCAAGAATCCTTGCATATTTTCTTTCCTTATTCTTTTGTAAGATTATGAGGGTTAGGTAAATTCTTTATTAGAAATATTTCTATTTTTTTCTTTTTCTTCTTTTTTATTTTCTTTATTTTTTATTTTCTTTCTTTTCTTCTTTTTCTACTCATTTTCTTCTCCTCTTTTTTTATTTCTTTTTCTTCTTTCTCTTTTTTTTCTTCTTGTGTTACCACCTCTACCACTTCTGGTAATGACAATCTTGCATTGTTCTTTTTTCTTATCTACTATTTTGTTCACCAAATTTCCAATGTGAGTTATGAGCTCTTAAATGAGTTCTTTTGCATTCTTTTAAGAAGAAGCAGTTGCTCTCAGAAATTGAGTGCGATTTTCTTCCATAGTTGTTTTGTTTTGTTTTGTTTCTTCCATAGTGCGAGTTTTGATTGTTTCTTTGTTTTTATTTTATTTTTTTAACAATTATAAATTCAGTATTTTATAGCTTTTATGCCATTTGTATTACACCATTTTCATTTTGGTGGATTTCTTTTTCTTTTATGAATTCCATTTGAGACGGCTTATTCTTTTTTTCCTATCACATCATCTAACTTCTAAAGTGAGATGTAAAAAACTATATTTAAACCAAGGATGAGATTACAAAAACAAATTAGACGATAAAACTAAAAACTCATCAAAATGAAAGAGGTGGAGAATAGGTATAAGGGAAATGTTTATTTTAAATAAGTTTACCAAATCTTTTATATTTAAATAAAATTTCATATTTAAACAACATAGAAATATTTAATTGAGTTTTTATTAAATCAAGACAAGATTTTAAAATTCATATCTTCATATTTTTTAGTTAATAAAGAGTTTCCATAAACACTAATATTGATTCATTTGATATATTTTTCTTTATAGTTAAATTAAGAATGTAAAGATATTTCAAGAGCATTCATTTTCTTAGAAAACAAACAAATATATATATATATATATATATATATATATATATATATATATATATATATATATATATATATATATATATATATATATATATATATATATATATATATATATATATATATATATATATATATATATATATATATATATATATATATATATATATATATATATATATATATATATATATATATATATATAACTTGTTTGTTGAAATGTATTTATTCTTATCCATATTTAAAAAAAACAAGCAACACAAGAAAAGAAATAAAATGTCAGAATAATCATTAATGTTAATGATGTTTCTCAAATAAATTGAAAGTGTCCTCCGATATAATTTATAATTTGTGTATAAAATAGTGAAATGTTAAAAAAAATTATGAAATTATTTTAAAACATTATTATTTGATAGATAATAATTATACAATATATAAATTTAATAAGATATAATTAAAACCATTTTGTATTTTAACAGGTATAAAAGTTGTTTGATGAAATGTATTTATTCTTATCCATATGTAAAAAAACAAGCAATACAAGAAAAGAAATAAAATGTCAGAAAATCATTAATGTTAACGATGATTCTCAAATAAATTGAAAGTGTCCTCTGATATAATTTATAATTTGTGTATAAAATAGTGAAATGTTACAAAATTTTATGAAATTATTTTAAAACAAGTGTTATTTGATAGATAATAATTATACAATATATAAATTTAATAAGGTATAATTAAAACCATTTTGTATTTTAACAGGTGTAAAGTTGTTTGTTGAAATGTATTTATTCTTATCCATATGTAAAAAAACAAGCAATACAAGAAAAGAAATAAAATGTCATAATAATCATTAATGTTAATGATGTTTCTCAAATAAATTGAAAGTGTCCTCCAATATAATTTATAATTTGTGTATAAAATAGTGAAATGTTACAAAATTTTATGAAATTATTTTAAAACAATTGTTATTTGATAGATAATAATTATACAATATATAAATTTAATAAGGTATAACTAAAACCATTTTGTATTTTAACAGGTATATTATTGATTATCTTATATGCATTATTATTATTATTATTATAAAAGTTATATTATACATTTAATTGTAATAGTGTTTTTTATTGAAATGCATTATTATTATTATAAAAGTCATATTTAATTCATGAGAAAGAATGAAAAACAATTTTGTAAGAATTATCTAATATTTAAAATTAGTTTTTAACATATATAATTTCATTTGTTCATAAACAATAATTATTATTATTTCATGACATGCCCAATTTAAGGAGTTATATTTAATACATGAAAAATGAAAAATAAAGTATTCATATACATAATATATGGGTGGTGATATGCATGTAGTCCGTAATGTTCTTTGCAATTGAAGGAAATGATCTACAATGGTCATAATTAATTCATGAGAATGAAAAATAAACAATTGTATATGATTTTCTTGTTATTTAAAATTAATTTCTTAAATCTTAATGTTAATGATATAGTTGTTGTGTTTTCATTTTTTGAATTAATACTTATAAGACTTGAATTTATAAATGAAAAGTAAACTAATCATTTTAGGTTAAATTTAAAATTAAATTATCAATTAGGAATATCTAAATTGATCTCATATTTGAATATTTTTTCAATTAAATTTCATTATTATCACAACATTTTTCCTCTACAGTTAGAGGAATAAAGATGAATTTTAATTTTATATCCAACTTTTACAATTTTATAGTTGATGTATCATGATAAAAAAAAGAATATAATATAAAATATAAGTATTGTTTAGAATCTTTTTAACAATAACTATATTTATATTATAATAATCAAACAAAATTCAAGCTTGAAGAATTAAACAAAATACAAGAACTTACTAAAAACCTACTCAAAACAAATTGCATTCAATGAGAAAAATTAAAACTTGAATATTTCAGTTCAAAATAATTCAATTAAATATTTAGGATCATGTTGACAACAAGAAGTCTACTAATGATATGTGTGGAAAATAAAAAAGACTCAAGTTGTGCCATGAATCATAGACTTATTTGATCCAAATATTAATATCAATCTTATGTCATTTAATATTATAGTAAAGGTGTGACCTCATATAAAAAAAAATGTATTAACAATAATGCAACTTAAATTTCAAGTCTTCAAGTTTGGATTTTGTTTGATTATTCTAATAAAAATATAGTTATTGTTTAAAAGATTCTAAACAACACTTATATTTTATATTATATTCTTTTTTTATCATGATACATTTACTATAAAATTGAAAAGTTGGATATAAAATTAAAATCCTGCTTTATTCCTCTAATTCAAGAGGAAAAATATTGTGATAATAATGAAATTTAGTTGGAAAAATGTTCAAATATGAGATCCATATAAATATTCGGAATTGATAATTTAATTTTAAATTTAACCTAAAATGGTTAGTTTACTTTTCATTTATTAATTCAAGTCTTATCAGTATTAATTCAAAAAATAAAAACACAACTACTATAAAATTAAAATTAAGATTTAAAACATTTTTACTTATTATTTTCTCGGCCTCATAACTGCAAAGTATGATGTATTCAATGACAAAAATTAAACAAGTTAAAAATTTCAGTTCAAAATATTTCAATTATATGTTTAGGATCATATTGACGACACGGAGTCTATTAATGATATGTGTGGAAAATAAAAACCACTCAAGTTGTGCCATGAATCATAGGCTTAATTGATCATAATATTGATATCAATCTTATGTCATTCAATATTATAGTAAAGATGTGAGCCCGTATAAAAAGAAATATAGTCACAATAATGCAACTTAAACTTTCTAGTCTTCAAGCATTGATTTTCTTTGATTATTATAATAAAAATATAGTTATTGTCAAAAAGATTATAAACAACACTTATATTTTATATTATATTATTTTTTTATCATCATACATCTACTATAAAATTGGAAAGTTGTATATAAAATTTAAATTCAGCTTTATTCCTCTAACTCTAGAAGAAAAATGTTGTTATAATAATGAAATTTAGTTGGAAAAATATTCAAATATGAGATCAATTTAGATATTCCTAATTGATAATTTAATTTTATATATAACCTAAAATGATTAGTTTACTTTTTAGTTATAAATTCATGTTTTACCGGTATTAACTCACAAAAAAGAAACACAACTACTATATCATTAAAATTAAGATTTAAATAATTAATTTTAAATAATAAGCAAATCATATACAATTGTTTCTCTTTCATTCTCATGAATTAATTATGACTATTGTAGATTATTGTAGATCATGCCCTTCAATTGCAAAGATTATTACGAACTACATGCACATAACAATTAATATATTCTGTATATGAATAATTTATTTCTCGTTTTTCATATATTAAATGCAACTCTTAAAATTGTGCATGTCATGAAATAATTAATATATTGCTTATCGACAAATGAAATTATAGATGTTAAAAACTAATTTTAATATTAGTTAATTCTTACAAAATTGTTTTTCATTCTTTCTCGTGAATTAAATATGACTTTTATAATAATAATAATGCATTTCAATAAAAATAACACTATTACAACTAAATGTATAAATGTATAATAGTAATAATGCATATGAGAGAACCAATAATATACCTGTTAGAATACAAAATGGTTTTAATAATAACTTATTAAATTTATATATTGTATAATTATTATCTATCAATTAACAATTGTTTTAAAATAATTTCATAAAACTTTGTAAAATTTCATTACTTTATACATAAATTATAAATTATATCATATTCTATTTTCAATTTATTTGAGAAACATCATTAACATTAATTATTATTCTGGTATTTCATTTCTTTTCTTGTATTTCTTCTTTTTATATATATGGATAAGAATAAATACATTTCAACAAATAATTTTTATAATTATATATATAATATATATATATATATATATATATATATATATATATATATATATATATATATATATATATATATATATATATTATATATATATATATATATATATATATATATATATATATGTGTGGTGTGTGTTTTCTAAGAAAATGAAGGCTCTTGAAATATCTTTATATTTTTAATTTAATTATAAGGAAAATATATCAAATGCATCAATATTAGTATTGATGGAAACTCTTTATTAACTAAAAAATGTGAAGATATGAATTTTGAAATCTTGTTTTGATTTAATAAAAACTCATTTAAATATTTCTATGTTGTTTCAATCTAAAATATTATTTAAATATAAAGGATTGTGTAAACATATATAAAACATACATTTCCCTTATACCTATTCCCCAACTCTTTCCTTTGGATGAGTTTTAGTTTTATCGTCTAATTTATTTTTGGAATCTCACAAATAATCAATAAAATAGAGAAATCTAGATTTTGGGGTGTTACATATAGCTAAATGTCTTGTGTCTAGATTGGATGTAATTAACCGTACTCGTATGTATTTATTTTTATCTTTGTTATGAGAACTAGTTATAAATAAATATATATGTTATCTTTGTTTCATGTTAATTTTACGGTTTGAATCATTATTGAGAAATATCTTTCAAGTCATGTCCTAAGATTATCATACATCAAAGGCCAAAGTCTAGATATAGATTTGGAGTTTGATATTCACTTGTATCAAGTCTTAATGTCATTATATTGTTTAATAGGTTGAGAGACCATCGATTAAACAATACGGTAAAACCCGCAACAACGGTTAGACATAAGCGGTGTTGAAGAGTGATACATGACTATAAAGATTAATAACTAAGTTCAAATGTGATATTAGTCAAATACATATGAAATAGGTTAATGAAGTCTAATCATGGCATGTTTCTTTACTCATTAATTTCGTAAGCATTTACCATTGTTACATTTTGTTATAAATCGTTACTTTTCACAATCAAAACTTTTATGAATCTTTCCTAAAAATCATATTAATTATGGACGAAAGTGATATCTCACTAAATCATGTTGAGACAATACATCAATACTTACCCACTAAAGATAAATTCATCAGTAAACAAATTATTTTATTTATATTTTGTGTAAAAAATTTAACAACTTGTAAAAAAATCCATCTATCTTACCCCTCAGTCTTATTGATAAATCAAGAGGTATGATGCACTAGTTTTTAAAATAATAAATGCAGAAGTTGAGGTCCGAACCCTTGTGCAAATAACGTTGCCCCTCGGTTTTTAAAACACTAAGGGATAAAATGGTAGTTTTCATGATGCCCTTCGTTACCCTCGCTTCGGTAGCTAATGTAAAATGCCTTTCATGTCCGAGGTGAAATGTGTTTTTTGTAGTAGTGATTTAGAAGAAAATTCCATTATCGTTAGAGCATTTTATAACTTCATAAAGATTAAAAACTTACTTCTTCATTATGCATTGTGACCTTCATTTTCCCATTGTCCACATTGATCATGATTCATAATTTTTTCATGAATGTTTTTCCTAGTTTTAGAGGCACTTCATTATCTTCTTCAATATCCATGACCATGAAATCAATCGGAAAGACGAACTTATCTACTTTTACAAGTAACTCTTCAAAAATACATGAGGGGTGTTTTACATACTAATCTGCCTGCTGCAAAGTCATCCTTGTCTTTTTCAATTCGAGGTCGCCAATCTTTGTAACAACTAATAATGGGATAAGATTGATACTAGCTCCCAAGTCAATGAGCACTTTTACAACACTAACAGTTCCAATCATGACATGTATTATTACTCTTCGTGTGTTAGCTTCTTTTTGGGAAGTGTACGTTAAATGATTAAACTTCTACTAACTTATAATTGAAATGTATCTTCATCAATTACTTTCATTTTTTGTGAGGATGTATTTCTTGAATTTTGCATAAATAAGGCACCTGCTGCAAGGATTTTGAGAATGGAATGTTTATCCACAGCTGTTTAAAAAGCTCAAGAATCCTTGCATATTTTCTTTCCTTATTCTTTTGTAAGATTATGAGGGTTAGGTAAATTCTTTATTAGAAATATTTCTATTTTTTCTTTTTCTTCTTTTTTATTTTCTTTATTTTTTATTTTCTTTCTTTTCTTCTTTTTCTACTCATTTTCTTCTCCTCTTTTTTATTTCTTTTACTTCTTTCTCTTTTTTTTTCTTCTTGTGTTACCACCTCTACCACTTCTGGTAATGACAATCTTGCATTGTTCTTTTTTTCTTATCTACTATTTTGTTCACCAAATTTCCAATGTGAGTTATGAGCTCTTAAATGAGTTCTTTTGCATTCTTTTAAGAAGAAGCAGTTGCTCTCAGAAATTGAGTGCGATTTTCTTCCATAGTTGTTTTGTTTTGTTTTGTTTCTTCCATAGTGCGAGTTTTGATTGTTTCTTTGTTTTTATTTTATTTTTTTAACAATTATAAATTCAGTATTTTATAGCTTTTATGCCATTTGTATTACACCATTTTCATTTTGGTGGATTTCTTTTTCTTTTATGAATGCCATTTGAGACGGCTTATTCTTTTTTTCCTATCACATCATCTAACTTCTAAAGTGAGATGTAAAAAACTATATTTAAACCAAGGATGAGATTACAAAAACAAATTAGACGATAAAACTAAAAACTCATCAAAATGAAAGAGGTGGAAGATAGGTATAAGGGAAATGTTTATTTTAAATAAGTTTACCAAATCTTTTATATTTAAATAAAATTTCATATTTAAACAACATAGAAATATTTAATTGAGTTTTTATTAAATCAAGACAAGATTTTAAAATTCATATCTTCATATTTTTTAGTTAATAAAGAGTTTCCATAAACACTAATATTGATTCATTTGATATATTTTTCTTTATAGTTAAATTAAGAATGTAAAGATATTTCAAGAGCATTCATTTTCTTAGAAAACAAACAAATATATATATATATATATATATATATATATATATATATATATATAATATATATATATATATATATATATATATTATATATATATATATATATATATATATATATATATATATATATATATATATATATATATATAACTTGTTTGTTGAAATGTATTTATTCTTATCCATATTTAAAAAAAAACAAGCAACACAAGAAAAGAAATAAAATGTCAGAATAATCATTAATGTTAATGATGTTTCTCAAATAAATTGAAAGTGTCCTCCGATATAATTTATAATTTGTGTATAAAATAGTGAAATGTTAAAAAAAATTATGAAATTATTTTAAAACATTATTATTTGATAGATAATAATTATACAATATATAAATTTAATAAGATATAATTAAAACCATTTTGTATTTTAACAGGTATAAAAGTTGTTTGATGAAATGTATTTATTCTTATCCATATGTAAAAAAAACAAGCAATACAAGAAAAGAAATAAAATGTCAGAAAATCATTAATGTTAACGATGATTCTCAAATAAATTGAAAGTGTCCTCCGATATAATTTATAATTTGTGTATAAAATAGTGAAATGTTACAAAATTTTATGAAATTATTTTAAAACAAGTGTTATTTGATAGATAATAATTATACAATATATAAATTTAATAAGGTATAATTAAAACTATTTTGTATTTTAACAGGTGTAAAGTTGTTTGTTGAAATGTATTTATTCTTATCCATATGTAAAAAAACAAGCAATACAAGAAAAGAAATAAAATGTCATAATAATCATTAATGTTAATGATGTTTCTCAATAAATTGAAAGTGTCCTCCAATATAATTTATAATTTGTGTATAAAATAGTGAAATGTTACAAAATTTTATGAAATTATTTTAAAACAATTGTTATTTGATAGATAATAATTATACAATATATAAATTTAATAAGGTATAACTAAAACCATTTTGTATTTTAACAGGTATATTATTGATTATCTTATATGCATTATTATTATTATTATTATTATAAAAGTTATATTATACATTTAATTGTAATAGTGTTTTTTATTGAAATGCATTATTATTATTATAAAAGTCATATTTAATTCATGAGAAAGAATGAAAAACAATTTTGTAAGAATTATCTAATATTTAAAATTAGTTTTTAACATATATAATTTCATTTGTTCATAAACAATAATTATTATTATTTCATGACATGCCCAATTTAAGGAGTTATATTTAATACATGAAAAATGAAAAATAAAGTATTCATATACATAATATATGGGTGGTGATATGCATGTAGTCCGTAATGTTCTTTGCAATTGAAGGAACTGATCTACAATGGTCATAATTAATTCATGAGAATGAAAAATAAACAATTGTATATGATTTTCTTGTTATTTAAAATTAATTTCTTAAATCTTAATGTTAATGATATAGTTGTTGTGTTTTTATTTTTTGAATTAATACTTATAAGACTTGAATTTATAAATGAAAAGTAAACTAATCATTTTAGGTTAAATTTAAAATTAAATTATCAATTAGGAATATCTAAATTGATCTCATATTTGAATATTTTTTCAATTAAATTTCATTATTATCACAACATTTTTCCTTTACAGTTAGAGGAATAAAGCTGAATTTTAATTTTATATCCAACTTTTACAATTTTATAGTTGATGTATCATGATAAAAAAAAGAATATAATATAAAATATAAGTATTGTTTAGAATCTTTTTAACAATAACTATATTTATATTATAATAATCAAACAAAATTCAAGCTTGAAGAATTAAACAAAATACAAGAACTTACTAAAAACCTACTCAAAACAAATTGCATTCAATGAGAAAAATTAAAACTTGAATATTTCAGTTCAAAATAATTCAATTAAATGTTTAGGATCATGTTGACAACAAGAAGTCTACTACTGATATGTGTGGAAAATAAAAAAGACTCAAGTTGTGCCATGAATCATAGACTTATTTGATCCAAATATTAATATCAATCTTATGTCATTTAATATTATAGTAAAGGTGTGAACTCATATAAAAAAAATATATTAACAATAATGCAACTTAAATTTCAAGTCTTCAAGTTTGGATTTTGTTTGATTATTATAATAAAAATATAGTTATTGTTAAAAGATTCTAAACAACACTTATATTTTATATTATATTCTTTTTTTATCTTGATACATTTACTATAAAATTGAAAAGTTGGATATAAAATTAAAATCCTGCTTTATTCCTCTAATTCAAGAGGAAAAATATTTTGATAATAATGAAATTTAGTTGGAAAAATCTTCAAATATGAGATCCATATAAATATTCGGAATTGATAATTTAATTTTAAATTTAACCTAAAATGGTTAGTTTACTTTTCATTTATTAATTCAAGTCTATCATTATTAATTCAAAAATAAAAACACAACTACTATAAAATTAAAATTAAGATTTAAAACATTATTACTTATTATTTTCTCGGCCTCATAACTGCAAAGTATGATGTATTCAATGACAAAAATTAAACAAGTTAAAAATTTCAGTTCAAAATATTTCAATTATATGTTTAGGATCATATTGACGACACGGAGTCTATTAATGATATGTGTGGAAAATAAAAACCACTCAAGTTGTGCCATGAATCATAGGCTTAATTGATCATAATATTGATATCAATCTTATGTGATTCAATATTATAGTAAAGATGTGAGCCCATATAAAAAGAAATATAGTCACAATAATGCAACTTAAACTTTCTAGTCTTCAAGCATTGATTTTCTTTGATTATTATAATAAAAATATAGTTATTGTCAAAAAGATTATAAACAACACTTATATTTTATATTATATTATTTTTTTATCATCATACATCTACTATAAAATGGGAAAGTTGTATATAAAATTTAAATTCAGCTTTATTCCTCTAATTCTAGAAGAAAAATGTTGTTATAATAATGAAATTTAGTTGGAAAAATATTCAAATATGAGATCAATTTAGATATTCCTAATTGATAATTTAATTTTATATATAACCTAAAATGATTAGTTTACTTTTTAGTTATAAATTCATGTTTTACCGGTATTAACTCACAAAAAAGAAACACAACTACTATATAATTAAAATTAAGATTTAAATAATTAATTTTAAATAATAAGCAAATCATATACAATTGTTTCTCTTTCATTCTCATGAATTAATTATGACTATTGTAGATTATTGTAGATCATGCCCTTCAATTGCAAAGATTATTACGAACTACATGCACATAACCATTAATATATTCTGTATATGAATAATTTATTTCTCATTTTTCATATATTAAATACAACTCTTAAAATTGTGCATGTCATGAAATAATTAATATTATTGCTTATCGACAAATGAAATTATAGATGTTAAAAACTAATTTTAAATATTAGTTAATTCTTACAAAATTGTTTTTCATTCTTTCTCGTGAATTAAATATGACTTTTATAATAATAATAATGCATTTCAATAAAAATAACACTATTACAACTAAATGTATAAATGTATAATAGTAATAATGCATATGAG
>CATIWC010002202.1:0-271169 GCA_948472305.1 Vicia faba
TAATATATATATATATATATATATATATATATATATATAGATATATATATATATATATATATATATATATATATATATATATATATATATATATATATATATATATATATATATATATATATATATATATTATATATTAAACATATTAAATATATAAAAATAAAACTTAATTATTTACAAAAATATGTATATTTCAAGAAAGAATTTTCAAGTGTAAATAAAAATAATAAATGAAGATAAGTATATTTTTTTATATTATTTTTGGGTTTTAATAAAAAGAAAATTGATTATTTACATGTTTATACTGGTAAAATAAAAATAAAAATCAAAAAAATATGAAAAATTTAGAAAATAATTTTTTGGCATTTTTATTATGTGGACAAAAAATAATAAACTCAGAATAAAAAATAAAAATGTCAAAATGATAAATATTCAAATAAATGGGCCAGGGGGGTGTAAACTGAAAAATGGGGTATCAAAAGCAAAGGAAACGAGGCCCAGCCCAGAATCCACTTCTTCTTCCTTTGAACAGACCTGCGCGCGCTTTGTACAGAAAATGCTATCTCCTGATTCTTTGATTTTTTGACAAAACTCATAACACGAAACTTATAGAGCATCAAACAACGAATCCAAATATGTAAAAAACTTAAGCTAAGTCTCAAAGACCAGAGAGAATTTCTCTGGCCCTAATTTCTAACCTAGTTTTTTCAGAAAGTTCATGAGCAAAATTCTCCTAGCACGATTAATATAAATGAAAACTAAGCATATGTATGGCTTCAGGGCTATGGGTACAACATATTTCATTCACAAACCTAAGCCTAACTATTCCTAAATAGAGAGATAGAAGTCCATGAAATACCTGTTTCAGTTGACTTCGAGCTGGATAATGCAGCAACTTTCAAGGGTGCTTGAGCTTCTTTTGAGCTTGCCTGAGGTCCAAGGAAGCTTTTCCAATGCTTGGTTTGTTTTGAAACGGCTTGAATCGTGCCACAGAACTCAACCTGCAAAGCTTTGAAACAAAAATGGAAATGTGTGTTAATGGTGTTACAGCTAGCAATGGATGATCTGGATAGCTTAGGTATGTTGGTTGGAAGGTGTTTGAAGTATCTTTGGACAAAACGCACGATGGAATTTGATTATGGCTTGAAGTTTGCAGAACTGACTCTGTTTTGCAAGAAAATGGGGAATTTGAGTATGAGGAGGTTTGAGTGATGAAAGGGTCACGTTTTTGGCTTGTTGGGAGGTATGGAACTTGTTTACAATGTTTGTGTAAGTTAGTTTCTTCAGATGTGAGAGATGGCTTGTATTTTGCAAGTTTCTTCTACTTGAAGCAAGAGTGTGTGTCTGTCCAATGCAGGCCTGTACAAGTCCTATATCATGCTGCACCTTTTGCTCTTGGTTACTGGAATTATTAGATTTGATCTTGCCTCAAAGATCTGGCCCCATGCCTCAAGGATTTTGTTTTGACATAAAGTGCAACTTTCCAAAAATGGCATTTTACCTTTTTCCAAATAGGGATTAATCTTGTATGCAATGTCCAAATGAACAAGATAATACCTTAAATAAATGGTTATGCATTAAATTATGGAGTATAAACTGGTTTTGAGGCCTGCAAGCTAGTACCAAACATGCTGATTTGAAAATGCAAGTTTGTATGAACATGTATTGGCCATGGACAAAAGTGAGTTTTTGCCAACTTCAAGCATTCGATTATCTCTAACCACAAGGGTGTTTGAGGAGTTCTTGGACAATTTGGAAACTTGGAACATGTACTATAATCCATCTTTGAAATGAAACTTGAAACTACAAGTGGAACTATGTGAAAAGTGGCCAAGAAGATGGGTCAAAATCCTGCCTAGATTAGGGCAAATTTTCTCTAAGTTAAAAGTTTTAGGTACCCTTGTCCCAAAAATCATAACTTGAGATACAAGGTTCTTTTGAGAAAACTTTGTGAACCAAAGTTGTAGACTTTGTGATGGAATATAACTTTCATGTTGCAAGTTTTGTTTGAATCCATTTGCATCTTGGTGAAAAAATGGGGCAAAGTTAGGAAAAAATAAGAAAATTTTATAACTTAGAAAATTTCTAAGTTATGAAATTTTTCCATTTTAAACCCTAATTTGCATTTTTGGGTTTCTTGATGAACAAGTTTCATAATTTAACATGTATTGATGAAAAATAACTCTTGGCACTTGATTTTGACCAAAAAGTCAAAGTTTGACTTTTCAGTGTACAGTCAAATTTTGATCAGTTGACTGAAAAATTCATCTGTCAATCCTATGCATTTGAGATCTTTTGAACTTGTTGAATGGGTCAAGACAATGTCATTGAGTTCTTGAGTCCATGTGTGATCTTTATTTACCATTGGTTAGGTCAAACAGTCAAAAATTGCCTTTGGGCAGTCAAAACCCTAAAAATGACCATTTTGCCCTTTTGCTGATTTGATCAAATTTCTTGTGGAATTGTGATCCAAACATGATCAAATGGTTCATATGAGTTCATAATGTTGATGTGGGTCAAATTTCATGAGGTTTGACTGTCAATTGGCCACAGTTGACTTTTTCCCCAATACAACTGATTTCTAGGTCAACTGTCCAATTGACTGGGCAAAAATTTGAATCAAGGCTTAAAACTTGGTATGGACAAACTTGTGAGTCCAACATGAAGTATGAAAGTTACTTTGGGCATTGTAGGTCAAAATATCCCTGTGCAAACTCAAACCCTAATTTAGGTCAATAGTGCAAGGAGGTGTCTTGAGCAGAGCAAACCCTAGCTTGATCTTGAGTTCGAAGAGTTTTGTGATGAGAAATGTTGATGAAATGAGAGGGCAAATTTTGGGGTATAACACTGACATAAGTGTCAAATTTATGCTGACAAGGTACACGTACCTCAAGTTCCTCTGAATGTCTTGACGGCTCCTTGGCCCTTTGCTATGTGGGGAATTGATATGATTGAAGAGATCAAGCCTACAGCCTCCAATGGACACCGCTTCATCCTAGTGGCCATTGACTATTTTACAAAGTGGGTCGAAGCAGCTTCCTTCGCTTCCGTTACTAAGAATGTCGTTGCCCGCTTCATCAAGCAAAATCTTATTCACCGGTATGGTATCCTAGAAAGGATCATCACTGACAATGGTACAAATCTCAACAACACTATGATCACCGCCTTGTGCGAGCAATTCAAAATTCAGCATCACAATTCTTCTCCCTATCGGCCAAAGATGAATGGTGCTGTCGAAGCTGCAAATAAAAACATTAAGAAGATCATACAGAAAATGACAGTCACATACAAAGACTGGCATGAGATGCCACCATTCGCTCTCCAAGGGTACCGTACCACGGCTCGCACGTCAACCAGGGCAACACCTTATTCTTTGGTATACAGCATGGAGGCTGTCCTACCTATTGAGGTTCAGATTCCCTCCCTGATAATTATAAAGGATGCATGTTTGAATGAAGACGATTGGATCCAGACTCGACTTGATCAACTGAATTTTATTGATGAAAATAGACTTACTGCTGTTTTCCATGGTCAGATGTATCAAAAGTTGATGATCAAGGCTTTCAACAAGAAAGTCAGGCGCCAAGTATATCAAGTTGGAGATCTAGTGATCAAACGTATCATTTTGCCACAAAGTGATCCCAGGGGAAAATGGACTCCTACCTATGAAGGACCGTTTGTAATCAAGAACATATTCTCCGGTGGGGCAATGATCTTGACCACCATGGATGGTGACGACCCGCCACACCCTGCGAACGCGAACATAGTCAAAAGATACTATGCATGAGAGACCCGCTAGGTTGACACACCTAGGCAAAAAAGGCATCCCAGCGAACCGAAAAGGTTCGGGAAAAAATTATGGATAAAATAAAAAAATCGGTACACCCGACAAGTTGAAAACCGGAAAGGGAGACTTGGGCAAAAAAGGGTTTCCCGGTGGACTGAAAACCCAAAAGGGCGGTCCAGGCAAAAGTTGGGGAATTAAAGCGCATGACTATGTCCCATCGGATCGCTTAACAGACAACCTTTGACTTCCACTGACAAACTCAGAGTTTTTGATCAATTCAATCATCTTCGAACGAAGCAACAAATAGGAAAGATATTCAGAGATATAAAGGCTATAGCAGAATGGGAACCCCATGGGATTATTACACATAGCTATCTTTCTTTCTATAAATTTTTCTTGTTTTATGGCACCATTCTCTTACTAGAATTTTTGTCTCCTTTGTACAAAATACTTATTCAAAGTCAATAGAAAGATACCCCTTTGAAAGTGCAAAAAATTATTTGTCTTTTCTTTACGATTGTGTTTGGCTTGCAAAAATGTCCAATGATTCATTGATGAACATATACATTTGAACATAATTAATGTTTACAAATAAACAAAATGAGAAAGATAATTACTGATAGGTTGAAAGAATAGGGAAATGTCTATAGGCTATTACCCAAGAAATCCCCACAGTACATCATTTAAATCCCCAGAGGAACAAATTTCAAATTATTAATCCCCAGTAGAAATCGTCAAAATTCTCAGGATTCCCCAAGCAGATCTTACAAGCAGTACATGGCGTTACCCTCACAATAGAATTTACTTCTCTCAACAAGATTCATCAGTATTTTAACTTCAAGACACGAAATTTCAACATATCCTCAGCAGCATTCAAGGATTTATTTTCCTCAATCAAACAGCAATACAACAAATCAGATTACATGTGTGTTGTACCCCAAAATTTGCCCTCCCATATTCTTCAAGATTTGTCAAGACCAACCTTCAAATGGTTCAAGACTTCTCAAAGATTGCACAGTCAAACATCCTCCTAAGCCAGTCAAAATTAGGGTTTTGGTTCTTGCAAGGAAGTTGAGGTTTTCAAGGGCTCAATCAAGTCCCATATGCCTATATACATTGTCAAGCATCTACATGCCAAGTTGCAAGTCTCACACCATCAAGTTGCACAGTCAAAAGCCCTAGTGGCTCCACAATCAACTGCAGGGGCAAAATGGTCATCTGGCAGTCAAAAGTCAAATTTTTTGGTCAACATCTTATTTTGAAGCCACAATCATCATTTGATCAAGTCTTGACCATGATTCCACAAGAATGGCTCAAAAATCATCAAGATGCAAAAGTTTCTATTTTTGGACAAGCTGAAAAGTCAACTGTAAATTGACCAAGGCATAACTTTTTCATGGATCATCAGAAAAATCCCATCCAATGCTCATTTTGAAGGGGATGACATTTCCTACAACTCATCTTCACATTCCAAGTCCAAGAAATGCTCTCACAAAAAGTTATCAATTTCAACATTATAGGTCATTTTCAAAAGTCAACAAAAAGACATTTTAAGTCAAGGACCATAACTTGATATTGGTAAATCCAAATGACATGGGACCAAAGGCAATGGTTATAGGACTTCAAGACCTTTCCAAAATGTCCAAGAACATGTTCATATGATCAAAATTGAGCAAGATATGCATTGGAGAAGTTGGGAAATTTTTGTGAAATGGCAAAAGTCAACTATCCTTAAAACTTCAATTTTTGACAAAAGGGCCCACTTTCTTCCACTTGATTCAGCCTTGTCATGCCATACACGTGTCCCATGATTAATTTCAAGATCAAACATTTATTTTTCCATTTTATTTAATTTTTATTGATTTAATTCATTTTAAATCCATAATAATTCAAATAAAATCAAAACAATTAATGGAATAGTATCTTGTGGTTTGAATAGCTTTCATGTATCATTTGCCAGCTACCAAATTCATGCTAGGGCCATTTAGAGCATAAAATCCAAGTTTTGCTTCAAAGATGGAATGTTCTTCAATGGTGTTAAAACAAAATCTCCAAACTTAATTGCACAAGATACAAGCTCAGCTGCTGACCTAATTTCATTCATACCTACATATGCAAGCAGTACAAACTTCATTCACAACCTAAGCACTGCACAAACGGCCAAACCAAATTCCAAAAAATCAAGAACAAAGTCAAAACTGAATTCAACCTTCCAGGCGAATTCAAACCCTTTTCTTGATTCCAACACCTTGCTGGGACATTCAGGAACGCATTGCAATAAAAAACAAGCCTTAAAGCTCAAGAACACATGCTACACAGACCCACGGTTTGTCAAAATTTTTCATAATCACATACACTGATTCATGCATATTTAACATCTTTGGTTGTTTGTTTTATACTCATAGAACTCAGGTGAAGCTTTTGGTGTGGTTCAATTGGTTTATAATGCCCTGAAACAGAAAACGCCATGAACGATTTCTAGGTTTTCCAAGCTCTAAAATTGGGGCTTTCTTATTTAGGGAAAATTAAGCCTCATGATGCCCATGGTTGAACTCAGGAAATCAAGACGAACCAATCCCAACCCTCGCGAACAATTTATATACAACATAGGCATGTTCGCTATTTTTGGCATTTGCAGGTTGTGGGGGTTAAAAACCCCCGCTATCCATTTGTTGTTTTGCAGGAACGCAGGAGGAAGACAATGACACGGTGAGGCATGGTTGGGTCATTCAAACAAAGTGGCGCGCGTTTTTAATTTCCAGGATACTGTTTGTTTATTTCATATAATATTAATTGTTTATTATTATAACGAATGGAAGCGATTGGCTCAGTGGTTGGGACGAACGTGCATAGACCCTTGGGACCTGGGTTCGAATCCCAGGTCCCCCAAAAATCTTATTGCCTTTGTTTTTCAGGTATTCTGGTGAGGCTTGCCAAAGAAAGTCCATCATGCATCCCACGCATCAGCTTGCCAGGTGGCCACTACCACATATCCAATGGTCAAAGGATGAAGATCAGGGTGTTCCCCAGTCCACTATGCCATAGACAATTCCCAAAGTTAACGTGGCTTGGCAACAAATGAGCCTGGAATCTGCTTGTTCACCTCCCAAGCTGGCCCAAACCCCCCTGGGTTTGCATTTCATTTTTTTACTTTATTTTCTTTCATTCAATTGTTTTATTTATTTTTATTGCTTTTTTTAATTAATTATTAACCAGCAAATTAATTAACATTTTCCATAATAAATCCAAAAAACAAAAAAAAATAAAATAATATTTTTATTAATTAAATTTAATTAGTTATTATTTTGTAAATAAATGCAAATCAATTAATTTAGTCTTTTTGTTAATTAGGTTTAATTTTAATCCTTTTTTACAATAAATAAAATTGAATTAGACTTTAGGTTTTTTTTCCTTTGACACTTTTAATTCCTTTTTTATTTTATTTCATTAAAAAAAAACATAAAAACACAAAAAACATTTTTTTCTTTTAATTAAATAATTAATTAGTACTAGGTTTAATATTTTAATTAATTGCAAAAAAGGACAAATCTTATTCTTTCTCAAAAAAGGGTCAAAACCCTAAGGACGTCCCGATTTAATTTCTTTCGCGCGCATGTTTTTTTTAATTCATTATTTATTTCATTATATTGATGTATCTGCTCCGGAAATGTAATCGTTAATTAGGATTTTTTACCGCTTTATTTACTTTCCGCACTTATTTACCAAAAAGGGTTTTTGTTTTTTTGGCGATGTATAGACCCGCGCCTTGTAATAGCGTAGATTCATATTTCCGCATTTTATTTTCCGCACTCTTAACTGTTAACAATGCATGAAAGACTTGTATGACAAATAAAAACAATCCGTAGCTCATAAATGACATGTACAAGATAAACATAAACTGAAATAACACACATGCACATGCCACTCTTAGGGTACGCCTCACTGGTTGCCTCGAACGTGGTCATCAAGTATATGGTGTTTTAGAGGTCGCCCTCCTGTCTAAGATCTAGTTGCCTCGAAACGGTTGCCTCGGATAAAAGGATCTAGGACATTAGGGTTACCACTAAGGCGTCCTACCATTGCTTTGGTGACCGCATTGTCCCTTAATCGAATTGACCCGAATAACTCTAATGATGGTGCTACCTACCTCTCAATGGTGGGATAGCACTATCTAAAGGACTCTTACACAGCCTAATTCCTTAGAGTAGGTAGATTCTCCTGGGTACTTGCTCTTTCAAAAACAAACAAAATACTTTTCGCACCTACACTTTCAAAAGGTTTTCAAACAAATATTTCATACACTCTTGAGGACTGATACAAGAGTTACCTAGAAATTTTTCAAAAACCCACACACACTTGAAAAGAAAACAATTTTTGAAAACATAAGAGTAAGTACCTAAGAGCCCGTGGATAACCACAGATAGAAAGGGTGCTAACACCTTTCCTTTCTATAATCTACCTCCCGAACCGAGAAACATTCTCGAATAAGGAATTTTGCTGTGCTTTTGTCCTTTCCATGTTGGAGAACATAAAAGACGGTGGCGACTCTTGCTTACCGCGACATTTCGCGAACCAGCATTTCAAAACAGTCAGTTCTATTTCCACCGATCACAGAACTGGCGACTCTGCTGGGGAGATTTAAAAGTGAGGTGTACCTTAGGATTAGACCACTCTTATGTTTTCAATTGCCTGCTTTGCTTGCTTTAAAATTGTGGGCCTGTTTTGGAGTTTCATAGATCCTAACCCGGATCTGGGGGATACCTTTTAGAAAGTAGCAATAAACTGTGAGGGAACTATGCGGGGTATACCGACACGGTTAAAGCAGTTTGCTACGTTGATGTGGCACTTTGGTGAGTACCGGTAACCCTTGAGTCAAGTCAAGGAGAGTACGGGGCCGCCGCGTGGTGTCGTGAAGCATCAACTGACCTTAGGAACCTTACTTGACCATCCTGGCCTCTTTAGGGGTAGTGAGATGACCGAATTTGGTGTAGTCCGAAGTTGGTAGATACTCGATACTACACTCATTGAGGGTTGTTTTCTTGGAATATTTTGATCGCCAGTTCAGTGGCTAAATCAAAACAATGAACACAGAAAACAACCCAATGATATTGAGCTCCTTAGAACCCGGTTACTTTTGAGAGGACAGGTTTGAGCCCACCAACTTCAAGAGGGTAGTACCCCGAACTTCATGCTGGCCTAAACTCTAAGGGCTGTCTGGTGTGACTTGTGTGCCTTATCATGTTTGCTTTTTGTGAATACTTGTGGTGTGTCCTTATCATAACATCATAGCATCATACAACATCATATGCATTTACTAACCACTTCAAGGGTTCGAATCTTCATCTTTGTTCTTGTTTTGTAGGACATGGAATCTCTCCGTAGAAAGACAATTCAGATCAACCTTGTAAGGATCCCTCCTCAGCTTAAGGAGCTTACATCCAGGATTCCCGAGAACTCTTCCTTCAGTGAAAGACATGGTAGACTCATCAGCTTGGTCAACACCAACATTGAAGAAGATATGATGAAAGTTCTCTTCCAGTTCTTTGACCCCTTGCACCATTGTTTTACTTTCCCGGATTATCAATTGGTGCCTACTTTGGAAGAGTTTTCTCAACTTCTGAAGGTTCCTATTCTTAATCAACTACCCTACAACAGTACGAAAAGGGAACAAAAACTTGAAGAGGTTGCTAAAGCATTACACCTACAACCATCTGACATCAAGGGGCATTGGGAAACCAGAAGTGGTATCAAAGGATTCTTGGCAAAGTTCCTGTTTGAGAAGGCCCAAGAATGATGGAATTCCCTTGACCTACAAGCCTTTGAAGAAGTTGTGGCACTCCTTGTCTATGGGTTGGTATTGTTCCTGAATCCAGATCAGCTTATAGATATCAATGCTGTCAAGATCTTCATGTCCAGGAATCCTATACCTACATTGCTTGGGGACATCCTTCACTCATGTTACACTCGAACCATGAGAAAAAGAGGTGTTCTCATGTGCTGCACTCCTCTCCTGGAAAGGTGGTTTATTTCGCACCTTCCACAATCATTTTTGAAGAACGAGCGGGGTTTGAGATGGTCACAATGGTTAATGACTCTTACACATTCTGATATACATTGGTGTTCTCGGTCCAGAGAAAATGTCACCATCATTGATCGTTGCGGAGAGTATCCTAATGTTCCTTTACTTGGAATCAGAGGAGGTATTACTTACAACCCGTGCATGGCTTTGAGACAGTTTGGATATGCTCGGAGGGATGGCCCTCATGATATGTTGATTCCTGACATAGTTTTTGACTTCGACAACGATGCACAAGGACTTTGCCAGAGGTTTATCAGAGCTTGGAGGATGCCTAACAAGGTTGATAGTAAGACACTGGGGCATAAGAACTCCATCCCCCTGGAGCCTTATCTCAAGTGGGTACGAGCCCGCTCCCAGAAGCTTGTGATGCCATACCCTCATGTTCTCCCCGTGATCAAAGAGCCAGTTTTGGAAGGAAAGGTTCCCTACACCATTCAACATCCTGACATGCCAACATCTTGGGAAGAAATGCAGAAAAGCTGGATCCAACTCAAGGAAGAACGGAATTCTCTTGAAACCAGTCTACATGCCAGTGAGAAGAAGGTCTTGGAGCTCACCCGTCTACTTCACGAGGAAAAGACTCTCAATACTTACATCGCTTCAAAAAGGATGCACAATGTCTTTTGGGATTAAGTTTTGTAATGTTTTGCCCATGAGGCCCTGATGTACTGAACATATTATTTCTTAATATAACGTGTGTTCCCTTTTTGTCTATAACGAATTTGAACCTTCGAACCCTTGAATGCATTGCATAAATAGCATATCATGCATCATGTGCATAACAGGTACTCTTTTTCTACAGGTTGCTTAATCTTCTTCGCTGTTTATTTCAGCACTCAATCATCATGTCTTCCGAGCCTACTACCGAACAAGCTATCAAGGCCCTCCAGGCCCAAAACGCCCAGTTCCAGGAGCTGGTCATGAGCTTAGCTCAGGGTCAGCAGGAGTTGAAGACTCTGCTCTTGAAGGAGAAAAAGAAGAAGAAGAAGAAGAGGACTGTGCTGTTTAACACTGGACGGAGGTTTGGGAATACACTGTAGAATGAGGCTGATCAGGCTACTCTATCTGTTGGGGAAGGCAGCCCTCAAGGGAGAGAGGTTCCTAGTCCCATAGTCTCCGACAACGAGACAGATTTCAATGATGAACAGTACCCTCCTGCTGAGGACAAGTACAAACAGCTGGAGGATCGGTTAAATGCCATGGAGATCCAACGCGTGCCTGGGTTGAATTTTGGAGATCTAGGTTTATCTTCTGGGGTGGTGATCCCACACAAGTTCAAGGCGCATGCCTTTGCGAAGTACGACGGGGCTTCCTGCCCTAAGCTGCACCTCCATTCTTATGTAAGGAAGATCCAACCTTACACTGCAGACAAGAATCTCTGGATCCATTTCTTCCAGGATAGCCTTTCAGGGGCTCAACTCGAATGGTTCTATCAGCTGGATGGAGCCAGTATTCGAAACTGGGAGGACTTGGCTACTGCATTTTATAAGCAGTATCAGTACAATTCCGACCTTGCTCCTACACGTACCCAACTCCAGGGTATGGCGCTAGGGACGGGCGAAGGTTTTAAAGAGTACGCGCAAAAGTGGAGAGACCTGGCTGGCAGGGTGCAACCACCGTTGACGGATCGTGAACTCGTGGACATGTTCTTGGGGACCCTGTCTGGTCCATTCTTTAATCACCTGATTGGTAATTCCTCTGCTGGGTTTACAAACCTCATTCTGACTGGTGAGAGGATAGAAGCGGGTATCAAGTCGGGGAAGATACAGAAGGGTGCCTCCTCGAGTACTGAAAAGAAGCCCTTCAAGAAGGAAGCTAGTGCTGTCTATGGGCCCAGAAGACAGAGTAAACTGGAACGCCGCCAAGCTGTCAACGCGGTGGTAATCTCAAAGCTTGCTGCTGCTCCTCAGCAATATAACCAACCAAGGGGTGAGAGACCCAAAAGGAAGTACACTTGGCTTAGTATGACCCTGCCACAGATATTGCCGCAACTGCTGTCAACCAATCTGGTAACTGTCAAAGAAGCTCCGAAGGTAGTGAACACAACCTCTCCGAAGTACAACCCCAACGCCCGTTGCGCTTATCACTCTGATAGCCCGGGGCATTCTACTGATGATTGTTGGGCTCTAAGGAATAAGGTTCATGACCTTATTGATGCTAAGGAAATACAGTTCGAGGCGCCCGAAAGGACCAATGTCGTGACTGCTCCCATGCCCCAGCATGGAGTGAATGCTGTGGAAGAAGACCCGTATGTGGCCTCTGTGGAAGATATTGTTACCCCGTTGCTGACTGTCAAAAGGAACCTGTTGCTAGCCGGTTTATTTCCGGGATGTAGTAAAGGTTGCCTTCTATGTGCTGTTTCACCTGCTGGTTGTCCTTTGCTGAAGTCAGGCGTCCAAAACCTGATGGATAGCAAAGAGATCTTGTTCAAGAAGATTGTTGTTCCTGCTGTCCCTGTTGAAGAAGTTTCTATTGTCACTATTTTCAACAACCCTCCTAAGGCTCCCTCAAAGAAGCCTGTCAAAATCATGTCCACTCAGAAGATTGCTCCCATCATCATTACTGTTCCGGGGCCCATCCCCTATAAATCTGACAAAGCTGTCCCGTGGCACTATGGGGCAGATGTTTATGTTCTGGGAGTAAAACAAGAGTTTGATACTAGTACCGGTGTCAGCAACATCACCGGGTCTGCCAAGGTTACTCGTAGTGGTAGGCTGTTCTCACCAGATATTGCGCCACCAACAATTCAGAGACCTCTTGTCATCACACCTGCCAGTGTGCCTGCTTCCCTTCCTGACCAAGTTCCTGTTTCTACCCCTGCTGCCGAGTCATCTGACGCTCGGGGAAAAGGGATTGATACTGATATGCCTGCCCGGACGGAGGCACCGAAGACCACCAATGTTGAAGCTTCCAAGCAAGAGATGGAAGAGATTCTTAAAATTATCAAGAAAAGTGATTTCAATGTAGTTGAGCAACTAGGGCACACCCCCTCTAAAATGTCTATGCTATCATTTTTGTTGTGTTCAGAGGCCCACGCCAAGGCCCTGATTGCCTTCCTGAAGATGGCCCACATGCCACAAGAAACGTCTGCTGATCAATTTACCGATTGTGTGGCCAACCTGACTGCTGATAATGGGTTGGGCTTCTCTGATGCCGATCTGACTGCCAAAGGAAAGAACCATAACGATGCCCTGCATGTCTCCATTGAATGCAGGGGCACTACTCTTGCCCATGTGCTGGTTGACACCGGTTCTTCGTTGAACGTACTACCCAAGAAGGCCCTAGACAGGTTGGATTGTGAGGGTTTAGAGCTCAAGCCTAGTAACATTGTTGTCCGGGCCTTTGACGGGTCGAAGAGGATGGTACATGGTGAAGTTGACATTCCAATCAGGGTTGGTTCTCAAGTTTTTGATTCTACTTTCTATGTGAGGGACATCCGACCATCCTATTCTTGTTTGCTGGGTCGTCCATGGATCCACAAGGCTGGAGCTGTGACCTCCACATTACATCAGAAGCTTAAGTACCCGGTCATAGGGAAGATCGTAACAGTGCAGGGGGAGGAAGAGTATACGGTCAGCCACCTCAACTCGTTCCGATACGTAGAGATGGATGAGGAGTTCATTGAGACCCTCTTTCAACACTTTGAAGAGGTGCCTCAGACATTGGCAGCAGCAGAGACTGTGACTGAAGAGGGTTCTCCTTTGAAGATGGCTTCCTTAAAGGATGCCCGGGCTGTGATTGAGAAGGGTGAGTGTGCAAACTGGGGCCGACTTCCTGATTTCACTCTGAAGACTGACAAATTTGGCTTGGGTCTCACTGCAGAAGCTCAGAGGGCTGTCCGTAAAGCAAGGATTGGAAGACCTCCCGTGTTCATCACCAACCCGGGAGTAAATGCTATTGAAGACGACGTAGAGGAATCCGAATTTGATAGCTGGATCTACCCAACGACCAACGGTGGACCTAGCAACTGGACGGCGAAAGATTTCATACCTATTACTTTTGTCACTCAGTAATGAACTCCTTTGTTTTGAATTTGTAACAAACAATAATTTGAAACTTTATGGCCCGATGTCTTAACCGGGGCACCGTGGTTTCATTTGTGAGGGCTTTTGTGTGTCACTTTCATATATCATTAATAAAAGCATTGGACGTTTTTTACATTTCAAATCTTGCGCTCCTTTTCTTTCTTTATTATTGCAAAACAGCTATATTTACACACACTCACTTATACAGGTTCCAATCCACTCTGGATCTCATTGGTAACGACTCTGCTACTGCCAGTTATGACTTTGAAAATCCGATCAACTTAGCCGAAGACGAAGGTGAAGGTGATTGCGAAGTGCCTGGTGAGCTTGCAAGACTGTTACTCCAGGAAGAGAGGGTCATTCAGCCACATGAAGAGCCGGTGGAAACAGTAAATCTGGGTACTGAGACAGACAGAAAGGAAGTCAAGATTGGTGCCAATCTGGAGCTCAGTGTGAAACAACGGTTGATTCAGATGTTGCATGATTATGTGGAAATCTTTGCCTGGTCTTACGAAGACATGCCTGGGTTGGATACCGACATTGTGGTTCATCACCTGCCTACTAAGGAAGAATGCCCTCCGGTAAAACAGAAGGTCCGCCGTATGCATCCAGAGATGTCCGAGAAAATCAAAGCTGAGGTTATGAAACAATTCGATGCCGGTTTTCTAGTAGTGACTTCTTACCCTCAGTGGGTTGCTAATGTGGTTCCAGTGCCGAAGAAGGATGGTAAGGTCCGAATGTGTGTTGATTACAGGGATTTGAACAGGGCGAGCCCCAAGGATGACTTCCCTCTACCTCATATCGACGTTCTGGTTGACAACACTGCTCAGCATAAGATATTCTCCTTCATGGACGGGTTCTCCGGTTATAATCAGATAAAGATGGCTCCTGAAGACATGGAGAAGACCACTTTTGTTACTCAGTGGGGCACCTTTTGCTACAAGGTCATGCCTTTTGGGTTGAAAAATGCTGGGGCAACCTACCAATGTGCCATGGTTGCTCTGTTTCATGACATGATCCACCACGAGATAGAAGTATATGTCGACGATATGATTGCAAGGTCCTAAACTGAGGAGGAACACCTTGACCATCTACAGAAGCTGTTTGACCGTCTGAAGTTGTACAAGCTGAGGTTGAACCCAAACAAGTGCACCTTTGGGGTGAGATCTGGAAAATTGCTAGGCTTCGTCGTAAGTGACAAAGGTATTCAAGTGGACCCTGCCAAGGTGAAGGCCATACAAGAGATGCCAACTCCCAAGACAGAAAAAGAAGTCAGAAGCTTTCTAGGACGGCTGAACTACATTGCCCGATTCATCTCGCATCTAACTGCTACCTGTGAACCAATCTTCAAGCTACTGAAGAAAGATCAAGTAGTACGTTGGAATGATGAATGTCAGGTCGCTTTCGACAGAATCAAAGAATATCTCCAAGAACCACCCATTCTTATGCCACCGGTTGAAGGGAGACCTCTAATACTATACTTGACAGTACTTGACAACTCAATGGGGTGTGTGCTAGGGCAGCATGACGAGTCTGGACGAAAAGAGCATGCCATTTATTACCTTAGCAAAAAGTTTACCGACTGTGAGACCCGATACTCGCTGCTCGAGAAAACTTGCTGCGCTTTGGTATGGGCTGCTCGCCGGCTGAGACAGTATATGTTGACTCACACTACTCTGTTAATATCAAAGATGGATCCAATCAAGTACATGTTCGAAAAGCCTGCCTTGTCCGGAAGAATAGCAAGATGGCAAATGATCTTGACAGAATACGACATCCAGTACACGACTCAGAAAGCCATCAAGGGAAGTGTATTGGCAGACCATTTGGCACACCAGGCAGTGGATGACTACCAATCTATGAACTTTGAATTTCCAGACGAGGATATCATGGTAGTAACTGATTGTGAAGTACCTGGACCGGATGAAGGACCTGAGGAAGGATCCCGATGGTCTATGCACTTTGACGGAGCCTCAAACGCTTTGGGTAACGGTATTGGCGCCGTGATCATATCCCCTAAAGGCACTCATACTCCACTTACCGCCCGGTTATGTTTCAACTGCACCAACAACATGGCGGAGTATGAAGCGTGCATCATGGGTCTTCAAGCTGCAATTGACTTAAGGATCAAGTTTCTGAGTGTCTTCGGAGATTCCGCTCTCGTGATCAATCAAATCAAAGGCGAGTGGGATACGAAACACCCAAATCTTATTCCTTACAAAGAGTATGTGTTGACGTTGATTCCCCACTTCGAGGAGATAACTTTTGAACACTTCCCAAGAGAGGAGAATCAGTTGGCGGATGCGCTAGCTACGATGTCTTCTATGTTCAAAGTAAAATGGGATAACGAGGCTCCCCGGATCATTATCTGGAAATTGGATGAACCTGCACACTGCTGTGACCTTGAGGATGAAGAGGTAACAGAAAAACCTTGGTATCATGAAGTGAAGAGGTACTTGGAAGCTCAAGAATACCCCGAGGGTGCATCCGTTAACGACAAGAAGTTCTTGAGAAGATTCGCTGCAAAGTTCTTCCTCAGCAATGGCATTCTATACAAGCGAAACCATGATTCAACTTTACTGCGTTGTGTGGATAGGACTGAAGCAGAAAAGATCATGGCAGAACTACATGAGGGTACCTTCGGAACGCACTCCAGTGGACATACTATGGCAAAGAAAATCCTTCGGGCGGGATATTTCTGGTCCACAATGGAAGCTGATTGTTACCAACATTCTCGGACATGTCACAAATGCCAGATCTATGCTGATAATGTGCACGTTCCTCTAGTTCCTCTGAACATTTTGACAGCACCTTGGCCATTTGCAATGTGGGGCATTGATATGATCGGCGAGATCAGACCTACGGCATCCAACGGGCATCGCTTCATCCTGGTAGCGATTGATTACTTCACAAAGTGGGTTGAAGCAGCTTCCTACGCTACGGTAACCAAGAACGTCGTGGCACGGTTCATTCGGAATAACCTGATCTGTCGATACGGTGTACCGGAAAGGATCATTACGGTTAATGGTACCAATCTTAACAACAAGATGATCACCGAGCTCTGCGAGCAATTCAAGATACAACACCACAACTCTTCTCCCTACCAGCCGAAGATGAATGGAGCTGTCGAAGAGGCAAATAAGAATATCAAGAAGATTGTGCAGAAGATGACAGTGACCTATAAAGATTGGCACGAGATGTTACCGTTTGCTCTTCATGGGTACCGTACCTCAGCACGGACGTCGACAGAGGCAACAACCTTTTCCTTGGTTTATGGCATGGAGGCAGTCTTGCCTATTGAAGTTCAGATACCCTCTCTCCGGATAATGAAGGATGCAGGTTTGAGCGAAGATGACTGGATCCAGACTCGACTTGATCAATTAAATCTAATCGATGAAAAGAGACTCACTGCTATTTGCCATGGTCAGACGTACCAAAAACGGATGATCAGGGCATTTAACAAGAAAGTCAGACGACAAGAGTATCAAGTCGGAGACCTGGTAATCAAGCGCATCATTCTTCCTCAAAGTGATCCCAGGGGCAAATGGACCCCTACGTACGAAGGGTCATTTGTGGTTAAACATTTCTTCTCAGGAGGAGCCATGATTCTAACCACCATGGATGGTGACGACCTTCCTCACCCCGCCAATGCAGACATAGTAAAAAGATACTACGCATGAATTAAAGACCCGCTAGGTTGACACACCTAGGCAAAAATAAGGGCTTCCCGACGAACCAAAAGGGTTCGGGAAAAAATAAGGGATGAAATAAAAAAAAACTGTACACCCGGTAAGTCGAAAACCTGAAAAGGCGGCTTGGGCAAAAATGGGTATCCCGGTGGACTGAAAACCCGAAAGGGCGGTCCAGGCAAAAGTTAGGGATAAGCGTAATACTATGTCTCATTGGATCACCTTGCATCCAAAATCCGGTATCAACTATCAGGTTCAGACGACACCAATCAAGCAACTTCATCTTCAACTACGCAGCCAAGTGATGAGAAGCTTGAAGACATAAAGGCGATAGCAGAGTTGGAACCCAGTGGGATTACTCTTTTCACATAGCTGTTTTGTTTTCTTTTGTACAAATTTGTGTAAACTCTATTCTATTCGGCGGCGTTCTCTTACTAGGACGTCAGCCTCTTGTACATAAAACGCCTATTTACAGGCAAACTTCAAAATCAATACAAGTTCAATTTTTCAGACAAATTGCCAATTGTTTTTCCTTTTTCTGTTTTGTTTTGCAAAGAACGTCCAATGTTCATTTTTTGATATATGAATTTGATACTAATTGCTAACTCATAAATACTTGCATACGAAACAAAGGACTAATTACAGGTGACATTAGAGACAGGGGCAATCAGAATTGTCTAAGCTATCTAGTTGCTCTGTCCACCAAGGTACCAAGGTAGGTTCGGCTGAAGAACGTAACCAAGATACCTTCACTCCCCAAGAGTAAGACAAGATTCAGCAATACTCTCCCCAAGCAGAGTTGGTCTCCCGTCAGCCCTGAAAAGGCACAATATCTCCAGCAAGTCAGTGATACTCTCCCCAAGCAGAGTTAGTCTACTGTCAGTCTTAAGGAAGTTGGATATCCCCAGTAAATCTTAATATTCCCTAGTGGAGTATATAGATGTTCCTATACAAGCATCCCCGGTAGTCTTAATCTAAGATTGTTCCCCGACGGAATACCCGACATCCCAGTGGAGCCACTTCCCCAGTGCAGTCCAAAAGTTTCCCTAGGAGAGTTGAATCATCCTCCCTAGTAGATTCTGGAAGCTTATCCTTAGTAGATTCTGGAAGCTTGTCTCCCGCAGAGTACAACGTCTCTCCCCGACCATATTCAAAGGTTATTCCCCACCAGAGCTTATAACTGGGTTATCCTCAGCTAATTACCACGGAAAGATCGTCCTCGGCGAAATTCTTCCTATCCCCCAGTGAAGTTCATCAAATCCTCCAACAAAGCTTATCAACGGTATCCCCAGCGGAGTTATCATCAAACCTCAGCGAAGTATCTCTTCCCACAGAGTAATTCCCCGCAAAGTATCTCTCCAATAAGTTTATTCCCCAATGGAGTCATCTCCTCCTACCGGTTTATTCTTGCAACCATCATCCCCAGCGAAAATGAAGAACTCTACTCTTCAAACATCAGCCCAGGATTCAACAAACTCCCGGCATTCGTCAAGGATTTATTTTCCTAGACGAAAATACATTCATAAACATTTCACATTTCATATCTCCTATTTACATACATGATAAAGTGCATACGCATCATATCACACAATTTTGAGAACATCATGACATCATGCATTTCATACATCATGACATTGCATATAACTGATGTTTTGCCTTTTCAGGAAAAAGGTCAACCCAAAGATGATTACTATCAACTGTCGCAATTCCAGATTCGATACCTGTATCCAGCCAGGGCATATCTGTAGACGACCAATTCCAGATTCGATTCCTGTATCTAGCGAGGGCATATCTATTAGTAACTGATTGTAGATTCGACACCTGTATCCAGCCAGGGCATGTCTGCATGAAGAGTTTAGAGATTGGATACCTGTATCCAGCCAGGGCACATCTGTAGACAACTAATTCCAGATTCGACACCTGTATCTAGCCAGGGCATATCTGTGAGTAATTAATTGTAGATTCGATACCTGTATCTAGCCAGGGCATGTCTGCATGAAGAGTTTAGAGATTCGATACCTGTATCCAGCCAGGGCACATCTGTAGACGACTAATTCCAGATTCGACACCTGTATCTAGCCACGGCATATCTGTGAGTAATTGATTGTAGATTCGATACCTGTATCCAGCCAGGGCATATCTGCATGAAGAGTTTAGAGATTCGATACCTGTATCTAGCCAGGGCACATCTGTAGACGACTAATTCCAGATTCGATTCCTGTATCTAGCCAGGGCACATCTGTGAGTAATTGATTGTAGATTTGATACCTGTATCTAGCCAGGCATATCTGCATGAAGAGTTTAGAGATTCGATACCTGTATCCAGCCAGGGCACATCTGTAGACGACTAATTCCAGATTCGATTCCTGTATCTAGCCAGGGCACATCTGTGATTAATTGATTGTAGATTCGATACCTGTATCCATCCAGGGCATATCTGCATGAAGAGTTTAAAGATTATATACCTGTATCCAGCCAGGGCACGTCTGTAAGCAACCTTTTGAAGTTCCGGATTCGATTCCTGTATCTAGTCAGGGCATATCTGTGAGCGATTGATTGTGGATTCGATACCTGTATCTAGACAGGGCATATCTACATGAAGAGTTTGAAGATCAACCCCTATAACAGGCCAGGTAATTATCTTTCTTTCTCAGGTACGCAAGTTCTCGCTAAGGAATCTCTTACGCGATCGACACTTCCAAATGGCATCTATAAGCCCATTCCCGACAAGGTTCTGTCACATCTCCAGATGGCATCTATAAGCCCATCCTCCTATCCACCATCTCTCCAAATGGCATCTGTAAGCCCATTCTCGATGTCACACTGCTGATACTCTGCTATGCGAGTGCAAATTTCTGGGCACTCTAGTGTTCAATCATCTTCCACCTTCGGATCACGAAAGGCACGCAAGCCAATCTACATCCTCAGGTTTAAGAAGATTGAACAGGGGCAACTGTTGTACCCCAAAATTTGCCCTCCCATATTCTTCAAGATTTGTCAAGACCAACCTTCAAATGGTTCAAGACTTCTCAAAGATTGCACAGTCAAACATCCTCCTAAGCCAGTCAAAATTAGGGTTTTGATTCTTGCAAGGAAGTTGAGGTTTTCAAGGGCTCAATCAAGTCCCATATGCCTATATACATTGTCAAGCATCTACATGCCAAGTTGCAAGTCTCACAGCATCAAGTTGCACAATCAAAAGCCCTAGTTGCTCCACAATCAACTGCAGGGGCAAAATGGTCATCTGGCAGTCAAAATCAAAATTTTTGGTCAACATATTATTTTGAAGCCACAATCATCATTTGATCAAGTCTTGACCATGATTCCACAAGAATGGCTCAAAAATCATCAAGATGCAAAAGTTTCTATTTTTGGACAAGCTGAAAAGTCAACTGTAACTTGACCAAGGCATAACTTTTTCATGGATCATCAGAAAAATCCCATCCAATGCTCATTTTGAAGGGGATGACATTTCCTACAACTCATCTTCACATTCCAAGTCCAAGAAATGCTCTCACAAAAAGTTATCAATTTCAACATTATAGGTCATTTTCAAAAGTCAACAAAAAGACATTTTAAGTCAAGGACCATAACTTGAGATTGGTAAATCCAAATGCCATGGGACCAAAGGCATTGGTTAGAGGACTTCAAGACCTTTCCAAAATGTCCAAGAACATGTTCATTTGATCAAAATTGAGCAAGATATGCATTGGAGAAGTTGGGAAATTTTTGTGAAATGGCAAAAGTCAACTATCCTTAAAACTTCAATTTTTGACAAAAGGGCCCACTTTCTTCCACTTGATTCAGCCTTGTCATGCCATACACGTGTCCCATGATTAATTTCAAGATCAAACATTTATTTTTCCATTTTATTTAATTTTTATCGATTTAATTAATTTTAAATCCATAATAATTCAAATAAAATCAAAACAATTAATGGAATAGTATCTTGTGGTTTGAATAACTTTCATGTATCATTTGCCAGCTACCAAATTCGTGCTAGGGCCATTTTGAGCATAAAATCCAAGTTTTGCTTCAAAGATGGAATGTTCTTCAATGGTGTTAAAACAAAATCTCCAAACTTAATTGCACAAGATACAAGCTCAGCTGCTGACCTAATTTCATTCATACCTACATATGCAAGCAGTACAAACCTCATTCACAACCTAAGCACTGCACAAACGGCCAAACCAAATTCCAAAAAATCAAGAACAAAGTCAAAACTGAATTCAACCTTCCAGGCCAATTCAAACCCTTTTCTTGATTCCAACACCTTGCTGGGACATTCAGGAACGCATTGCAATCAAAAACAAGCCTCAAAGCTCAAGAACACGTGCTACATAGACCCACGGTTTGTCAAATTTTTTCATAATCACATACACTGATTCATGCATATTTAACATCTTTGGTTGTTTGTTTTATACTCATATAACTCAGGTGAAGCTTTTGGTGTGGTTCAATTGGTTTATAATGCCCTGAAACAGAAAACGCCATGAACGATTTCTAGGTTTTCCAAGCTCTAAAATTGGGGCTTTCTTATTTAGGGAAAATTAAGCCTCATGATGCCCATGGTTGAACTCAGGAAATCAAGACGAACCAATCCCAACCCTCGCGAACAATTTATATACAGCATAGGCCTGTTCGCTATTTTTGGCATTTGCAGGTTGTGGGGGTTAAAAACCCCCGCTATCCATTTGTTATTTTGCAGGAACGCAGGAGGAAGACAATGACGTGGTGAGGCATGGTTGGCTCATTCAAACAAAGTGGCGCGCGTTTTTAATTTCCAGGATACTGTTTGTTTATTTCATATAATATTAATTGTTTATTATTATAACGAATGGAAGCGATTGGCTCAGTGGTTGGGACGAACGTGCATAGACCCTTGGGACCTGGGTTCGAATCCCAGGTCCCCCAAAAATCTTATTGCCTTTGTTTTTCAGGTATTCTGGTGAGGCTTGCCAAAGAAAGTCCATCATGCATCCCACGCATCAGCTTGCCAGGTGGCCACTACCACATATCCAATGGTCAAAGGATGAAGATCAGGGTGTTCCCCAGTCCACTATGCCATAGACAATTCCCAAAGTCAACATGGCTTGGCAACAAATGGGCCTGGAATCTGCTTGTTCACCTCCCAAGCTGGCCCAAACTCCCCTGGGTTTGCATTTCATTTTTTTACTTTATTTTCTTTCATTCAATTGTTTTATTTATTTTTATTGCTTTTTTTTAATTAATTATTAACCAGCAAATTAATTAACATTTTCCATAATAAATCCAGAAAACCAAAAAAAAAAAAATTTATTAATTAAATTTAATTAGTTATTATTTTGTAAATAAATGCAAATCAATTAATTTAGTCTTTTTGTTAATTAGGTTTAATTTTAATCCTTTTTTACAATAAATAAAATTGAATTAGACTTTAGGTTTTTTTCCTTTGACACTTTTAATTCCTTTTTTATTTTATTTCATTAAAAAAAACATAAAAACACAAAAAACATTTTTTTCTTTTAATTAAATAATTAATTAGTACTAGGTTTAATATTTTAATTAATTGCAAAAAAGGACAAATCTTATTCTTTCTCAAAAAAGGGTCAAAACCCTAAGGACGTCCCGATTTAATTTCTTTCGCGCGCATGTTTTTTTTAATTCATTATTTATTTCATTATATTGATGTATCTGCTCCGGAAATGTAATCGTTAATTAGGATTTTTTACCGCTTTATTTACTTTCCGCACTTATTTACCAAAAAGGGTTTTTGTTTTTTTGGCGATGTATAGACCCGCGCCTTGTAATAGCGTAGATTCATATTTCCGCATTTTATTTTCCGCACTCTTAACTGTTAACAATGCATGAAAGACTTGTATGACAAATAAAAACAATCCGTAGCTCATAAATGACATGTACAAGATAAACATAAACTGAAATAACACACATGCACATGCCACTCTTAGGGTACGCCTCACTGGTTGCCTCGAACGTGGTCATCAAGTATATGGTGTTTTAGAGGTCGCCCTCCTGTCTAAGATCTAGTTGCCTCGAAACGGTTGCCTCGGATAAAAGGATCTAGGACATTAGGGTTACCACTAAGGCGTCCTACCATTGCTTTGGTGACCGCATTGTCCCTTAATCGAATTGACCCGAATAACTCTAATGATGGTGCTACCTACCTCTCAATGGTGGGATAACACTATCTAAAGGACTCTTACACAGCCTAATTCCTTAGAGTAGGTAGATTCTCCTGGGTACTTGCTCTTTCAAAAACAAACAAAATACTTTTCGCACCTACACTTTCAAAAGGTTTTCAAACAAATATTTCATACACTCTTGAGGACTGATACAAGAGTTACCTAGAAATTTTTCAAACGAAACTTTTTCAAAAACCCACACACACTTGAAAAGCAAACAATTTTTGAAAACATAAGAGTAAGTACCTAAGAGCCCGTGGATAACCACGGATAGAAAGGGTGCTAACACCTTCCCTTTCTATAATCTACCTCCCGAACCGAGAAACATTCTCGAATAAGGAATTTTGCTGTGCTTTTGTCCTTTCCATGTTGGAGAACATAAAAGACGGTGGCGACTCTTGCTTACCACGACATTTCGCGAACCAACATTTCAAAACAGTCAGTTCTATTTCCACCGATCACAATGTGCGTACATTACATCTACATATCATAAACATTGATAAAGCAAATACATTGCATCATACATTTCATGCAACATAACTTTGTGTTTCAACTAACATTTTACCCTTTTCAGGATAAGATTTACAATTACCATTAACAATGTGCAATCAGGATACAGTTCAGATACGCTCCAGACACAGATGCCATTCTGATACTCATTCAGATTTCAAGTTCAGATACAGTTCAGATACGCTCCAGACACGGATGTCATTCTGATAGTCATTCAGATTTCAAGTTCATATACAATTCAGATACGCTCCAGACACGGATGCCATTCTGATACTCATTCAGATTCAACTTTCAGATACAATATAGATACACTCCAGACATGGATGCCATTCTGATAGTCATTCAGATTCAACTTTTAGATATAGTACATATAGGCTCCAAACACGGATGCCATTCTGATACTCATTCAGATTCAACTTTCAGATACAGTACAGATACGCTCCAGACACGGATGCCATTCTGATACTCATTCAGATTCAAATTTCAGATACAATACGGATACGCTCTAGACACAGATGCCATTCTGATACTCATTCAGATTCAACTTTCAGATACAGTACGGATACGCTCCAGAAACATATGCCATTCTGATACTCGTCCAGATATAACCTTTCAGATACAGTTCAGATACGTCCCAAACATAGACACCATTATGATACTCGTCCAGATATAACCTTTCAGATACAGTTCAGATACGTCCCAAACACGGACACCATTCTGATACTTATTCTTTCGGCTTACAACTCACGATTCAACAAACATTCTGGGATGGAATCTACAAGACCATCTCCAACAAGATTCTATCACCTCTCTAAATGGCATATGTAAGGCCATTCCTTCTATCGTCACATCATCGAGTGCAAATTTATGGGCACTCTAGTGTCAAATCTTTCTTTCACCTTCGAGTCACGAACGACAAAACTCGCCAATCTAACTCTTTAGGTTTAAGAAGATTGAACAGGGGCAGCTGTTGTATCCCAAAATTTTCCCTCTCATTTATCAAGATTATTCTCACAAGATCTCTTTGACTCAAGACTGGATTAGGGTTTGACCAGCTCAAGACCTCTCATCATTCACTGATCACCCAAAATTAGGGTTTGAGATTGTACAAAGTTTTTTGGACTATCAATGCTTCATATGACTTTCAAACATCATTATGGACCCCTAAGATTACTCATGACAAGTTTCAAGCCTTGAACCACATTTATGATCAGTCCATTGGACAGTTGACCTAAAAATCAGCTGTATTAGGGGAAAAGTCAACCATGGACAATTTACAGTCAAACTTCATAATTTTTTATTCACATCAACATTTTAGACTCATATGTATCATTTGATAAAGTTTGGACCATAATTCCTCAAGAAATTTGATCAAATCATTAAAAGGGCAAAATGGTCAAAATTAGGGTTTTGACTGAGAAAGGGAAATTTCTAATTTTTGACCTGGCAAATGACCAATTTATTTGAAGCATGATTTAAAGGATTCAATTGTATCATCTTGAACTAATGACATGGTTCAAAACATTGCAATTTCATTGGATTGACAAATGAAATTTGTAGTCAACTTATCAAAAGTCAACTGTATATTGAAAAGTCAAACTTTGACTTTTTGGTCAAAATCAAGTGCCAAGGATCATAATCCATCAAAACATGTCAAAATATGAAACTTGTTCATCAAGGAATCAAAGATTGAAGATTTGGTTTTAAAATTTGAAATTTTCTTAACTTAGAAATTTTCTAAGTATAGAAAATTTCTTATTTTTTCTCAACTTTAAGCCAAGTTTCCACCATGATGCAAGATGATTCAAAGAAAGTTCCCAACATGAAAGTTGTAGATCTCCATGAAATATACAACTTTGATTCACACATTTTTCCCTAAAGATGCTTGGATCTCAAGATATAATTTTATGAATACATGCCCATGAACTAAAATAACTTAGTGAAATTTTGCCCTAATTTAGGCAGGTTTTTGACCCAACTTCATGGAAATTTTTCACATAGTTCCAAGAGTAATATTGAAATGCATTTCAAATATGAGTTATAGATCACAATGCAAGCTTTCCAAAATATCCAAGAACTCCTTGAGATCATTTTTGAGTAGGGAGAATCTAAGAGATGAAGTTGGCAATTTCTCACTTTGATTTCAAGCCATTTCATGAAGAACAAAATTCAAATCTGAACCTATGCTGCCTAATCCATGCTTTACAGGTCTCAAACTTGTTTCTAACTTCATAATTTAATGCTTAATCAGTTGACAAAACCTTAATCCAAGCAAAAGAGTCTTTGTCCAAGTTTTAATTCCATAAATGGCACAAAGTTGCCATTGCCATTTTGGAAAAGCTTAACTTTTGCAACTTTTCACTTCTTGAGCATTGGACCTGTCTTCTCTGTGCACACAAGTCCTATAAACCAAAATAAAGTTGTCTAGAACTTGTACCAACTCTAAGCAGGCCTGTGCAAGCATGTAAGGAGTGGTCCCTTCACCTTTCTTAAAAAACAAGTAAGAGTGCAAAAAGGACACAACTCAGAAATCTGTTGAGGAGTGGATTTGAAACTTTCTCTATACTAATGCAAAAACACATTCCAACTTAGAACACGATTGCTAAAGGCCTAAAACACTCCAAAACTCCCTATCACTAAAAACCTGTCAAAAACTTGCAGCTTGAGCATAGCATAGCATTCCACAAATTCACTCGTGCGTTTCAAGTTTTAATCACTCAAACACTTTACCTACCTCATATCTAAGTGTTCCAGGCCATCATCCCTCCACTGTAACATCTCCTTCTCCATCTGCCATTTTTGTTTTTCAAGCTTGCAGGTTGACTTGGATAGAGAGTTTCAGACACTTTCAAAGTAAGATAAGGATTATAACACACTCAGGGAGGCTTAAGCAAGCTAAAGGAATCTTCAGGCCTTCATAAATCTCACTCAAACTCCATTCACGATCTCAACTGAAAGAGGTAAAAACTCCAACTTTTATCTCTTCATACAGGCATCCATTGGCCACGATTTGTGAAAGGAAAATGTAGATATTATTGGGCTAAAGCCAACCATGTGCATAGATTTCATTTTTGATCATTGTGTATAGAGAATTTTAGAATTCAAATTTCTGTAAAAATTAGGTTTGAAATTAGGGCCTTTAAAATTTGTTTTGATCTTTGATTGTTAGTTTCCATAAGTTACATATCTGAAATCGTGGGAAAGAGTACTATCATTTTCATGTTTGAAGTTTCCATTTTCATGGAGAAATGAGAGAGATATGTTTGGTCTGGCTAGCTAGAGGAAGAAGACAAAGTACAGGGAAAAGGAAGCGTTTTGTGTTATCTATTTTTAGTTTCATTTGAACTAACGGATGAAATTGCTAGGGTCATGGGTTCGAGCCTTGGTGCCTGCCTTTTGCCTATTTTCTCACATTTTTTGCCATTTTTCTCACTATGCAGCGCTGGGCCTTTGTCTCATTGGGCTTTATTTTTTTCTGATGCTTACATGCTGTTTACTCAAGATACCCCCTGGCCCATACATTTTATTTATTTGTTTTATTTTCATATTTTTTTATTAAATATTTTCTTCAATACATAAAAATCATGAAAAATATAAATATGATAAATATTGCATTTTGATTTATTTTATCTTATTTTCACATAAAAAAATATATTTTATTTTAACTATATTCTAATTTTTTTTTTCTTAAACAAACTTTTAAAATAAAGTAAACTTAAGTATGTTTTATTCCTTTTCTTTCATACTCGTAAATATTTATTTTGACATATAAAAAGACTAAATATTTTCATAAAATATTATCTATTATTTTTAATACAAAAAATACACAAAAGAATAATACTTAAGGAGATTTATTTTCTTTTAAATTAGAAATTAGGGTTAACCATTTTTCAAGAAATAATTTCCTTTTTAATATTTTTAGGGTTAGGTCAAAATTCTTTTGCATATGAAAAATAAAACAATTTATTTTCCTTGCATATACATAATATTGCATATTTAAATATTGTATATTGTTTATTCAAATATTCATACAAATTCGATTTGGTTGTAATAGCTTAATTAGATTTACATTATTGCAAATCCCCATTCACAATTTGTATTCCCTCCTCCCATAAAATGTTGTAATAGCGTAGCAATCTTTAAATTACACAATTTATCGCTTTTATATACCATGCTAGTAATTAGGGTTTATATGGCAAGATCAAAACAAATTAAATAGAAAACCCTAATCCAAGACAAAATCAAGCATGCAAATAATACATTTACACACAAGCATCCTAAGGGTTTCTTCACTTGGTTTCCTTATACAAAAAAATGGCCATATTACGCATGCGAAGTATCTTGGCAAAACAAACAAATATAAGATCATAGTCCCTCGATGACGCTATTCTAAGTTGCCTTACAAAATGATATTGGTCCCTCAAAAATGCTAAGATACTTTGCAACATTGCTAATCATGGTTATACGATGACCCACACCCGTCCCTTTTACATCCAAAGATAGGGTTGCTTACCAAATCAATGGTAAGACAACAATGTCAAAGGAATAGAAAATAAACAAGAAAGACATTTGAGTAGGTAGATTACTTATAGTTACTTGCTCCATTTCAAAACAACTATCCTTGCTATTTTCCAAAACAAACACACACATTTCCAAAACATTTTACAAACATTGAAAACATTTTCAAAAAAGACAAACATCTTTATATACATTCTTACGAACGAGAATCATTACAAAGATTGCCTAAACAATGGCCTCTTTTACAAAATACTTTCAAAACCACACCAAACACAATTTCAAACAACAAAAGCAAGTGATCTAGCAAGTAACTAAGAGCCCATGGAAAACCATGGATGAAAAGGGTGCTAGTACCTTCCCTTTTCATAATCTACCCCCCGAACTCAAGAAACAATTTCAAAGGTCTTTCTTGTTCTTTTTCACCTTTCCTTTTGGATAAAAGAAAAGTCGGTGGCGACTCTTGCTAACCGCAACATTTGCGATAAAACGCAAAACCCTCAAGTCAGTTCTCCCACCGTATCACACCAAGGATATAGAGTTTGATGCTCCAGAAAAGCTGAATGTTATAACTGCTTCCATGCCCAAACATGGTCGTGGAGTTAATGATGTTGATACCAATTTGTTTGTGACCTCTGTTGAAGAAATTTCTACTCCTCTTATGACTGTTAAGAAGAATTTGTTGTTGGCCGGTTTATTTCCAGGTTGTGGTGAAGGTTGCCACATGTGTTTGATTATACATACTGGTTACCGTTTGTTGAAGTCAGGTGTTCAGCGCCTGATGGATAATAAAGAGATTTTGTTCGAGAAGACTATGATTCTCGTTGTTCCCACTGAAGACGTTGCCATTATAACCATTTCCTCCAATCCTTCCAAGGTTTCCTCGAGAAGACCTGTTAGGGTTACACATGTTCAAAGAGTTGCTCCACTAATAATCACTGTTCCTGGTCCCATCTCGTACACTTCAGACAAGGCTGTCCCATGGCATTATGGTGCTGATGTGTACTATTATGGCATTAAGCAAGATCTGAAGAACGAAGAAGCTGATACTGATGTCAGTAATATTATTGGGACTAGTAAAGTTACCCAAAGTGGAAGGGTCTTCTCTCCAGAGATTTCCCCGAAGACTATCATCAAGCCTATTGTTAGTCCAACTGCTGCTCCAACCAACACTCCTGACATTTCTCCTATTCCTACTCCAGTTATTACACCTGCTACTATTCCTGTTCTTACTCCAGTCATCACCCCTGCTGCTGAGCCATCTGCGACTCGGGGCAAAGAAATTATAGGTGAGCCTGCCCGGACGGAGGCACCTAGGAAAATCATTGTGAAAGCCTCTAAATAGGAAATAGAGGAAATACTGAAAATTATCAAGAAGAGCGACTACAATGTGGTCGAGCAGCTGGGACAGACCCCGTCAAAGATCTCCATGTTGTCTTTGTTGTTGCATTCTGAAGCCCATGTGAAGGCTTTGATTGCATTTCTCAAGACTGCGCATGTGCCGCAGGAAACTTCAGCAGATCAATTCAAAGATTGCGTGGCTAGCCTGACTACTGACAATGGGATAGGCTTTTCAAATGCAGATCTGACCCCTAAGGGGAAGAATCATAATGATGCTCTGCATGTCTCGATTGAGTGCAGGGGCACCACTATGGCTCATGTGCTGGTAGATATCGGCTCTTTACTAAATGTTCTGCCGAAGAAAGCGTTGGACCGTTTGGATTGTGAGGGTTTGACTTTAAAGCCGAGTAACATTATGGTAAGGGCTTTTGACGGATCGAAGATAATGGTGTACGGGGAGGTGGACATCCCTGTTAAAGTGGGTTCTCAGACTTTTGGGTCCACCTTCTACGTAATGGATATCAAGCCATCATATTCTTGCTTGCTGGGTCGTCCTTGGATCCATAGGGCTGGGGAAGTTACTTCCACGCTCCATCAAATGCTAAAGTACCCAGTGAAGGGGAAGATTGTCACAGTGCAAGGTGAATAAGAATATATGGTGAGTCACCTCAATTCCTTTCGCTACATAGAGATGGACGGGGAATTCATAGAAACTACTTGTCAGAACTTCGAAGAGGTCCCTCAGACTTTGGCGTCAACTAAAGTTACTACCGACAAACCTCTGCTGAAGATGACTTCTCTCAAGGAAGCCAGGGCTGTAGTTGAAGAAGGGGCTCAAAGGGCTGTTAGGCGCGCTCAGATTGGAAGACCTCCTCTACATATCAACAATCAGGGAGTTAATGCAATTGAGGATAGTGAAGAAGATTCAGACATCGACAACTAGATCTACCCCATGACCAACGGTGGACCAAATAACTGGACGACGAAGGACTTTATACCTATTTATTTTATTACGCAGTAATTGACTTTTGTTTTAAGATTTGTAATAAACAGTTTGAAACTTTACGACCCGATGCCTTGCCCAAGGCACCTTGGCTTTGCTTGTGAAGGCTTATTATTTGTCATTTCATATATCATTAATAAAGCATTGGACGTTTCTTGAATACAAATTTTGTGCTCCTTGTTTTTCTTTTTGTCTCTCACTTTATCAAAACAGCTATTCTCTTACACACACTCACGTATCATACTGCAGATCCATATCCACCCTGGATCCCATTGATAACAACTCTGCTACTGCCAGTTATGACTTCAAATATCCGATCAACCAAGCCGAGGACGAAGGTGAGGATGATTGTGAGGTGCCTGGAGAACTTGCTAGACTGTTACAGCAGGAAGAAAGGGCCATACAGCCTCATGAAGAGCCGGTTGAGTCAGTGAATTTGGGTACAGAGGAAGACAAGAAAGAAGTTAAAATAGGTGCGGATCTGGAGCCTAGTGTCAAACAATGGTTAATACAGATGCTACACGACTATGTTGAGATCTTCGCCTGGTCCTATGAAGACATGCCTAGTTTGGACACTGATATTGTGGTACATCGCCTACCGACCAAAGAAGACTGCCCTCCGGTAAAGCAGAAGGTCTACCGTATGCGCCCCGAAATGTCAGATAAAATCAAGGCAGAGGTCATGAAACAGTTCAACTCAGGATTCTTAGCTGTCACTTCCTATCCGCAGTGGGTTGCCAACGTCATTCCGGTACCTAAGAAGGATGTTAAGGTACGGATGTGTGTGGACTATAGAGATCTGAACAGGGTAAGCCCCAAGGATGACTTCCCACTTCCTCACATTGATGTTCTGGTCGATAACACCGCACAGCACAAGATCTTCTCCTTCATGGATGGTTTTTCTAGCTACAACCAGATCAAGATGGCTCCTGAGGACATGGAGAAGACAACCTTCGTTACACAGTGGGGAACCTTCTGTTACAAGGTAATGCCTTCTGGGTTGAAGAATGCTGGGGAAACTTATCATCGTGCCATGTTCGCTTTGTTCCACGATATGATTCACCACGAGATCGAGGTTTATGTTGACGACATGATAAGCAGGTCCCAGACTGAGGAAGAAAACCTTGATCATCTCCAGAAACTGTTTGACAGGTTGAAGACGTACAAGCTGAGGTTGAATCCGAACAAGTGTACCTTCGGGGTAAGGTCTGGTAAGCTTTTGGGTTTTGTTGTCAGTGACAAAGGTATTCAGGTGGATCCTGCAAAGGTAAAAGCCATACAAGAGATGCCCGCTCCCCGCACAAAAAAAGAAGTTAGAGGTTTCTTGGGACGTCTGAATTATGTCGCCAAGTTCATTTCACATTTGACTGCTACTTGTGAGCCAATCCTCAAGTTGCTGAAGAAAGATCAAGTGGTAAAGTGGAATGATGAATGCCAGACCGCTTTTGAAAGAATCAAGGAATACCTTCAAGAACCACCAATTCTGATGCCTCCAGTTGAAGGAAGACCTTTGATATTATACCTGACAGTGCTAGACAATTCAATGGGATGTGTGTTGGGGCAGCATGACGAGTCTGGCCGAAAAGAGCACGCCATTTACTACCTTAGCAAAAAGTTTACCAACTGTGAGACCCGATATATGCTGAGACAATATATGCTGACTCACACCACTTTGTTGATATCAAAGATGGATCTGATCAAGTATATTTTCAAAAAGCCCGCTCTCTCCGAAAGGATAGCAAAATGGCAGATGATCTTAACTGAGTACGACATCCAATACACAACCCAAAAAGCAATCAAGGTGAGTGTATTGGCGGATCATTTGGTGCATCAAGCCGTGGATGACTACCAGTATATGAATTTCGAGTTCTCGGATGAGAATATCATGTTGGTAACCGAATGTGAAGAACCTGGACCAGATAAAGGACCCGAGGAGGGATCCCGATGGTCTATGTATTTTTATGGAGCCTCGAACGCATTGGGTAACGACATTGGCGCTGTAATTATATCTCTCGAGGGCTGTCATACTCCGTTCACCGCCCGATTATGTTTTAACTGCACCAACAACATGGCGGAGTATGAAGCATGTATCATGGGTCTTCGAGCCACTATTGACCTGAGGATTAAGTTCTTGAGTGTATTCGGAGATTCCGTTCTGGTGATAAGTCATATCAAAGGCGAGTGGGATACGAAGCACCCGAATCTTATCCCTTACAAAGAGTATGTACTGACATTGCTCCCACACTTTGAGGAAATAACCTTTGAACACTTCCCACGAGAAGAGAACCAGTTTGCGGACGCGTTAGCTACCATGTCTTCTATGTTTAAAGTTAGGTGGGACAATGAAGCTCCCCAGATTACCATTGAGAGGTTGGACGAACCCGCACATTGCTGTGACATTGAGACTGAAGAGGTAGCAGATAAACCCTGGTTTCATGAGGTAAAGAGGTATCTTGAGGCTCAAGAATACCCCGAAGGGGCATCTGTTAATGATAAGAAGTTTCTGAGAAGGTTCACTACGAAGTTCTTCATCAGTAATGGAATCCTCTATAAGCGTAACCATGATTCAACCTTACTACGGTGTGTAGACAAGAGAGAGGTGGAAAGGATGATGGAAGAGTTACATGAAGGTACCTTCGAAACTCATTCCAGTGGACATACCATGTCGAAGAAAATCCTACGAGCAGGATATTACTGGTTAACTATGGAAGCCGATTGTTATCAGCATTCTGAAACCTGTCATAAGTGCCAAGTCTATGCTGATAAGGTGCATGTACCTCCGGTTCCTCTGAATGTGTTGACGGCTCCTTGGCCCTTTGCAGTGTGGGGTATCGACATGATCAGCGAGATCAGACCTACTGCGTCTAACAGGCATCGCTTCATTCTGGTAGCAATTGATTACTTTACAAAGTGGGTTGAGGCAGCTTCCTTTGCTACAGTAACCAAGAACGTCGTGGCGCGGTTTATCCGACACAATCTGATCTATCGATTTGGTGTACCAGAGAGGATTATTACTGACAATAGTAAAAATCTCAACAACACGATGATCACCGAGCTCTGCAAACAATTCAAGATTCAACATCATAACTCTTCTCCCTACCAACCAAAGATGAATGGGGTTGTTGAAGCGGCTAACAAGAACATCAAGAAGATTGTGCAGAAGATGACGGTGACATACAAAGACTGGCACGAGATGTTACCATTCGCTCTTCATGGGTACCGTACCTCAGCATGGACATCGACAAGGGCAACACCCTACTCTTTGGTGTATGGAATGGAGGAAGTCCTACCCATCGAAGTCCAGATACCCTCTCTCAGGATTATGAAGGATGCGGGTTTGAACGAAGACGACTGGATCCAAACCCGACTTGATCAGCTGAATCTAATCGATGAAAATAGACTTACTGCTATCTGTCATGGTCAGACGTATCAAAAGCGAATGATCAAGGCCTTTAACGAGAAAGTCAGACGTCAAGAATATAAAGTCGAGGATCTAGTGATCAAACACATCATACTACCGCAAGGTGATACCAGGGGTAAATGGACCCCCACATACGAAGGGCCATTTGTGGTTAAGAACATTTTCTCGGGAGGAGCTATGATTCTAACCACCATGGATGGTGACGACCTTCCTCACCCCATCAATGATGACATAGTGAAAAGATACTACGCATAATCAAAGACCTGCTAGGTTGACTAGCCTAGGCAAAAATAAGGGCTTCCCGGCGAACCAAAAGGGTTCGGGAAAAAGTAAGGGATGAAAATGAAAAAAACTGTACACCCAACAAGTCGAAAACCTGAAAAGGCAACTTGGGCAAAAAAGGGTATCCCGGTGGACTGAAAACCCGAAAGGGCGGTCCAGGCAAAAATTAGGGATCAAAGCGTAAAACTATGTCTCATTGGATCATCTCGCAACCAGATTTCGGTATCGACTACCAAGCTCGGACAACGCCAACCAATCTGATCAACCTTCGGCCAAACAGCAAAGTGATGAGACGCTTGAAGATATAAAGGCAATAGCAGAGTTGGAACCCAATGGGGTCGCTTCACATAACTGTTTTTCTCTTTCTTTTATACAAATTGTAATTTCTATCTTTCAGCGACGTTCTCTTACCAAGACGTCGACCTCTTTGTACAAAACGCCTATTACAGGCCAACTTCAAAAAATCAATACAATTCATTTTCATAAGAAATTTCAAGTTGTTTTTCTTTTTCTGTTTTGTTTCACAAGAACGTCCAATGATTCATTTTTTATATATGCATTTGACAATAGTGATTGCTCATAAATATTTATATGAGAAACAAAGACAATTACTCGTAATTCCAGGAACAGGGAAAACAAAAAGTGCCCAAACCTTACAGTTACTCTGCCCATCAGGTACCGGGGTAGAGCCAGCTTGAGAACATGAGTGGTGGTACATACACTCCCCACAGAGTAAAAAATATCCAAAGACGGTGATGTCAGCTTCCCCGAGCAGGACATAATTCTCCCCAGCTAAGTATCACAACGGACGAGTCAGTAAATTTCATCCCCCAAGCAGAGTTTATTTCTCTGGATACAGAGGCTCAATCCCTGACAAAGTTCATCACTTCAGCTACAAAAATTCATTTTCTAAGTTTGTTCCCCGCAGAGTTTATTCTCAAGCAGAATCTCTTCCTAACAGAATATTCATAAATCTCCAGCAACAGTCAGGGATTTATTTCCCCAGACGCGGGCATACCCTGATAGCATTTCGTGAACATACATCATGACATACGCATACATATCATATACAGCATAATCTCATTTATTTTGAGAACATCATATCACCCTGCATTTCATGCATCGCACATAATTAACCCTGTTATCTTTTCAGGAAAGACGATTAGCTTTCAACAAACACAACAGTTATACAGGTCACGTCTGCAGACAACTAACGGAAACTCAGTTCCCTAAACCAAACGGGTTAACTAATCTACACTTTCATCTCGAAGTAACCCTACCATCCAGGTTCCTTCTCACAACCCTACTATCCAGGCTTCCATATCGGAGTAACCCTACTATCCAGGTTCCTTCTCACAGCCCTACTATCCAGACTTTCATATCGGAGTAACCCTACTATCCAGGTTCCTTCCTGCAGCCCTACTATCCAGGCTTTCATATCGGAGTAACCCTACCATCCGGGTTCCTTCTCACAGCCCTACTATCCAGGCTTTCATATTGGAGTAACCCTACTATCCAGGTTCCTTCTCACAGCCCTACTATCCAGGCTTTCATATCGGAGTAACCCTACTATCCAGGTTCCTTCCCGCAGCCCTACTATCCAGGCTTTCATATCGAAGTAACCCTACCATCCAGGTTCCTTCTCACAGTCCTACTATCCAGGCTTTCATATCGAAGTAACCCTACTATCCAAGTTCCTTCTCGCATCCCTACTATCCAGGCTCACATCGAAGTAATCCTACTATCCGGGTTCCTTCTCACAGCTCTATTATCCAGGATTTCATATCGAAGCAACCCTACTATCCAGGTTCCTTCTCATAACCTTATTATTCGGGTTCTTCCTCTCCTAATCCCCAAACAACAGTTCACAACACTGTAAGACCGGGACCCGATCAAACACAATTGATTTCACATTTCCCCAGAAAGTTGCGGTGCAGCATATACCCCGACAAGATACGTAGTTCACTTCCGCTTCCCAAACCGGAATTATTCCCCAGTAGAGTAACGGACAACTGAAGCTCCTAAAACTCTATTTCTCCCAAGATAGAGACCAGCATTCCCCAGCGAAGTCCTCCTCAACAATAGGTATACGGGTTCTCGCAAAGGAATCTCTTATGCGATCGACACTTCTTCGGATGGCATCTTCAAGCCCATCTCCAAAAATTCTCTAGAAAACTTCAAAATGGAATCCATAAGCCCATTCCCGACTCTACCTACACGATCAAGCATCATTACAGCCAGGTGCAAATTTCTGGGCACTCTAGTGTTCAATCATCTTCTACCTTCAGATTACGAAAGGCAGACGAGCCAATCTACATCCTCAGGTTTAAGAAGATTGAACAGGGGAAGCTGTTATACCCCAAAATTTTCCCTCCCATATTCCTCAATACATGGCAAGTGAGGTCTCCAAATTGTTCAAGGAAGTTCAAGAGTTGACCAGAAAAACTCTCTCCTAAGACAGTCTACCTCAAATCAAGGTTTCATTTTTCATCAAGATGTTTGAGTCAAAAGAATCCCAAATTCTCACCATTGTCCTAATATGTTCTCAAGATCATGCATGTCAAGTTTCAAGCCTTGCAGAAGAAATTTGCTCAGTCAATTGCTCAAATGCCTGAAAATCGACTGTACTAGGTCAAAAGTCAACTGTGGCCCACATACAGTCAAAACTTCAAGATTTTTGGTCAACATCCTCATTTTGAAGTATTATTCATCATGTGATCAAGGGTTTATCATGATTCCTCAAGGATTGCTCACAATTCATCAAAACCCAAAAGTTGCTAAATTAGGGTTTTGCAGGATAAGTCAACTCAACTTTCACCAAGCATTACTTTCTCATAATTTATCAGAAATGATCCATACAAAGCTCATTTTTAAGAGGATGCAATTCCCTACAATTCATCTTCAGCTCCAAAGTTCAGAATATGCACTCACAAAAAGATATGAATTTTGACATTATAGGTCATTTTGAAAAGTCAACAAAAACACCTTTTGGGTCAAAGCTTCATACATGAACATGGAAGACTCAATTGAGATGAGACCAAAATGGTTGCTTAGAGGACATCCTAAGATTTCTAGAAAGTCCAAGAACACCCCTCTAGGATCAAAATTGAGAGAGTTATGCATTGGCAAAGTTGACCATTTTTGCAAAATTGCCAAAAAGTCAAATATGCTCAAATTTGCATTTTTTGCTAAATGGGCCCAACTTTTTATGCTTGCACTTCACTTATAATGTGGTCCACGACCCAAATGTGCACTCACATACTATTTTCTTCATTATTTATTTTATTTTGATTTTTTATTTATTAAAAATTGAATTAAATCAAATAATTGGTAAATAATAGCAAAGATTTGTTTTGATTGGATTTTTGGACAGAATCACAAGCTCATTATGCTGGAAGATCAGAATCAAATCATATAAATGGCAATTGGCACAAGAAAGGCATGATTGGCATGATTATGGAAAGACATCATATGGCTTAAAAATTAAATATTCCACTCATGAATTCTCAAGATTGGATCCAAAATTGTTAACCTAATTGGATTAAATACATATGCTAAAGTTTATGGAACCCTGAAAAGAAGAAAAAAAATAGTGCACAACCTTCCTCCAAAAACCAGAACAAAACTCGGAATTTTTGATAAAAACGTGAGATCTAAATTCTGGAATAGAGGACCTTTGAGAGCAATTCAAGGCCAGAAATCGATTCCTTGGCATTTCAGGAAGCATTCCCAATCATTTGAGGCGCCAGAACATCCATAATCTCCTCCTATCATTCACACGGTTTGCACAACTATTCAAATTCAATTACTGTAACTCTTGCATATTCAACATGTTTAAATTACATATTTGTGTTCATTATCATGTTTGCAATGTTTCTGGATAGTTTGATTTAATTTATAGTGCATGAATAAGCTTCTGCCATTGTTAGGTTTTCGTGCTCCAATTTGGGGTTTTGGGTTTTCAAGTAGAATTAGGCCTGATAATGGGTATCACGACGATCAAAATTTCAAACCCAGCTGATCCATGGTCCCCAATTGAATTTATATTGCATATTCTTGATTCTTGAATGACACAGGTTTTAGCAACAGACCTGCGTCTGTAGGTAAAAGAATCAGAACTTAAAACGACGGTTCCAAGGAAAAAGACAACAACGTGTCACAACCTAACTGGCTGGTTTAAATTCTGGCACGTTATCCTGGCCAGAAACTTGTTTTTTCTGATATATTATTTGTTTTATTATATTAACAAGTTAATATCCAACGTAGTTGGTCAGAAGAAGGAGGTCAGAAGCTCATTGTTCTGGGTTCGATCCCAGGCGTGAGCTTTTGGCATTTTATTCATTGTTTTCACCAGATCTAGCACATGCACCTTCTGAAGTTCAGCATCTTCTGATCCACCAGTTAGGGCCAGATCAAGTATACCTCATCTTCTGAGGTTCAGCATCTTCTGATCCACCAGCCAGGGCCAGATCTAGTATACCTCATTTTCTGAGGTTCAGCATCTTCTGATCCACCAGCCAGAACCAGGTCCAGCGCACCTCACCTTTTGAAGGCCACCATCTTCTGGACCCATCATCCAGAACCAGATCTGCTGACAGCAGGCCCACTCGGTTATTTCCATTATTTTTCTTTAATTTATTTTCTTTAATTATTCTGTTTTTTATCAACACCAAAATTATTTTATTCTAAACTAACCAATCAAAAATCACAAAAAAAATTTATTTTCTTAATAAATGTTGTTTTTTAATTAATTAGTTTAATTAATTTAGGGCAACTATAATTTCTTTCACAATTAAAAGTCGATTAGAAAATTAGGTTAACTCTTGATTTAATTTTTCTTTCTTTCTCAAATAACAAAACATGACAAAAACATCTTCTTTTAATCAATCGCAAATAGGCTTAGTCAAGGGTCAAAACCCTAATCGTCTCGCATTTAATTCGCCGCACACTTATTATTTATTTTGACAATATTTCTGTAACTGCTCACTGGTTTGTAATAGTTAATTTAGGGTTTTTACTTATCGCTTTTTCCCCGGTTTTTTGGCTATGTAATTAATCCCCCTCCCCGAAGCCTTGTAATAGCGTAGATTTACTTTCTCGCATTTTTAATTCCCGCAAATATTTAATTGTCTAGATGTATGCTAATAGGATTGTATGACAAGAATGCATGACAAATTAATACGGTTAGAAAACCCTAATGTGCAAAGATAAATAACTGAAAACAAATCACTCGCACATATCACTCTTAGGGTATACTCTCACTTCGGTTTCCTTCGGTAAATGATCATTAAGTATAGGGTGTCTTAGTGGTTGCCCTCCTGTCTAAAAAAGATCAAACGTCCCATTCGAATATTGCCTCGGAAATGTTGCCTCAGAAATGTTTCCTCGAATATGATCTTAAGACTCTAGGGTTATTACTAAGGTATCCTAAAATTGCTTTAGTGATCGTACGTCCCTTTCGAATTGACCCTTACGGACTCCAAAGACGGTGCTACCTATTTCTCAATAGTAGGATAGCGTTATTTAAAGGAAACAAGAATAGAAACAATCTTTTTTCGAGTAGGTAGAATCTTAATTACTTGCTCAATAAAAACTTTTCACACAAACACCTTTCAAAAAACAAATTTTCAAAACAAACTTCGTCGCATCCTTGAGGACTGATACAAGGGTTATCACGAAGTAAAACATTTTCAAAGCAAGCACACACAAGCAATTTTCAAAATGAGCAAGTACCTAAGAGCCCATGGAAAATCATGGATGGAAAGGGTGCTAACACCTTCCCTTTCTATAATCTACCCCTCGTACTCAGAATATCTCGAAAAAGGATTTTTTCTGTACTTTTTTCCTTTCCGGTTGGATAAAATAAAAGTCGGTGGCGACTCTTTCTTACCGCGACATTTTGCAAACAAAAAAAGCAAACCAGTATTAACAGTCAGTTCTTCCACCGTATCACACATAGTCAGGCGAAGAGCATGCTCCTACATTTTGGTCGAGGGAATGTTGTACAGGATAGGATTTTCCATCCATCTCCTCAAATGTGTGAATAAACACAAAGCATCCCACGTCTTACGTGAAATCCACGAAGGAATCAATGACCAACACTTAGGTGGGAGATCCCTTGCTAGAAAAGCGTTACGAGTAGGATATTACTGGCCTACCATGCAGCACGACATTAAAGAGCATATGAAGAAGTGCGACAAATGCCAACGCCACAGAGACATGCACCTATAACCTCCAAGCGAGCTCAAATCTCTCTCTCCCCCTGGAACTTTTCCTGGTGGGGCTTAAACCTCCTCGGACTATTCATGGTAGGAACGAACCAGAACAAATATCTGATAGTAGTTGTCGACTACTTCACCAAGTGGATAGAAACAGAAGCACTAGCCATAATCACCATGTAAAACATTCTCCTTTTCTACAAAAGAAACATCCTTGCTCGGTTCGACATTCCACAAGCGATTGTCACCGACAACGGGACATAACTCACGAACAAAAACTTCTAGGAATTCGTGGCCAAGTTGGGAACCATCCAACACTTCACCTCCGTCAAACACCCCCAGAAAAATGGGAAAGCCGAGCCCGTGAACAGGGTTATCCTACGAGACCTCGGGCAAACGTTTGATGAAACCAAGAAAAGATGGGTCGAGGAGTTACACAACATGCTATGGGCCTATCGGGTGACAACTCACTTGTCAACCGGGGAGACCCTTTCCGACTAGCATACGGAACTGGGGCTGTCATCCTCGTAGAAATCAAGGAGCCATCCAGACGGACCAAAGCCCCTCTTAACGAGGAGATGAATGATGTAGCATTAAGGGAGGAGCTCCACCTTGTTGAGGAAATATGAACAGGAGTGGCCCTACGAGAAGCCTCTCTAAAAAAAAATCGCCATAAGATATGACGCCAAAGTCATACGGCGGGAATTTGAAAAGTCGGCAGCCTAGTCCTAAAAAGAAATCACAAAGAATATCGCAAATACAAGCTTGTTACAAATTGAGAAGTCCCTTACTGTATTCATGCGAAAACGGGGAACGAGGCCTACTACCTGAAAAACCTACAGGGGAACAACTTGCTCAACCTTGGAACACCAAAAAACTAAGGCAATATTATAGTTAAGACACTGAATAGTCGGAGTGTCTCATCAACACAACAAACACACCTCTGCTCGACCACATGTGCAAGCCTAAGTACAAGCATGGCACTCAAAATTAAACGAAAAGGTAAGTTTCTACTCTTTTGACAAGAAAATTCTTAGCCCGGCGTGGATAACTCAAACGAGCTCCACTGTCATCGTACCACGATGGTAGAACACCCAGCTCGCGATGGAAAGTTCATGCCGCCGAGCTCAGGACCTCAATTCCACTACAGTGCCAACATATAAGACACTATCATTTTCGCTACAGTGCCAACATATGAGACCTTTATCACTTTTCGCTACAGTGTTTGTCAAATTGGATTTCCAATTGATATTTCTTACAAAAACCTATGTCCGTTACAATATTTCCATTCTCACTTTGATTTCTAAGTGTACTACAGTGTCTATACATTAAATTGGGTTCTCAATCATCTCTCAATTTCAATAATATATCAATTTCAAACACAAACACAAACAATTTTACAACCCAAACCATATACTATTCATCACATACCCTATTATAGAGTTATAACCCCACTCTTACCTTGGATTGGAGGTTTCTCTAACTCTCCAATTGTACCAGCTTTGCCACCTCTTTTCACTTCTACGTATCTCTTCCAAAACCCTTATTTTCTTCTTCTGCCAAAACCTATTCTTCTTTCTTTCTACCGATACTTCTAATTTCCTATTATTTATAAACATCTATTATAACATAACTGTTATACCCCAAAATTTTCCCTCTCTTTTCTCAAGACATTTATCACCAAAGATCTCAAATGCTCAAGGGTTCTCAAGGGTTTGATCAGACAATCTCACCTCTTAAGCATTGAGCCTCCAAATTAGGGTTTTGATTTTCTTAAATAAAATTGGACTTTTGATGCCTCAAATTACTTTCATGGCTCATTATAGGTATTCAAGATTGCTCATACCAAGTTCCAGGCCTTGCATCACAAATTTGTTCAGTCAATTGCTCAGATGACAAAAAATCAATTGTATTAGGTAAAAAGTCAATTGTGGTCAATATACAGTCAAACTTCATGATTTTTGGACAACATCAACATTTTGAAGTCATATTCATGAATTTATTAAGGGTTGATCACAATTCCTCAAGAAAAGCACTCAAATCATCAAAGGGGCAAAATTGTCAAAATTATGGTTTTGATTGGGAATGACTGATCATTGACTTTTGACCTAGTACATGACTTAATGGCTTGAAGCATGATCTTAAGGATTCAAACACAATACCTTGACCTAATTTTATGTCTCAAATCATTTCTCAAGATCATTTGATTGATAGTTGAAATTTGATCAACTGATGAAAAGTCAACTGGTACACAAAAAGTCAAACTTTGACATTTTGGTCAACATTGAATTTCAAAGGTCAAGATTCATCAAGACATTAAAAAATATCAAACTTGATCATCAAGAATCAAGAAAGTCACGAAAGTCAACAAAAAGTCAATATTTTAAAGACTTAGAAAATTCTAAGTGTTTTTTAGCCTTAATAATTTCATTACTTCATGAAATTTTTTACCAAGATGCAAGATGATTCAAGGAAAACTTTCAACATAAAATTTGTAGATCTTGATGAATTCTACAACTTTGTCCCTTAGGGTTGATGTCCAAAAAATGCTTAGATTTGAAGATATAAGCTCATAAAGTCATGTCATTTTTCATAAAACACTTAGTGAAAATTTTAGCAAGTTTAGGTAGATTTTTGACCTAACTTCTTAACCAATTTTCATCTAGTTCCAAGATGATTTACCCAAAGTGGTAAATATGAAGGTTTTATACAATATTTCAAGCTTTCCAAAATGTCCAAGAACTTGAAGAGATCATTCTTGAGCTAAGAGAATCGAAGAGAAGGAGTTAGGCATCCATTCTTGAATTATAAGTCATTTTCTTGATGAACACATGATCTAATCACACAACTATGTTGCATAATCTTTCTTTGAAGGCCTCTTGAATTTCAAATCTATCCATAATCATATGTTTACACAACTAATTGAGCTATGATCCAAGAGCTTGAGCCATTGTCCAAGTGATCATGCCATTTAGGGAAGAAAGTTCACACTTCCATTTTGGAAAAATGACTTTAATCACAAAGCCAACTTGTCTTGAGCCTCTAACTTGTTTGTTCTGATTACACTCAACATGTATTCTTAGAAGCAACATGTTTAAAGCCTCTAGCCACCCTACAAGCCCTTGTACTATGCATTGAAACCATGTTTGTCAAACTTGCTTCAAAATCAAGTTTCAATACCATAACATGTGATCTCTTGTTTATGATCCCTTCAAGCTTCTAAACATCTTGTCTATAAAAAGAGAGGTTATTTGCAACCTAACACATGAATTTACAAGCCTTGAAGCACCCTCAAACTCCCTGAAACTCAAAACTTGCACCAAAAGATCCATTATTGCAATTTCTGGCCAAAAAACTCCAAACTCACAACCCACTCCTGCGTTCTCCCTCTAAATCAATCACAAAGCATCTATACATCATAAACAAATCATCCCCACACATTTTTCACGAATGTAACATCATCTTCCTCGTCTTCCAAACTCAAAAATAGAGCTCTATACATTGACTTCTCTAGCACGATTCAGCCACTTGCAGCATAAAGTAAGAGTTGCATTAGCTTCCTTGGAGTCCAGTGAAGCTATTCAGATCATCACCACACCTCCAGAAATGCTCAAACTCCATACATGATTTCCATTTTTGAGGTAACTTTTCTCAACTTTGATCTCTCTCTACAAACATCATTAATGGTTTGTGAATAAAAAATGTAGACATCATAGCCCTGAAACTAACCATGTCATTGGTTTTCATTTATGTTGCCTGAGTGATGTGAATTTTGAAGATGAACTTTCTGAAAAAATTAGGTTTTTATTTGGTAGCAGTAAAATTCTCATTCATCTTTGATTTATAACTCATGAAATTTATACGGCTGAATTCGTATTGAAAAATGGAGCAAGTTTCATGTTTATACTTTTGTAAATGGTTGAGAAATGAGCAAGATCAGAATTTTAAAAATGCAACAATGGAGGTTGGCGCGAGGAAAAGATGAAGTTTGTAACTAGGACTGAGTTTATTTTAAATTTAGCACAACATTTATTATGACCGGATGAAACAGCCACCCTTGTGGCAGGAGAAGTGCGCGTAAGGCATTGAGCTAAGGGACCTGGGTTCGAGCCCTAGTGGTACCCTTTTGTATTTTTTTCCATATATTTTTGTAGATTCAGCGTGTTTGGTTCCCATGAGTCCACCATATGTCTTCATCTCATCACCATATGATCATCATCTAGCTAAATCCAGCTGTGATGCGGTGGGAGAACTGACTTGAGGTTTTGCATTTGTGTTCGCAAATGTTTCTGTTTAGCAAGAGTCGCCACCGACTTTTATTTTATCCAAAAGGAAAGGTAAAAAAGCACAGGAAAGACCTTTGAGATTGTCTTTGGGTTCGGGGGGTAAATTATGAAAAGGGAAGGTGCTAGCACCCTTTTCATCCATGGTTTTCCATGGGCTCTTAGTTACTTGTTTTAGATCACTTGCTTTGCTTTTCCAATTGTTTGAAATGATGCTTTTGTGTGTGGTTTTGAAAGTATTTTGAAAAGAGGCCATTGTTTAGGCAATCTTTGTAATGATTCTTGTTTGTAAGAATGTATACAAAGATGTTTGTCTTTTGAAAAATGTTTCAATGTTTTGAAAGTTGTTTGAAAATGTTTTGAAATTGTGTGTGTGTTTGTTTGAAAATAGCAAGGATGGTTTGCAAATTGATTAAGTAACTAGAAGCATCTACCTACTCAAAAGTCTTTCCTACACATTTTTATTCCTTTGACATTGTTATTTTACCATTGCATTTGGTAAACAACCCTATCCTTGGATGTTAAACGGGGCGTGGGTCATCGTATGACCATGATAGAAATGATGCCAAGTATCTTAGCAAGTTTTAGGGACTAAGATCATTTGTTTTTAGGCAACATTTTGATAGCGTCATCGATGGACTATGATCTTTTTGTTTTGATTGATTTTGTTTTGCCAAGATACCTAGCATGCATACCATGGCCATTTTAAGGCAACAAAGTGGATGAAACCCTAGGGGTGTTGTGTGCAATGTGTTGTCATTTTTCATGCATTTTTTGTCTTGTATTAAGTCATGCTATTTGTTTTGATTTTTGGTATTTGCATACAAAACCCTAGTTTACTATCATGTTATATGAAAGCAATAAAATGCGTAAAGTAAATCTAGACTATTACAACAATAATATGGGAAGGGGGATACAAGTTTTGAATAGGGGATATTGCTCAAAATAAAACCCTAAAACTATTACAACCAAATTAAATTTATTGTACAAATAAATAAATGAACAAATATTTAAATAGGCAATAAAATGTAAATATGCAAGAAATGATTTTGTATTAATTTTATGCATGAGAAAATAAATTTATTTATGTCTTAAAAATAAGAAAATAAAATGATTATTTTTTGAAAGGGTGAAAACCCTAATTTTGTTTAAAAAAGATTTATTCTATATTATTCATTTTTTATTCAAAAAAAATAAAATAATAATATGTACAAAAATGTTGAAAATTGAATATGGTATGAAAATATTATTTTAAGTGTATAAATAATAAAAATAAAATATTTAAGTATTTTAATATTATTTACAAGTTTATTTAAGAAAATAAATTATATTAAACCTAATAAACTATTTTTATGCCATAAAAATAATAAAAATAATAAAATAAAAATGCAAAAAGTTAAGAAAATATTTTTGGTTTTTTTAAATGTTCAGAAAAAAAAAATAAAGTCAAAAATATAAAGGAAATGAAAAATATGCAAAAATATAGAAAATGGGCCAAGGGGGTGCAGAAAGTAAACAGGGGGTGTGAAAAGAAGAAACAACAAGCCCAAGCCCACTTCACTTCATCCCTGACCTCCAGACCAAAAACGCGCGCGCAGTGTACAAATCCTGTTCTTGCTCATGCTTGCATAAAATCAAAAACTTATAACATGAAAAATGTAGCTCATGATCACACGATTCCAATGATATAAAGAACTTGACCTAACTCCTAAAGATCAGAGAGAATTTTAATGGCCCTAATTACTGACCTAGTTTTTTCAGAAACTTCAACTATCAAATACTCCTAGCTCAGTTAATATAAATGGAATCTATGCATATGTACAACTCAAGCAACTTAAGGACTACATTTTTGCTTCACAAACCTAAGCCTAAGGATGTCTAAATAGAGAGATAGAAACTTGACAAATACCTTGTTTAGTTGAGTTTGGATATGGCAATGTAGCAACTTTGAGTGAGGCCTGAAGGTCGTGTAAGCTTGCTTGAAGTTCCCTCAACCTTTCCCAATGCTCAGCTTGCTTTGTAGTTGCCTGAAACTCCTTGTAGAAGTCAACCTGCAAACTCAAAAAATGAAAATGGTGAAGTGTGAAAATGAGCTCACAGTTGCTGGACAGGGGTCTGAATAGTTTGGATAGGAGGTATGGAATGTGTTTGAAGTGATTCCAAGCAAAACACACGAGGCAATATGGAAATGGCTTGTGATTTGCAGAGGTTGCCCTGTTTTGGGCAGAAACTTGGTTTTTTGTGTTTAAGGGTGTTTGAGAGGTTGGGAAATCGTGTTTTTCGCTTGCAACAAAGTTCTGAAGTTAGTTCAAATGATGCTTAGCTTTGGTTTTATCAGATACCCAAGCTATATTGACTTTTGCAAGTTGGCTTGTTTTTGAAGAAAAGGTGAGATGACAATGCCCAAAGCCTGTACAGGCCTGTTCCTTAGCTGCATATAGTTGGTGAACTTTGCCTGATATTTGTGGAATTTGTTTTCTGCAAGAGATTAGGTCCATGGCTCAAGATAAACAAAGTTGCATAAAGCATGCTTTATCAAAGTAGCAATGTGAACTTTTTGCCATTTTTGGAATAATTCTTGGTGTAATGCTTCAAAGATCATAACAAGGCCATTATTAAATGTATTTGCATTCAATTTTGGAGTGTAGAAGGGATTAGAACCTGTAAAACCAAGTACAAGCATGATTAGGACAAATTTGCAACTTGAACCATTGTGAAAAATGCCTTGGACAAAAGTGATAATTTTCCATTTTCATTCCTTCGATTCTCCCTAACCATAAATGATCTTGGAGAGTTCTTGGACATTTTGGAAAGCTTGTAACATGCTCTACAATCCATCTATGAAATTAATTTTGAGATTCCCCTTGTAACTATGTGAAAAGTTGCCATGAAGTTAGGTCAAAAATCTGCCTAAACTAGGGCAAAATTTCACTATGTTAAAAAGTTTTTGGACCTTTATTCACAAAATCATAACTTGAGATCCAAGCATCTTTTGGGAAAACTTTGCGAATCAAAGTTGTAGATTTCATGGAGGACTACAAATTTCATGTTGGAAGTTTTGTTTGAATCCAATTGCATCATGGTGAAAAAGTTGGGAAAAGTTGGGAAAAAATAAGAAATTTTCATAACTTAGAAAAATTCTAAGTTATGAAAATTTTCAAACTTAAACCCTAATTTCCAAATTTAAGTTTCTTGGTGAACAAGTTTCATGTTTTGACACATCTTGATGAAATATGACCCTTGACACTTGATTTTGACCAAAAAATCAAAGTTTGACTTTTCAGTGTACAGTTGATTTTTGATCAGTTGACTGGAAAATTCATCTGTCAATCCAATGCATTTGAGATCTTTTGAACCTTGTGATTAGGTCAAGATGATGCAATTGAGTCCCTAAAACAATTCTTGAACCCAATTTGCCAATGGCTAGGTGAAAAATCAGAAATTGCCTTTCTCCAGTCAAAACCCTAATTTTGACCATTTCGCCCTTTTGATGATCTGATCAAATTTCTTGAGGAGTTGTGGTTCAAACTTGATCAAATGGTTCATATGAGTCTATAATGTTGATGTGGATCAAAAATTATGAATTTTGACTGTAAATTGGCCACAATTGACTTTTTCCCTAATACAATTGATTTTTAGGTCAACTGTCCAATTGACTGGGAAAAAAAGTGATCCAAGGCTTGGAACTTGGTATGAGCAATCTTAGGGGTCCAACATGAAGTATGAAAGTCACACAAGGCATTGAAAATCCAAAAATCCATGTGCAAACTCAAACCCTAATTTCAGGTCAACAGTGCAAGGAGATGTCTTGAGCAGAGCAAACCCTAATTCTGGTCTGGAATCCAAGAAGTCTTGTAAGGTGAATCTTGATAAGATGAGAGGGAAAATTTTGGGGTACAACAGCTGCCCCTGTTCAATCTTCTTGAACCTGAAGAGTTAGATTGGCGAATTTTGCCGTTCATTACTCGAAGGTAAAAGATGATTGGACACTAGAGTGCCCGTAAATTTGCACTCGTCAAAATGTAGTTGAGGAAATGGGCTTAAAGATGCCATTTGGAGATGTGATAGAATCTTGTCGGAGATGGGCTTGTAGATGCCATCCAAGAATGCTTGTTGTAAATCAAGAGAATGAACATCAGAATGGTATCCGTATATGGAACGTATCTGAGTTGTATCTGGAAATTTGAATCTGAATGAGTGACAGAATGGCTTCTGTGTCTGGAGCGTATCTGGACTATATCTTGAATAGGTGACAGAATGACTTCCATGTTTGGAGTGCATCTGAGCTGGGGAAATCAGAATGAGTGAAAGAATGACAACCGTGTCTAGAGCGTATATGAACTATATCTGAATAAGAGATCTGCAAGTTGAATCTGAATGAGTATCAGGATGGCATCCGTGTCTGGTGCGTATCTGAACTGTATCATGAGGTTAAGGTCTGAATGAGTAACATAATGACTTCCGTGTCTGGAGTGTATCCGTATTGTATCTTGACTTTGAATTCTGAATGAGTAACATAATAACTTTCGTGTCTGGAGTGTATCCGTATTGTATCTGAATAAGAGATCTGAATGAGTAACAAAGTGACTTTTGTGTTTGGAGTGTATTTGTACTGTATCTGAATAAGAGATCTGAATGAGTAACAAAATTACTTTCATGTCTGGTGTGTATCCGTACTGTATCTGAAATCTTTGAATATTTGTTAAAGATAGTTGTTAATCTTATCCTGAAAAGGGTAAAATGTTAGTTGAAACACAAAGTTATGTTGCATGAAATGTATGATGCAATAAAATGTGTTTTATCGATGTTTATGATATATGAATGTAATGTATGCGCATGTAAGCCGGTTCGCTGTATTGCTAAGGAAAATAAATCCTTGACGACTGGGGATAATAAAACACTTGACTGCTGCCGGGGAAAATAAATCCTTGACCGCTGCTGGAGATTCAAAAATCTTTGATTGCTGAGGATGAGAAATCCTTGGTGACTGTTGGGGATGGAAAATCCCTGACAACTTCTATGGGGATGTGATAATCCTTCCTGTCTTGAAGCTGGAGTATTGACAAAATCTGTTGTGAGAGTAATGTCAAACTGCTTGAGAAGTCTGGCTTGGGAAATCCAGAGAACTTTGAAGACTTCTACTGGGGGTTAAATAATGGGAATCCTTACTCGACTGGAGAATAGGGAAAATTCTGATGATTCCTGCGGGGAACTAAGAATGAGAATCTTCATTCTGTTGAGGAGTAATGAAAACTTTGGTGACTTTACTGGGGAAAAGAGAATGAGAATCTTCAATCTGCTGGGGAATTTGAATCCTTGGGGACTTCATGATGGGGAGTCAAGAATGAGAATCTTCATTCTGTTGGGGAGTAAAAACTCTGTGGGGAAGAAGGCTTACTGCTGGAAAGTAAGTTCAGGACTCTGGGGGAAAAAGCTTATTCCTGTTTGGAAAAAGTTCGGGAGTTTGGGTTGTATGCCACTCTACTGAGGAGTTATCCTAGGTTGGGGATAAAAGTTAACTGTTATCTGGTTGATTCTCAGACTTTAAGACAACTTGCTGGGGAAATTGGATAAACTGGATGGTCTCCACCGGGGATAGATAGTTAGAAGTCTTGACTTGACTGGGGAAGAAGGTTTCATCTCCGCTGAGGGTCTGTAGTTCAAAGTTTTTACTCCGCTGGGGATTGGGAGTTTGAAGTTTTAACTCTAATGGGAATTAAGGATTTGAAATTATAACTCCACTGGGGATATGTATTTCAAGGTTTTAGCTCCGCTTGGGATCTGGATGATGTACTGCAGGGGATTTCTCTTGGAATAGTCTAAAGACGTTTTCCTATACTTTCAACCTGTCAGTAATTATTCTTTCCCATTTCGTTTATTTGTAAATAGTGATTATATTCAAATGCATATGCTCATTAATAAATCATTGGGCGTTTTCAAATAAAACACAAGTGTAAAAAAGGAAAAGACAAATAGTTTTTCTGCACTTTGAAGTATTTTTGTATTAACTTTGTGTAAGTTATTTTGTACAAAGGAGACAAACATCCTAGTAAGAGAACATTGTCATAAAAATGAGAAAAATTTATACAAAGAAAGATGGCTATGTGTGAAAATTCCATGGGATTCCCATTCTATTATAGCCTTCGTAACTCTGAATATCTTGTCCATTCGTTGCTTTGTCCGAAGATGATTGAGTTGATCAGAAGCCCGAAGCTTGTCTGTGAAGAGATTGTCCTTAAAGTGATCCGACGAGACACAGTCATACGCTTTAATTCCATAACTTTTGCCTGGACCGCCCTTTCGGGTCTTCAGTCCACCGGGAAACCCTTTTTTTCCCAAGTCGCCCTTTCGGGTTTTCAACTTGCCGGGTGTACATATTTTTTTATTTATCCCTAACTTTTGCCTGAACCGCCCTTTCGGGTTTTCGATTCACTAGGATGCCCTTTTTTTGCCTAGGTGTGTCAACCTAGCGGGTCATTTATGCGTAGTATCTTTTGACTATGTCTATGTTCGTAGGGTGCGGCAAGTCATCACCGTCCATGGTGGTTAAAATCATTGCCCCACCAGAAAAGATGTTCTTGACTACAAATGGTCCTTCGTAGGTAGGAGTCCATTTGCCCCTGGGATCACTTTGCGGCAAGATGATCTGCTTGATTACAAGATCTCCGACTTGATATACCCGACGTCTGACTTTCTTGTTGAAAGCCTTAAACATCTGTTTTTGATACGTCTGACCATGGAAAACGGCAGTAAGTCGCTTCTCGTTAATTAAATTCAATTGATCAAGCCGAGTCTGAATCCAATCGTCTTCACTCAAACCAGTATCCTTCATGATTCTCAAGGAGGGAATCCGAACCTCAATAGGTAAAACAACCTCCATGCCGTATACCAAAGAATAGGGTGTTGCCCAAGTTGATGTATGTGCCGTGGTACGGTACCCGTGGAGAGAAAACGGTAACATCTCATTCCAGTCCTTGTAGGTGACTGTCATCTTTTGTATGATCTTCTTGATATTTTTGTTCGCAGCTTTGACAACACCGTTCATCTTTGGCCGGTAGGGAGATGAATTGTGATGTTGAATCTGGAACTGCTCGCACAAGGCGGTGATCATAGTATTGTTAAGGTTTGTACCGTTGTCAGTGATGATCCTTTCGGGGATGCCGTACCAGCAAATGAGGTTCTGCTTGATGAAGCGGGCAACAACATTCTTTATGACAAATGCGAAGGAAGCTGCTTCGACCCACTTGGTGAAGTAGTCAATGGTCACCAGGATGAAGCGGTGTCCATTGGATGCTGTAGGCTTGATCTCTCCAATCATGTCGATTCCCCACATAGCGAATGGCTAAGGAGTTGTTAAGAAATTGAGAGGAACTGGAGGTATATGTACCTTGTCTGCATAGATTTGACATTTGTGACAAGTCCTGGAATGTTGATAGCAGTCAGATTCCATGGTAGACCAGTAATAGCCTGCCCGTAGGATCTTCTTAGCCATCGTATGCCCGCTAGAGTGAGTGCCAAAGGTACCATTGTGCAGTTCAGCCATGATCTCTTCAGCTTCAATCTTGTCCACACAACGGAGCAGAATGCAATCATGATTGCGCTTGTACAGGATACCATTGCTCAGGAAGAACTTGGCAGAGAATCTCCTTAAGAACTTTTTGTCGTTGACTGAAGCTCCTTCAGGATATTCTTGAGCCTCGAGATACCTTTTGACTTCGTGAAACCAAGGTCGGTCCACTACTTCTTCGGAATTAATCTGGTGACAGTGTGCAGGTTCGTGAATCTGTTCAATAGTGATTTGGGGAGCCTCATTATCCCAATTAAGTTTAAACATGGATGACATTGTAACTAGAGCATCTGCTAGCTGATTTTCTTCTCGCGGGAAGTGCTCGAAGGTAATCTGCTCGAAATGTGGTAACAATGTCAGGACATGTTCTTTGTAAGGGATGAGGTTTGGATGTTTAGTATCCCACTCTCCTTTGATCTGACTGATGACCAAAGTTGAGTCCCCAAACACAATCAAAGATTTGATTCCCAAGTCTATGGCAGCCTTGAGTCCAAAGATGCAACCTTCATACTCGGCCATGTTGTTGGTGCAATTAAAGCAAAGCCTTGCGGTGAAAGGAGTATGGCAACCTTCTGGAGAGATAAGTACCGCGTTGATGCCGTTGCCAAGTGCATTGGAGACCCCATCAGAGTACATGGTCCATCGGGATCCTTGTTCAGGTCCGTCATATGGTCTGAAATCTTCAATGTTGTCCAATGTCATAATGTCTTCGTCGGGAAAGTCAAACTTCATGGATTGGTAATCTTCGACAGCTTGATGAGCCAGATGATCGGCTAGCACACTTCCCTTTATAGCCTTTTGGGCCGTGTACTGTATATCGTATTCTGTCAAGATCATCTGCCATCTAGCTATTCTTCCAGATAGAGCAGGCTTCTCAAAGATGTACTTGATCGGATCCATCTTAGATATCAGCAAAGTGGTATGAGTCAACATATACTGCCTTAGCCGGCGAGCAGTCCATACCAAAGTGCAGCAAGTTTTCTCGAGCAGTGAGTATCGGGTCTCACAGTCGGTAAACTTTTTGCTAAGGTAATAAATGGCATGCTCTTTTCGGCCATACTCGTCATGTTGGCCCAGTACGCACGCCATTGAATTATCCAAGACAGTCAGATACATGATTAGCGGTCTTCCTTCGACGGGTGGCATCAAGATAGGAGGTTCTAGCAAATACTCCTTGATTTTATCGAAAGCAATTTGACAGTCATCATTCCATTTAACCACCTGATCTTTATTCAACAACTTGAAGATTGGCTCACAGGTAGATGTTAGGTGAGAAATGAACCTTGCAATGTAGTTTAGGCGTCCCAAGAAACCTCTGAACTCCTTCTCAGTGAGAGGAGCATGCATTTCTTGTATATCTTTGACTTTGGAAGGATCAACCTCGATGCCTTTGTTACTGACAATGAAACCTAAGAGTTTACCGGACCGGACTCCGAAAGTGCACTTGTTAGGGTTTAACCTGAGCTTGTACTCCTTCATCCTGACAAACAGCTTTTGCAAATGATTAAGGTGTTCTTCTTCAGTTTTTGATCGGGCTATCATGTCGTCTATGTAGAACTCTATCTCATGATGTATCATATCATGCAACAAAGTTACCATGGCGTGCTGATAGGTTGCCCTGGCATTCTTCAGTCTGAATGGCATCACTTTGTAGCAGAATGTACCCCTCTGTGTAACAAAAGTAGTTTTCTCCATGTCCTCAGGTGCCATTTTGATCTGGTTATAGCCTGAGAACCCGTCCATGAAAGAAAATACTTTGTGCTGAGCTGTATTTTCGACCAGGATGTCAATGTGCGGCAGTCGAAAGTCATCTTTAGGGATGGCCCTGTTTAAGTCTCTGCAATCCATGCACATTCTCACTTTGTCGTCCTTCTTAGGCACGTGCACAATGTTAGCAACCCATTATGGATAGGAAGTAACAGCCAGAAATCCAGCATTGAACTGCTTCATAACTTCTGCTTTGATATTTTCAGACATGTCAGGTCTTATGTGGCGGACCTTTTGTTTAACTGGTGGACAGTCTTCTCTTGTGGGTAGACAGTGTACCACAATGTATGTATCAAGTCCCGTCATGTCTTCGTAAGACTAGGCGAAGATCTCAACATATTCATGTAACAACTGAATTAGGCGTTCTTTGACACTTGGCTCTAGGTTGGTGTTGTACCCCAAAATTTGCCCTCTCATTTCATCAACATTTCTCATCACAAGACTCTTGGAACTCAAGATCAAGCTAGGGTTTGCTCTGCTCAAATTACCTCCTTGCACTGTTGACCTAAATTAGGGTTTGAGTTTGCACAGGGATGTTTTGACCTACAATACCCAAAGTGACTTTCATACTTCATGTTGTACTCACAAGTTCTTCCATACCAAGTTTCAAGCCTTGAATCAAATTTTTGCCCAGTCAATTGGATAATTGACCTAGAAATCAGCTGTATTGGGGAAAAAGTCAACTGTGGCCAATTGACAGTCAAACCTCATGAAATTTGACCCACATCAACATTATGAACTCATATGAACCATTTGGTCAAGTTTGGATCACAATTCCACAAGAAATTTGATCAGATCACCAAAAGGGCAAAATGGTCATTTTTAGGGTTTTGACTGTACAAAGGCAGTTTTTGACTGTTTGACCTAGCCAAGGGCAAATCAAGCTCAACCATGGACTCAAGAACTCAATGACATCATCTTGACCCATTCAACAAGTTCAAAAGATCTCAAATGCATAGGATTGACAAATGAATTTTTCAGTCAACTGATCAAAATTTAACTGTATACTAAAAAGTCAAACTTTGACTTTTTTGTCAAAATCAAGTGACAAGGGTAATTTTTCATAAAGACATGTCAAATTATGAAACTTGTTCATCAAGAAACCCAAAATTGAAAATTACGGTTTAAAATGGAAAATTTTCATAACTTAGAAATTTTCTAAGTTATGAAATTTTCTTATTTTTTCCTAACTTTGTCCTATTTTTTCACCAAGATGAAAATGGATTCAAACAAAACTTAAAACATTAAAGTTGTAGTCCATCACAAAGTATACAACTTTCATTCAAAAAGTTTTCTCAAAAGAAGCTTGGATCTCAAGTTATGATTTTTGGAACAAGGGTACCTAAAACTTTTAACTTAGAGAAATTTTGCCCTAGTTTAGGCAGGATTTTGACCCATCTTCTTGGCCATTTTTCACATAGTTCCACTTGGAGTCTTAAGTTTCATTTCAAAGATATATTATAGTACATGTCGCAAGCTTTCCAAATTGTCCAATAACTCCTCAAACACCTTTGTGGTTAGGGAGAATCGAATGCTTGAAGTTGGCAAAAACTCACTTTGCAACCATGGCCAATACATGTTCATACCAAGTTGCAAATCTGACCAAACTAGCTTAGTACATAATTACAGGCCTCTAAACCAATTTACACTCAAAAATTGAATGTAAATACATTGGATATTGGCATTGTTCTGATCAAGAGAGCTTTGTACATTGAACTTTTCCATTTTGAGCATAAAGGTCATACTTCCATTTTCATAAAGGCCACTTTATGTCAAATTGCATTTTCTTGAGCCTTGGACTTTCTTCCTTTGCAGCAAACAAGTTCCACAATCTCAGGCATAGTACAAGAAGTTGGTGCATGCTTGGAGATAGCCTGTACAGGCCTATCTCACCTCACTTCCAACTTTGCTTTCAAAACAAGTCAAATGGCCAAAAGCTCATATCTCACATATCTGATAAAACCAACTCAAGCAAAGTTTTGAAACAAGTTTTATACATCCTCACAAGCCATAAGCATGAGCCTTTGACCTCTCAAACCTCCTTGTGCACAAAATCTCCATTTTCTTACAAAACAGGGTCAGTTTTGCAAATCACAAGCCACAATCAAATCCCCTCGTGCGTTTTGTCCAAATTCACTTCAAACACATTCCAAACCATATACCTAAGCTGTCCAGACCATTCACAAGTTGCTGTAACTCCATTAACACACATCACCATTTTTGTTTGAAAGCTTTGCAGGTTGAGTTCTGTAGCACGATTCAGGCCACTTCAAAACAAACTAAGCATTGGGAAAGGTTCAGGGGACATCAAGCAAGCTCAAAAGAACCTCAGGCACCATTGAAAGTTGCTGCATTGTCCAACTCGAACTCAACTGAAACAGGTATTTCATGAACTTCTATCTCTCTATTTATGAACATTTAGACTTAGGTTTGTGAATGAAAGATGTTGTATTCATAGCCCTGAAACCATACATGTGCTTAGTTTTCATTTATATTAATTGTGCTAGGAGAATTTCATCCATGAACTTTCTGAAAAAACTAGGTTAGAAATTAGGGCCAGAGAAATTCTCTCTGGTCTTTGAGAGTTAGCTTAAGTTTTTTATATGGTTAGATTCGTTGTTTGATGCTCTACAAGTTTCATATTTTGAGTTTTGTCAAAAAAGCACTGAATCAGGAGATACAGGTTTGAACTAAGCCATGCGCGTGTTTCTGTTGGACAGAGGAAGAAGATGAAGTAGATGGGCTGGGCCTGGCTACTTCCTGCTTTTGACACCCCCATTTTCAGTTTCATACCCCCCTGACCCATTTCTTTGTATATTTGTTATTTTTGCATTTTAATTTTATTTCTGACTTTATTATTTTATTTCTAAATATAAAAAATGCCTAAAAAATATTTTCATAAATTTTTACATTTATTTGGTATTTATTCTAATTATTTCCAACATTAAAATGATTAAATACTTTATATTATTTTGTTTAAACCTAAAAATAATGTAAAAAATATGTTTATTTTCATTTATTATTTTTATACACATTTGAAAATATTTTCTTGAAATACATACATTTTTGTAAATAATTTATTTTATTTTTTACACACTTAATATATTTAATATATATATGTATACATATATACTTTATTTTATTAAAATCATAGAATAAAAAACACAAAAATAATACATTTTTATTTTTATTGACATTTTATACTAAAAAATACTTTTTTTTAAATATATTTCATTCTTTGTATATATTGATATATTTTTGTACATAAATAATACATCCTATTTATTTTCTTAAGAAATTAGGGTTTTTACCCTAAAAACAAATAAAATTAATCTTTATTTATTTCTTTACACCTTGTACATTAAAAAATACTTTTGCATACATGAATAAATAAAAAACCTTTTTTGTATAATACATTTTATTTAATATTTATTTATTGTGTTTTATTTAAATATTGTACATTTAAATATTATGTCTTACAAATTCAATTTGGTTGGAATAATTTAGGGTTTAATTTCTTGCAAAATATTCCCCTATTCAAATTTGTACCCCCTCCCTATATCAAAGTTGTAATAGCTTAGAATTTAAATTATCGCACCTTTAAGCTTTCAATTATGCCATGATTAGAATTAGGGTTTGTATGCAAAATCAAAACCAACAAATAGTTTGACCTAATCAAAGACAAAATGCATGAAAAAACAAACACAATGCACACTTGCACCCCTAGGGTTTCAATCCACTTGTTGCCTTCAAAAATGGGCCATGGTATGCATGTCAAGTACTTTGGCAAAACAAAAACAAAACAAAAGATCATAGTCCCTCGATGACGCTATCTGAGTTTCCTAAACAAAATGATCTAGTCCCTCAAGAAAATTGACAAAAATACTTGACACCATTGCTATCATGGTCTGTACAATGACCCGCGCCTGTCCCGTTTAACATTCTAACATAAGTTTGTTCACCAAATACAATGGTGAAGCAACACTGTTAAAAGGGTTAAAAACATAAGAAAGATCTTTGAGTAAAATAGGGTAGATAACTCTTAGTTACTTGATCAAAGCTTGCAAAAAACATCCTTGTTATCTTCAAAACACACTTCACCACACAATTTCAAAACCCTACTTTCAAACATTGAAAAACTTTTCAAAAAGACAAAAGCACCTTTGTATACATTCAAACAAGAATTATTACAAAGGTTGCCACAACGATGGCCTCTTTTCAAAATATCTTTCAAAATCACACATAAAGCACCATTTCAAACAATTGAAGAGCACCATTTCAAACAATTGAAAAGCAAAGCAAGTGATCTAAGCAAGTAACTAAGAGCCCATGGATAACCATGGATAGAAAGGGTGCTAATACCTTTCCTTTCTATAATATACTCCCCGAACCCAAGAAAACATCCCAAAGGTCTTTCCTGTGCTTTTTGACCTTTCCTTAGGATAAAATAAAAAATCGGTGGTGACTCTTGCTAAACCGAAACATTTACAAACATAAACGCAAAATCCCAAGTCAGTTCTCCCACCGTATCACAATTGGCACCCACTCTAATTTCTTTTCTGTCTTCCTCAGTTCCCAAGTTGATTGTCTCTAACAGCTCCTCATGAGGTAGAATAGCCCTTTCTTCCTGTTGTAGCAGCCTAGCCAATTCTCCCGGCACCTCACAATCTTCCTCACCTTCGTATTCGGTATGGTAGACCAGATCTTCAGAGTCATTAAAGGCCATAGCAGAAATGTTACCCATGGAATCCGGGATGGAAGGGTACCTGCATTTGTGAGTGTGGGTGTGTGTAAGGGATAGCCACCTTTAAACAAATAAAATGTAAAAAGAAAGACAATGAACACAAAAGTTTATACGTGAAAACATCCATGATTCATTAAAATGGCATATGAAGGTGAAAAATCAAACCCTTACAAATGGACCTATGTGCCTCGGGTAAGGCACAAGGTTTAAAGTGTACGAATTGTTTGAGAATTATTACAAACCAACAGAAATGTTTGAAAGATAAATTACTGCGGTATGAAATTAATTGGAACAAAGTCTTTTGCTTCCCAGTTGCACAGTCCTCCGTCAACAGTAGGGAAAATCCAGTCTTCCAAGTTGCCCTCTTCTTCACTATCCTCCAAAGCATTGACTCTATGATGGGTGATCTTCACTGGCGGCCGTCCAGCACGGGCGCGGCGTACAACCTTTTGACTAGCCGAAGTGAAACCCAAGCTGAATTTATCTGATTTGAAAGGAAAGTCGGGAACCTTCCCCCAGATTATGGATCCGCCTTCTTCCACAACTGCCCTAGCATCCTTTAAAGAAGACATCCGAGGCAGAGGTCTTGTAATCACAGGAGTTGAGGATACTGCCTTGGTCACTGCTATCTCTTCAGAAACTTCTTCGAAGTGTTAGAAAGGGGTCTCAATTAATTCGCCATCCAATTCTACATAACAGAAAGAATTAAGATGACTTATCATGTATTCCTCTTCGCCATGAACAATTATAATTTTCCCTTGGACAGGGTACTTGAGCTTCTGATGCAGAGTGGAAGTGACAACTCCAACATGGTGAATCCAGGGTCTTCCCAACAAGCAAGAATAGGAAGGACGGATGTCCATCACATAGAATATGGAGTTGAAGGTTTCAGTTCCCACCTTAATCGGGATGTCCACCTCCCCGTGGACCATCCTTTTAGAACCATCAAAGGCTCTGACAATTATATTGTTGGGCTTCAGGGTTAGGCCTTCAGAATCCAGTCTACCCAAGGCTTTCTTTGGTAAGACATTTAAATATGAACCAGTGTCTACCAGTACGTGTGCTAGGGTAGTCCCTCTGCATTCCACCGAGACATTCAAAGCGTCATTATATTTTCTCCCTTTAGATGTTAAATCGGCATCGGAGAATCCTAGACCATTGTCAGCTGTTAAGCTAGCTACACATTCCTGGAACTGATCCGCGGAGGTTTCCTGTGGCACGTGGGCCGTTTTCAAGAATCTTATCAAAGCTTTAGCATGAGCCTCTGAACAAAGCAGCAGGGCCAACATAGAGATCTTTGAGGGGGTTTGCCCCAGTTGTTCCACAACATCATAATCACTTTTCTTGATTATTTTCAAAATCTCTTCCATTTCTTTTTGAGAGGTTTCAGGGATGACCAATGGTTGAGCCCTCGTCTTGACGGGCTCTTCTTGGATCCCTTTCCCTCTATCATCAGCAGCAGCTGAGGGGACAACCACAGGAGTTACAACTTCTTCAATAATTGGAGTTCTTGCAGATATGTTTACCAGTGCAGGGGTAACCTTAGGAGCAGCTGAGGGTCTAAAGATTGCCTTTGGAGGGGCAATCTCTTGAGAGAAAATTCTTCCACTGCGGGTGATTTTGCTCGTTCCAGCAATGTTTCTAATGTCGGAAGTCTCTTCATCAGAACTCTCTTCAGTGGATTCAATTTGTTTAATACCGTGGTAGTAGATTTCTCCACCATAGTTCCACGGTATTGATTTGTCGGACTTGTACGGGACGGGCCCGGGCATGGTTATCTTCAAAGGTGCAGTCTTCAGAGCGGATGTAATCTTAACAGGTCTTTTAGAGACCTTATAAAGATTGGCGGATATAGTTATTATTGAAACATCATTGACAGGAGTCAGTGTAACAGGAGTCTTTTCAAAAAGGATTTCTTGGTTATCCATTAGGCGTTGGATGCCTAACTTCAACAATGGACAGTCGGTTGGTAAGGATGAAAAAAGGCAGCAATCTTCTTCACAACCTGGGAAAATCCCAGCCTTCAGCAAATTCAACTTGATTATCGGTAGCGGAGTCATCAAATCATCAACAGTAGCAACAAAAAGATCTTCTTCAACAGCATGGGCATTGTGGCCATGCTTTGGCATTGGAGCAGAGATTACATTAGGCTTTTTAGGGGCGTCGAATTCAACTTCTTTAGCGTCTATCAAATCCTGAATCTTATTCTTGAGGGCCCAACAATGGTTGGTGTCGTGCCCCGGGTTGTCTGAGTGATAAGCACACTTGGCGTTCGAATGGTAGTAAGGAGAAGTTGTATTCGGATTCTTCGGGGCCTCTTTCAGACTGGCAAGGTTTAAATTCAAGAGATGGGGTAAAACCTGAGCAGGAGTCATGTTAATTTGGGTGAATTGCCGTACAAGCCTTTCCACCCTTGCTTGGTTGGTTCTAGGTTGATTGTTTCTAGGCTGATCAGCTGCAAACTTCTGAATCATTACGGCCCCTACCGCTGGCCGGCGCTCAACTCTTCCTTGACCTCTTTGGGAGTAGACAACTGAGACTTATTTCTTTGCTGCAAAAGTCTTTTTGATGACAGCGGAAGCAGATGCATCTTTTTGGATTTTCCCGCTTTTTATGCCGGCTTCAACTCTCTCACTAGTTAGAATCAACTCAGTGAACCCCGCAGACAAACTTCCAATCAGGTGATTGAAAAAGGGACCTGACAGTGTACCCAAGAACATGTCTACTAGCTCCCTCTCATATAAAGGTGGTTGTACTCGTCCTTCCAAGTCTCTCCATTTCTGGGCATACTCTTTGAAACCTTCATTTGAGACCATGCCCATACTCTGTAATTGAGTACGGGTTGGTGCTATGTTTGTATTGTATTAATACTGTCTATAGAAGGAGGCTGCCAAATCCTCCGAATTATGCACATCAGACCTCTCCAACTGGTAAAACTAATCCAGCTGCGTCCCCGATAAACTGTCCTGGAAGAAATGGACCCACAGGTCTTTGTCAGAAGAATGTGGTTATATTTTCCTGTCATAAGATCGGAGGTGCATCTTGGGACAAGAAAACCCATCGTACTTAGCAAACAGAGGTACTTTGAATTTAGGAGGGATTACAATTCCAGATACCAATCCTAACTCTTCAAAGTCCAGCCCAGGCACTCTCTGTATCTCCATGGCAGCTAGACGCTCTTCCAAGTTCTTATATTTGTCATCTGTAGGAGGGTACTGCTGCTCAGAATAGTCTTCATCCTCTTCTTCTTCTTCCTCAGAATCAGATGGCACTGCAGTTTCTTTTCCCTTTCTTACCCCTTCATCAGATGTTGAGGGGAAATCTAGGACCCTTCTGGCTTGACCTTCAAATCTTCTGCCTAAGGTAGCCACACCAGCTCTCTTCTTTTTCTTTTTCTCTTTTTCCTTTTCTAGCAAGGTCTTGAGCTCCTCCTGCCCCTTGGCCAAGGTCAGAAGTAGCTGTTGAAACTGTGAATTCTGCGCTTGCAAGTCTTTGACCGTTTGTTCAATATCTATCTTGCTGAAATAAACAATAGAGAGATGAGGAAACTTGGTGTGAAGACCTGTTTATGCATATGATGAATGATATGTATTCATGTAATGCATTCAAGGATTCAGAAATTCAAATTTGTTTTAAACAAAAAAGAAACACACGTCATATTAATAAGATAGAATTTGTTAGTACATCAATGCCCCATGGGCAAAATAATACAACATTCTAAGGTAAAAAGACATTGTGCATCCTCTTTGGTGCAATGTAGGTGTTGAGAGTCTGCTCTTCATGAAGTTGACGAGTGAGTTCCAAAACCTTCTTCTCGCTTGCGTAGAATTGGGATTCGAAAGTATCACGCTCTCCCTTGCGCTGTATCCAACTCCTTTGTAAATCTTCAAGTGATGTTGGCATGTCAGGATGTAGGAGGGTGTATGGAACCTCTCCTTCCATAACAGGCTCTATAATCACAGGTAGAATGTAGGGGTAAGGCATCATAAGACTTTGGGCGCGGGTTCGTACCCACTTGAGGTAAGGCTCAAGGGGGATGGAATTCTTGTGTCCCAAGGTCTTACTGTCCACCTTGTTGGGCATCCTCCAAGCTCAGATGAACCTTTGTCGGAGTCCCTGGTTGTCATTGTCGAAGTCAAAAACCAAGTCTGGAATCAGCATGTCGTGTGGGCCATCCCTTCGGGCATACCCAAACTGTCTCAGAGCCAAGCAGGGGTTGTAGGTGATGCCTCCCCTAATGCCTAGTAGAGGGACATTAGGAAATTCCCCACAACGGTCAATGATGATGACATTCTCTTTTGATCGAGAACACCAATGAATATCTGAATGGTTAAGGGTCATCAACCATTGTGACCACCTCAAACCTTGCTCATTCTTCAAAACTGATTGGGGAAGATGAGAAATAAACCATCTTTTCCAGTAGAGGAGTGCATCACATGAGAACACCTCTTTTCCTCATTGTTCGAGTGTGAAAAGAGTGGAGGATATCCCCAAGCAATGTAGGCACTGGGTTGCGAGCCATGAAGATTTTGACAGCACTTACATCTATAAGTTGGTCAGGGTTAGGGAACAAGACCAACCCATAGATGAGAAGAGCTACAATCTCCTCAAAAGCTTGTAGGTCCAAGGAATTCCAGCATTCTTGAGCTTTCTCAAACAGAAACTTTGCCAAGAAACCCTTGACACCACTTCTGGTTTCCCAATGACTTGTGACATCTGATGGTTGCAAGTGCAGGGCTTGAGCAACATCTTCGGGCTTTGGATATATTTCCGTACTGTTGAAAGGTAGTTGATGGAGAACAGGAATCCTCAAGAGTTGAGAAAATTCCTCCAAAGTTGGCACCAGCTGGTAGTCAGGAAATGTAAAGCAATAATGCAAAAGGTCAAAGAACTAGAAGAGAACTTTTAGCATATCCTCCTCAGTGTTGGCAGTGACTAAGTTGAGAAGACAACCATGCCTCTCAGTGAATGGAGAATTCTCTAGAATCCTTGAAGCTAGCTCCTTTAGTTGAGGAGGAATTCTCACAAGGTTGACCTGAATATTTTTTTTGCGGAGTGATTCCATAACCTACAAAACAGGAACAAAGATGAAAATCCAAATCCTTGAAATGGTTAGTGGATGCATATGATGCTTCATGATGTCCATGATGTTATGCACAAGTATATATGTACAAGAAAATCACACAAGTTCCTAGTTTAGGCTTGCATGGGGTTTCATAGGTAAGTACCCTCTTGAAGTTTAGTTGGCTCAACCTGTCCTAGAAATAGTAATCGGGTTCTAAGGAGCTCAATATCACTGGATTGTTTTCTGTGTTCATTGTTTCAGTTTAGCCACTTTACTGGCGACTGAAATATTCCAATAAAACAACCCTCAATGAGTGTAGTATCGAGTATCTACCAACTTCGGACTGCACAAAAGCCGGTCATCTCACTACATCCTAAAAGGCCAAGTTGGTCAAGTAAAGGTTCTAAAAGTCCATTAGTGCTTCATGACATCACTCAGCGGCCCCGTATTCTCTTTGATTGACTCAAAGGCTACCGGTACCCACAAATATGTCGCACTAATATAGCTATTGCTTAGACCATGTCGGTATACCCCCACACAGTTTCCACAATGTATTGCTATTTACCTATGAATGTTTCCCAAATCCGGGTAGAGGATTCAAACCCAAACAATAGAACCAAAGTGTAAAGCATACAAGTCAAACAAGATAAGCATGTAAAGGTGATCTAAAACCCTAAGGTAACCCCACTTTTATACGTATCCCCAATAGAGTCGCTAGTTCTGTGATGCGGTGGGAGAACTGACTTGAGGTTTTGCGTTTGTGTTCGCAAATGTTTCGGTTTAGCAAGAGTCGCCACCGAATTTTATTTTATCCAAAAGGAAAGGTAAAAAATCACAGGAAAGACCTTTGAGATTGTCTTTGGGTTCGGGGGGTAAATTATGAAAAGGGAAGGTGCTAGCACCCTTTTCATCCATGGTTTTCCATGGGCTCTTAGTTACTTGTTTTAGATCACTTACTTTGCTTTTCCAATTGTTTGAAATGATGCTTTTGTGTATCGTTTTGAAAGTATTTTGAAAAGAGGCCATTGTTTAGGCAATCTTTGTAATGATTCTTGTTTATAAGAATGTATACAAAGATGTTTGTCTTTTGAAAAATGTTTCAATGTTTTGAAAGTTGTTTGAAAATGTTTTGAAATTGTGTGTGTGTTTGTTTGAAAATAGCAAGGATGGTTTGAAAATTTATCAAGTAACTAGAAGCATCTACCTACTCAAATGTCTTTCCTACACATTTTTATTCCTTTGACATTATTGTTTTACCATTGCATTTGGTAAACAACCCTATCCTTGGATGTTAAACGGGACGGGCGTGGGTCATTGTATGACCATGATAGAAATGGTGCCAAGTATCTTAGCAAGTTTTAGGGACTAAGATCATTTGTTTTTAGGCAACATTTTGATAGCGTCATCGAGGGACTATGATCTTTTTGTTTTGATTGATTTTGTTTTGCCAAGATACCTAGCATGCATACCATGGCCATTTTAAGGCAACAAAGTGGATGAAACCCTAGGGGTGTTGTGTGCAATGTGTTGTCATTTTTCATGCATTTTTTGTCTTGTATTAAGTCATGCTATTTGTTTTGATTTTTGGTCTTTGCATACAAAACCCTAGTTTACTATCATGGTATATAAAAGCAATAAAATGCGTAAACTAAATCTAGACTATTACAACAATATTATGAGAAGAGGGATACAAATTTTGAATAGGGGGATATTGCTCAAAATAAAACCCTAAAACTATTACAACCAAATTGAATTTATTGTACAAATAAATAAATGAACAAATATTTAAATAGGAAATAAAATGTAAATATGCAAGAAATGTTTTTGTATTAATTTTATGCATGAGAAATTTATGTCTTAAAAATAAGAAAATAAAATGATTATTTTTTGAAAGGGTGAAAACCCTAATTTTGTTTAAAAAAGATATAATTTATATTATTCATTTTTTATTCAAAAAAATAAAATAATAGTATGTACAAAAATGTTGAAAATTGAATATGGTATGAAAATATTATTTTAAGTGTATAAATAATAAAAATAAAATATTTAAGTATTTTAATATTATTTACAAGTTTATTTAAGAAAATAAATTATATTACACCTAATAAACTATTTTTATGCCATAAAAATAATAAAAATAATAAAATAAAAATGCAAAAAGTTAAGAAAATATTTTTGGTTTTTTTAAATGTTCAGAAGAAAAAAAATAATAAAGTCAAAAATATAAAGGAAATGAAAAATATGCAAAAATATAGAAAATGGGCCAAGGGGGTGCAGAAAGTAAACAGGGGGTGTGAAAAGAAGAAACAGCAAGCCCAAGCCCACCTCACTTCATCCCTGACCTCCAGACCAAAAACGTGCGCGCAGTGTACAAATCATGTTCTTGCTCATGCTTGCATAAAATCAAAAACTTATAACATGAAAAATGTAGCTCATGATCACACGATTCCAATGATATAAAGAACTTGACCTAACTCCCAAAGATCAGAGAGAATTTTAATGGCCCTAATTTATGACCTAGTTTTTTCAGCAACTTCAACTATCAAATACTCCTAGCTCAGTTAATATAAATGGAATCAATGAATATGTACATCTCAAGCAACTTAAGGACTACATTTTTGCTTCACAAACCTAAGCCTAAGGATGTATAAATAGAGAGATAGAAACTTGACAAATACCTTGTTCAGTTGAGTTTGGATATGGCAATGTAGCAACTTTGAGTGAGGCCTGAAGGCCGTGTAAGCTTGCTTGAAGTTCCCTCAACCTTTCCCAATGCTCAGCTTGCTTTGAAGTTGCCTGAAACTCCTTGTAGAAGTCAACCTGCAAACTCAGAAAATGAAAATGGTGAAGTGTGAAAATGAGCTCACAATTGCTGGACAGGGGTCTGGATAGTTTGGATAGGAGGTATGGAATGTGTTTGAAGTGATTCCAAGCAAAACGCACGAGGCAATATGGAAATGGCTTGTGATTTGCAGAGGTTGCCCTGTTTTGGGCAGAAACTTGGTTTTTTGTGTTTAAGGGTGTTTGAGAGGTTGGGAAATCGTGTTTTTTGCTTGCAACAAAGTTCTAAAGTTAGTTCAAATGATGCTTAGCTTTGGTTTTATCAGATACCCAAGCTATATTGACTTTTGCAAGTTGGCTTGTTTTTGAAGAAAAGGTGAGATGACAATGCCCAAAGCCTGTACAGGCCTGTTCCTTAGCTGCATATAGTTGGTGAACTTTGCCTGATATTTGTGGACTTTGTTTTCTGCAAGAGATTAGGTCCATGGCTCAAGATAAACAAAGTTGCATAAAGCATGCTTGATCAAAGTAGCAATGTGAACTTTTTGCCATTTTTGGAATAATTCTTTGTGTAATGCTTCAAAGATCAGAACAAGGCCATTATCCAATGTATTTGCATTCAATTTTGGAGTGTATAAGGGATTAGAACCTGTAAAACCAAGTACAAGCATGCTTAGGACAGATTTGCAACTTGAACCATTGTGAAAAATGCCTTGGACAAAAGTGATAATTTTCCATTTTTATTCCTTCGATTCTCCCTAACCATAAATGATCTTGGAGAGTTATTGGACATTTTGGAAAGCTTGTAACATGATCTACAATCCATATTTCAAATTCATTTTGAGATCCCCCTTGGAACTATGTGAAAAGTTACCATGAAGTTAGGTCAAAAATCTGCCTAAACTAGGGCAAAATTTCACTAAGTTAAAAAGTTTTTGGACCCTTATTCATAAAATCATAACTTCAGATCCAAGCATCTTTTGGGAAAACTTTGTGATTCAAAGTTGTATATTTCATGGAGGACTACAACTTTCATGTTGTAAGTTTTGTTTGAATCCAATTGCATCATGGTGAAAAAGTTGGGAAAAAATAAGAAATTTTCATAACTTAGAAAAATTCTAAGTTATGAAAATTTTCAAACTTAAACCCTAATTTCCAAATTTAAGTTTCTTGGTGAAAAAGTTTCATGTTTTGACACATCTTGATGAAATATGACCCTTGACACTTGATTTTGACCAAAAAAATCAAAGTTTGACTTTTCAGTGTACAATTGATTTTTGATCAGTTGACTGGAAAATTCATCTGTCAATCCAATGCATTTGAGATCTTTTGAACCTTGTGATTAGGTCAAGATGATGCCATTGAGTCCTTGAAACCATGATTGAACCCAATTTGTCAATGTCTAGGTGAAAAATCAGAAATTTCCTTTCTCCAGTCAAAACCCTAATTTTGACCATTTTGCCCTTTTGATGATCTGATCAAATTTCTTGAGGAGTTATGGTCCAAACTTGATCAAATGGTTCATATGAGTATATAATGTTGATGTGGATCAAAAATTATGAAGTTTGACTGTAAATTGGCCACAATTGACTTTTCCCCCAATATAGTTGATTTTTAGGTCAACTGTCCAATTGACTGGGCAAAAAAGTGATCCAAGGCTTGAAACTTGGTATGAGCAATCTCAGGGGTCCAACATGAAGTATGAAAGTCACATGAGGCATTGAAAATCCAAAAAACCCTGTGCAAACTCAAACCCTAATTTCAGGTCAACAATGCAAGGAGATGTCTTGAGCAGAGCAAACCCCAATCCTGGTCTGGAGTTCAAGAAATCTTGTGAGGAGAATCTTGATAAAATGAGAGGGAAAATTTTGGGGTACAACACCAGCGCTCCTGAATGTAAGACTATGACGCACCCTTCAAGAGCCAGCCATATGGAATCCAACAGCGCCTGGGCTCCCTCACACTTGGGCCTCATTGTTTTTTGTTTTTGCTAATTCTCACCACCCTTTTTACTAACAACTGTGCTGGCCCATTTGTTTTTTTTATTTCAAACAAAAACGTGATTTGGGCCTTTTTACCTCCCTTTCTACTTTTTAACACTTAGCCCATTTATTTATTTTTATTTTTATATTTTCATAATTTTCATTTATTTATTTATTTCATTAAAACTAAAAAAACACAAAAAATATATTTTTCTTAAATAATTTAATTTAAATATTTTATTTTATTTTTATTAAATTAGATTCTATTATTTTCTTTTACATTGTAAAAACATTTTCCAAGTTAATACTAACATTCAAATTATTTTCTAAATAAATTACTTAGACTTAGGTTTTGTTTTCTTCTTGAATTCAACTGGCTTAGATTTTAGGTTTTGTTAAAAAATTAATTAACTTATTTTACAATTAAGTTAATTAGTTCAATTAGGTTAATCTCTAAACCTTTTCATCAAAAACCCTAAAAGCAATTTCTTCTTCATCTCTATATTTTGTGCGTAATTATTGTTGTTATTCACATTCAATGGTTTGTAATAGTAATTAGGGTTTTATTGCTTTCCTCCCATATTCATAAACTTGTACCCTCCATTCCCAAAACATTGTAATAGTGTAGGACATTTAAATTTCGCAATTTATCGTTTTCCTTATTATTGCTAGTAATTAGGGTTTGCATGACAAGACTTAAAATCAAACATTAGAAAACCCTAAATTTAAGACAAAAATAATTGAATCAAACACACTTTGCACACATGTACCTCTAGGGTAGCCTACACTTGTTGCCTCAAATACAAACAGTCATGTCCCTCGAACGTGGGATATTTTAGCAAAGACCCTCGTTTAAAAGATCATAGTCCCTCAAAGACCCTTCGATGTTTCCTTCGATAAATGATCTTAGTCCCTTACGACAATTGCTAAAACATCTTACAAGTTGCCTTCTATGATTGTACGATGACCCCCGTTTATCCCTCACATCCAATGATAAGGATCACTACCAATCAATGGTAAAATAACACTATCTAAAGGAGGAGGAAAAGAACAAAGACTTTTTGAGTAGGTAGATTGCTCTTAATTTCTTGTTCACAAACAAAACCATTTACACCTCACACTTTCAAAAACACTTTTCAAACAAACATTTTATATATATTCTCAACGATATGAGAATCATTACAAAATGTCCTTACATTGGCATTTTCAAACACTTACTTTCATCAAATATTTCAAAACCAACACTTTGTATACATTCTCAGAGATGCAAGAGTCATTGCAAAGTTTTCTAAACTTAGGCGTTTTCAAAATATTTTCAAACTTACACAAACACAAAGCATTTCAAAGTGATCAAGCAATTAAGAGCTCGTAGATAACTACAAATGAAAAGGGTGATAACACCTCCCTTTTTCATAACCTACCCCCAAAACTCAAGAAAAATTCTCAAAAGGTCTTTCATGTTCATTTCACCCTTTCCTTTATTGGATAAAATAAAAGTCGGTGGCGACTCTTGCTATCCGCAACAATTGCGATAAAACGCAAAATACCCAAGTCAGTTCTCCCACCGTATCACAATAACTACTATACTATTATTCTTATTTTGCCTTGTTGGGCTTAAATTTCTACACCTTCCTTTCTACTACTTCTAACATTAAAATAGGCCCCCATAAATAATAATATTATTATTCAATATTAATCTTACAACTTAATCAACTAATTAATTTAACTAAGAATAACACAACTTAAATCAACATTTCACAACTTCGAAAATTTAATCGGAAAAATATTCGAAAATATTTAATTAAATAATTAATTAAATATTGGGTGTTACAACTCTCCCCCACTTAGAATATTTTCGTCCTCCAAAATTTACCTTATTCGAACAACTCAGGATAAGAGTCCTGCATCTTGCTTTCCAACTCCCACGTCATGCTTTCTCTGGCAGCTCCTAACCAGACTACTTTCACCAAAGCAATATCCTTGCCTCTTAGAGTCTTCAGTTCACAATCTGCGATTCATACAGGCATCGTCCACATAGTAAGATTATCCCGTACTTGCACATCATCCATGCAAATCTCATGAGATGGATCTGAAATATACTTCTGGAGTTGTGACACATGGAACACATTGTGCAAATTCGAAATATTAGGCGGTAAAGTCACTCTATATGCAACCTTTCTAACTTTGTCTGAAATCTGATATGGACCAATAAAACAAGGAGTGAGCTTATTAAACTTCAATGCATGTCCAACACCAGACACAGGTGTAACTCTCAGAAACACATGGTCACCTACTTGAAATTCTAAATCTTTCCTTCACTTGTCATGATAACTCTTCTGTCTACTTTGGGAAGCTTTCATCTTTTCTCGAATTAACTTCACGTTCTCGGTAGTTTCTCGAACAAGTTCAGGTCCAAGTACTACGCTTTCCCCAGATTCATGCCAACATAAAGGAGTTCTATATCTTCAACCATACAACGCTTCAAAAGGTTCCATTCCAATACTAGAATGGTAACTATTATTATAAGTGAACTCTATTAACGGAAGATAAGTATCCTACGAACCTCCCTGCTCAAGAACACATGCTCTCAATAAATCTTCCAACGACTGAATAGTCCTTTTAGTCTGACCATCCGTCTGAGGATGATACGCCGAACTCAACCTCAACTTAGAATTCAACGCCTCTTGCATACTCTTCCAAAAATCAGAAGTAAACCTCGGATCTCTATCTGACACAATACACAAAGGAACACCATGCAACTTTACAATTACACTAGTGTAGATCTCCGCCGGCTTCGACACTGGAAAACTGATGTTAATAGGAATAAAATAAGCCAACTTCGTAAGCCTATCAATAATTTCCCAAATCAAATCATGTCCTCTTGGAGTATTAGGTAATCCTGTTACAAAGTTCATTGAAATGTTATACCATTTCCATTCTAGAACTTCTAACAGTTGCATCAATCCTGCAGACTTTTGATGTTCAACTTTCAACTTCTAACAAGTTAAACATGCATACACAAACTGTGCTACGTCACGCTTCATCCCAGGCCACCAAAAAAAATTCTTCAAATCTTGATACATTTTTGTAGCTCCCAGATGAATGCTCAACTTGCTCCTATGGCTTTCCTAGAGAATCACTTTCTTCATCTCCGTATCATTAGGAATACAAATTCGATTACAGAATATCAACACACCTTGCGCATCTAACTTAAAATATTTATTCTCAGACTGATCGATCCCAACCATCGAGTCTACCAATTTCACATCTAACTTCTGAGCTTCTTTGATATTGTCCAGAAATGCATTGTTAATCTTCAACATTCCCAACATAACACTCTGCGGTGTCACTTCGCAAACTAAACTCATATCTCTGAACTGTTCAATTAATTCCATCTCTTTAACCATCATTGTCGACATATGTAAAGTCTTTCGACTTAACACATCGACCACTGCATTCGGTTTTCTTGGATGATAATTCAAACCGAAATCGTAATCCTTTAACAACTCCAACCATATTCGTTGTCTCATCTTCAATTATTTGTGATCAATATATGTTTTAGACTCTTATGGTCACTAAATACTTCAAATCTAAAACCATAGAGGTAGTGTCTCCAAATCTTTAGCACAAAAACAACTGCAGGAAGCTCTAAATCATGCGTAGGATAGTTCTTTTCATGAGTCCTCAACTGCCTTGACACATAAGCAACTACCTTTTCATTCTTCATAAGTACACCTCCTAAATCCATCTTGGAAGCATAACAATATACCACAAAAGATTCTCCTGCATTATGTAATGTCATAATCGGAGCCTACGTCAATCTTTTCTTCAATTCGCTAAAACTTCCTTCACATTGACTGTCCCACACAAAAGCTTTACCTTTACAAGTCAGCTTAGTCAACGTAAGTTCCAACTTAGAAAAACCTTCGATAAACCTTCTATAATAACCAACTAGTCCCCAAAAGCTTCTAATCTCGGTAGCCGACTTTGGAGTTTCCCATTGCGACACAACATCTACTTTAGATGGATCTACAGCAATGCCACTACCTGAGATAACATGACCAAGAAAATTAATCTCCTTTAACCAAAACTCACACTTAGATAACTTTGCATACAACATCTTCTCTTTCAAAACTTGTAATACTATTCTTAAGTGTTCGCATGCTCTTCTTCCGATTTAGAGTAAATCAAAATGTCATCAATGAACACCACTATAAACCGATCCAAATAAGTATTAAAGATACGGTTCATGTACTCCATGAATACTCTCGATGCATTAGTAACACCGAATGACATCACCGAATACTCATAATGTCCATAACGCATTCTGAAAGCCGTCTTCTGGATATCTTCATCCTTCACTTTAATCTGATGATAACCCGACCTCAAATCAATCTTACTAAACACTCGAGCACCCACCAATTGATCCATCAAGTTGTCTATTCTCAGAACCAGATACTTGTTATTAATCCTCACTTTATTTAATTGTATATAATCGACACAAAGTCTCATACATCCATATTTTTTCTTTACTAGCAACACTGGACCTCCCCACGGCGATACACTTGGTCTTACAAATTTCTTCTCAAGTAACTCTTCCAATTGCTTCTTTAATTCTGACAATTCAGATGCAGACATCCTGTATGGTGCCATAGAAACAAGTCTGGTAACAGGTACAAGATCAATAGCAAATTTGACTTCTCTCTCTGGTGGTACATCATGAATTTCATCAGGGAAAACTTCAGGAAATTCACACACCACTTGAAATTCCTCAATTATATCTTGATTCTCGACAAATAATGACACCATCAACGAGAACATCTGAGCCTCTTCTTGCATCAACTGCCTCAAGTTTCTAGCAGACAACAAACCTACTTCCTCCCCTTCAGGAGTAGAAAACCTCAGCGACTTGTTATAACAGTTAATATGAACATAGTTATGTTTAAACCAATTTATACCTAAAATCACATATAACCCACTTAAAGGCAAACAAACCAAATCAACAACAAAGTCTCTGTCGAAGATCGACAAAGGACACTTTAAACACACAAGAGAAATAGTCACCGATCCCTTAGCTGGAATATCAACGACCATTTCTCCATTCAAAGAAGACAACATAAGACCCAATCTTTCAACACAATCAGCAACAATAAAGCAATGCATAACAATGATATCAATAATAGTAGTTAAAGGAGTATTATTAATGAAACATGTATCTCTAATGAGTCTGTCCTCATTAGTTGTCTGAGTCCCAGCCAACGCGAACACTTTACCACTGGTTTGCATCTTCTTTGGTTTCTGACACTGACTACCAATGTGTCCTTCTTCACCATAATTGAATCAAATCATCTCTTTATGCTTTCACTCAGATATAGCATGTCCAGTCTTACCACAACGGAAACACCTCTTCACCTCAGTAGTACACACGTTTCTCTTATGACTAGGTTTTCCACATTTGAAACAAACCACACCAGCAGGAGCATCTCCCCCACCAGTTCTCTGACCCTGAGAAACTTTTTGTTTACCTTTACCAGCTGGGGTATCGTAAGGCTTACCACAGTTCTGTTGGTGCTTACCCCTCTTCTCATTGATAATCTTATAGTGAGTATTATTATCTTCTTCATAGATCCTGCAACTATCAATCAAATCGACAAAGACACAAATCTTCTGGTATCCCACTGCCTTCTTGATCTCAGGGTGCAACCCGTTCTCAAACTTGATGCAATTTGAAAACTCAACATTTGCCTTGCTGTAGTGCGGGTAAAACTTAGCCAACTCAACAAACTTTGCAGCATATTCAGTAACCAACATACTCCCTTGCTTCAGCTCAAGAAACTCCATTTCCTTCTTACCATGAACGTCTTCAGGGAAATACTTCCTCAAAAATTCCCTACGGAACACAACCCAAGTGATATTTTCACCTGCAACTTCCAACCTCAGATGAGTCTCTAGCCACCAGTCACCAGTCTCAACTGATAGCATATGAGTACCATATCGAACCTTCTACGCTAGAGTGCAGTCCATCACGCGGAAGATTCTCTCAATCTCTTTCAACCAATCCAACGCTCCGTCAGGATCATACTTACCCTTGAAAGTAGGCGGATTCTTCCTCTGGAAGGTCGTCAAGCTACGAGATCCAGCATTCCCGTCAGTGTTCGGCTGATTCTCCATAGCATGGGCCATTGCTTCCAAAGCAGCAGCAAGTGCAATGTCATTCCTTCCATCCATCTCAACTTATCACTACAACATAAATAACGGTTAGAACTCAAGTTAACAATACTCGATTGTTAGACAAAACTACGACTCTACAACTCGGTCGAATGGACCGACCTGCTCTGATACCACTAATGTAACACCCCATTTCTATCCAACAAATTATATAAAATCAAAGTTACAAAATTTCCAACAAATAATGGAATGCTACACTTTCAACTTGGAAACAACGACATTCAATCACCTATAGTTCAGATACATAACACATAAAATTCGGATGAACCAATAACAATCTGTTTAGTCTTTAAAAATAAAACAACTTTCGTTGCTACACAGCGGATTCACAAATTCAGCTGGAAACACCATAACATCTTGTCGAACTCAAAACATCTTTAAGACAACAAGTCTTTAATAAAAATAACTTAAAAATTCAGCAACATAATAAAAACCAACAATAAAGAAAATATGCGTTCATCCCCTCGAGTGCTACGTATCAGAGCGACAACACTGACTCGAACTAACAAAGGTAACAACTATCCTTCTTGATTACCTGCATGTTACCAACAGAGGGCAACATTCAAACATAAGGCGTGAGATATCGAACCATAAAAATGAGTGTATGATAAACAATTTATTGGATCAGATTATATAAGATCACCACTTCACAACTTTCAACCAACATCAATCATCACAAGTCAACAACACAACATGTTAAATATGCAACACAAAATGTGACTCGTTACAATGCACATGTATGTGGTACAAATGGAGAAAAACTCCCAACGTAAAAATATGTAATTAATAGAGGCATCAACAAGGCATAAGCCTTCAACTTAATTTGTCAATCTAGGCCAACTTACCGAGCATCAGCTCCAACTTGATATGCTATATATGCGACCTAATATGAATGCCAAGATAGCAATAACAAAATTCCATAGCAACGAAACAACAAACCAACATTGACTATAAGCCCACAACTTAATATTTTACTCATAAATAGAGGAAATAACATCACCTGCTAATTCACATTTTTCAACAAAGAACACAATACAACGAGTCAACCAAAATTTACTACAAATAAATCGCGTAATTATTTGGACTATTACGACTATTTCCGGTTAATTAATTATCGGCTAAAAGTTCTATTATTTCTACTTTGTCATAAAGTTCTTATTATGTCTCTGTTAAATTAATAATACACTATTATTAGAGCCTGTACTGTCAATAATATGGTTATGCTATTTTATTAACTTCTAAACCGCTACTGATTTAGCCTGCTAAATTTTGCTTCTACTATTGCTACTTTATACTATTTCCACTTTCTGCCACTTATAGCCATATACCACACTATCACTTTATTAGTAAGCCTATCACCAATTCCTGCTACTTTTCTTAATTTATTCTAGTGGCATAATACTATAATTGATTAAACAAATTTCTATACTGATAATAAATCATAATTTAGCAAAAATGTATTATTATTTGGAAACTCCAACTTATCCTACTGATAACTCTAAACATGTCAGAATTATGCAAAACAAATAAAAATGACTTTTAATGATACAAAACAACTTTATTGATAACTTTAACAACACCATTGACAACTCTAACAACTAAATTGACAACTAAATTGACAACTCAATTGACAACTTTATTGATAGTTATAATAACTCTATTAGAATAAAAATTAACTTAAATTAATCAATTAACTCAAATATTTAACTCATAAATATTACATGATTATTTATTATTATTATTATACTAATGTAATATTATATCTTATAATTTGAAAACAAAGTGTTAATTTAAAAAAATATAAGTTCTAAGTATCACAATTAGAATTATCATAAAACATGGTTGTTATAGTTTACTGGTTTTACGCTACAGTATGTCAAGCAATATAGTCACTAATCAATTTCGCTACAGTGCCAACATATAAGACACTATCGTTTTTGCTACAGTGCCAACATATAAGCCACTATCGTTTTCGCTATAGTGCCAACATATGAGACCTTTATCACTTTTCGCTACAGTATTTGTCAAATTGGATTTCTAATTGATATTTCTTACAAAAACCTATGGCCGCTACAATATTTCCATTCTCACTTTGATTTCTAATTGTACTATAATGTCTATATATTAAATTGGATTCTCAATCATCTCTCAATTTCAACAATATGTCAATTTCAAACACAAACATAAATAATTTTACAATCAAATCTCACATACCATTCATCATATACCCTATTATAGAGTCAGAACCTCACCCTTATCTTGGATTGAAGGTTGCTCTAACTCTCCAATTGCACCTAGCTTTGCCTCTTCTTTGCACTTCTACGTATCTCTTCCAAAACCCTTATTTTCTTCTTTTGCAAAATCTATTCTTCTTTATTTCTACTGATACTTCTAATTTCCTATTATTTCTAAACATTTATTATAATATAACTACTATACTATTATTCTTATTTTGCCTTATTGGGCTTAAATTTTTACACCTCCCTTTCTACTACTTCTAACATTAAAATAGGTCCACATAAATAATAATAGTATTATTCAATATTAATCCTACAACTTAATCAACTAATTAATTCAACTAAAAACGACCACTACAAGAAAATTAGTGTTTAACGACACAAAAATTGCGACAGTTATGTGATAACTGTCGTAATTGACATATAGAGACAGTGTTTACGACAGTTGACACCAACCGTCCCTAATATTTATTTTGCGACGGTATATTTAACCATCATAATATTATTATTACGACGGTAAAACAACCGTCGGCCCCCATTTAACACTTTTAACATTGATTTTTCACCAACAACTAGTCACGACGGTAAAATTAACCGTCCTAAAAGGCATATCACGACGGTAAAGCACCCGTCGCACCCTTAAATCTTTCACGACGGTAAAATTATCCGTCCTAAAATTCATTTCACGACGGTAAAACAACCGTCGCACCCAAAACCTTTAAAAATTCTCATGGGCACGACGGTAAAACACCCGTCGCGGTAAAACAATTTTTTTTTTGAGATTTATATAAATTTGATTTTATATCCATCATTAACACATTCAAATATAACATGAAATTAAAATTTAGATTTACAAATTATGAACCCTAAAATATATTATCTAATGTCTAGTACTAAAAAAGATCTTAGATTATCAACACAATATCGCTACTTTTTTTTATTCTTTTACTTTCCCACTTTTTTTCAGCAACACAATATCATAATATCAACACAATATCATAATATTTTCAGCAACTAATATTTATTATTAAATTATAAACAAAATACAACAAATAAAAATATAAAAAAACAAAATAGGAGTAACAAACAAAATTGAAAGAGGATTAGGTTTTGTGAAAGAGCTTTTTATCCGATTGAAGCAAAGAACCACCGCCGGAAGTACGATGTTGCGCCTAGAATGGTGAAGCTTCCATTCTTCGAAATTATCCCTTTGTCCTCTTTGTCTTGATGCCACGCTTCCAAATCTGCCTTTGGTTTTCATCAATCCTCGTTCTTCCAAAATCTAATCAACAGTAGAAACCTTAGGAGCTTCAAGACGCAATTAAATGGCAGAGAAGGAGTTTCAGCAGGCGATTCCCGGGGCTTCATCCCTTTTCATCTAAGCAGACATTTCATTCCTTTTATCTACGCTCAAACGCAAACCCCAGCGAAGCAAGAATTGCATCTCGACACCATGAACGGATGGGAAGAAGAGTGTTAGACAACCGATCTCAACGAATTCAAAGACGGTTGTAAAGATGATTCTCGGCGACGAAAGATTCAAAGGTATCGTTACTTCTTCTTTCTTACTTGTTTTTCCATATCTTCTTTTATGAGTTCCGCGGAATCCGGTCGATTCTGTTTCTGTTTGCAGTTGATGAAAACGATCGATGACGCATAAAGGTTTAGGATGCGGATTGTTACTCTTCATGGTGAAGCGTCGAAGAAGATGCGTTGTCGATTCATTATGAGCCGCGGAGGAAACTGCCGAAAACCATTAACAATATCATCATCATCATGATAATTGATCAAGGTGACAAAGAAATTCAAAACACATCATTGAACAAATATGCTTTGGCTTGTGCCCTTGTTGCTTCAATGGTTTCCATTGTCTCTGGCTATGGTAATATTATCACATTCTCTAATCTTTTTCACTTTTTTTTTAATTTCATTTCCCTATCCAACAAAATTGAAGAGAGGTTTTCTAATATATCTTATTATATTTTATGTAAAATGTAAGGTGTGTGACTACTAATTGACTATTCGTGAATTTAGTAGTCATGTATGTATTATTCAATCATTTATATCGAGTCATTTTTTTATAATAACTATTCTACATTGATGATTAATTTCAGATACCGGTGTTATGAGTGGAGCAATGATTTTCATAAAAGAGGATTTGGGAATCAGTGACACACAACAAGAAATTCTAGCAGGAATCTTAAATGTATGTGCATTAGTTGGATCCTTAACAGCTGGAAGAACTTCTGATGTCATTGGTCGTCGATATCAATAAAATGCATGTATTTTTAAAAAAAACTCCAAATACATGTATTGAATCATTAGTGTAACATATGATTTTAAATCAATAGTTTCTGCAGTCTTATTTATTGGAAATATTATTCAAAATTAGACGTATCATGTTCTGTCTAGCAGATTCTATGACTTGGCAGGCCTGCCAAGTGGAATTCTGAAGAAAGGGAGGGAGGTTCTCCTCACAGGCTGCTACCTCCGAACTACCGCAGAAAGTTCTGGTCATCCACGTCTTTTGCCAACAGAGTATCTCGTGATTCTATTAGACGAGGTAACTATCATTTTCTTTAGTTGTATTTTGGTCTTAAAATTTGAGCGTTTCATATGCTAGTAGTTCAAGTTCAGAGCCTAGCCCGTGCTTCTGGAAACTAACTTTTACTGCACAATACAACTAAAGAAAAGCCTGTTGTTTTCTTTAAAATTGTAGAATCAGGATGATGATGCAATGCTGCTAGGAGCTCAGTTTTGTTCAGACTCCTTCTCTTCAATTTCGCTGGAGGCAGTAAACAATGGGGCTTCTTATTCACTTTATGCCAGGTAAACTATTTGCAATGGATGTTCTGTTTGCTGCATAAGTTTGTTGTTGAGCATGTTGTAAATTTACTGAGAGTTGTGTCATTAAAATTATTTCAGGCACCATTTTGCTGTTTATAAAGATACCTAAGTGTAACTATGAGGTTTAAATCATTTACTAGTTCGTCTATGTTCCTCTATATATGCATTTGTCAACATGATCCATAACCTTGAATAATGGTATTTTTCCCTTTTACAAGGAAGCATGCCCTCACTAGTTTTTTTATTGATTACAGGATTGAAAATATTGAATCTGCGGAAATTCGAGGGAATTTTGGGACCTCGCAAAGAAAACAAATTACTCTTGTTGATGGTGATGGTGTTGCATTAAATTTCTTCTTATGGAGCGAGCAGGTTCTCCTTGCCAATCTTTTCAGGTAATTCTCACATTGTCAAACTTATGAAGATGAGTAATTCTTTTCTTATATGTGTGGTAACATTCACCATTTTGGTGGGTTACAGAGTAGGATGCATGCTTGCCCTGGACAAACCTTACGTTGCCAGTTCTGCAGAGTGTGGTATTCAAACAAACGAGGAATTTTGCCTTGAATATGGAAGTGCAACACAATTATATTTGGTGCCTTATATTCAGCATGAAGAACAGGTGACTTGACTTGACGGATTTTTGTATGACATTAACTATATCAATGACACACAACAAGAAATTCTAGCAGGACACACAACAAGAAATTCTAGCAGGAATCTTAAATGTATGTGCATTAGTTGGATCCTTAACAGCTGGAAGAACTTCTGATGTCAATTGGAAGAGCAATTTTGAAAGATCCAAAAATATTACTTCTTGATGAAGCTACAAGTGCCCTTGATGCCGAGTGTGCATGTATTGATACTAACTTGTGCATTTGAATGTTCTTTTTAAACCTTGGTGATTTCCTTGTGCAAAAACTAGGGGAAGGTGTGAAAGGGGTGTATATCTCGATAGACGTGGATTGTCTTGATCCTGCATTTGCTCCGGGAGTGTCTCATATTGAACCGGGAGGTCTTTCTTTCCGCGATGTTCTTAACATCCTACACAATCTTCAAGGTGATGTTGTTGCTGGAGACGTCGTTGAACTCAACCCACAACGCGATACTGTTGATGGAATGACTGCTATGGTAGCTGCTAAGTTGGTCAGAGAAATGGCTGCAAAGATTGCAAAATGATCAAGAGATTTCGGAGCTAACCTCTTTTTGTTATAGTTCCTGAAAATCGGAAAATCTCACTTGTTATAGGTAACTTGTAGCAAAGTTATAAGGTGGTATAAGCATATTACAATGTGCAATAATTCATAAATCTTTTGTCCCAATAATAAGTACTGGTATCTCACGGAAATCTCACGCTTCAATAGCAAAAGCAATGTCTCCTTGCATTATTTTACAAATGGTTTCCCAACTGAATTAATAATACTGAGTTAGTAAATATTTCAAAACAATTGGATTGCTCATTTCAAAACAATGTTGAAAAGTGATAGAAAATAAAATAAAAATACTATAAATAAAAAAATATTAAAGTAAATAATAATTTAAATATAATAGTAAAATATTATAGTAAAATAATATTATATTTAAAATTATTTTACTAAATAATAATTTAAATAAAAATATTATTTGAAATTTATAAATCAGATTACGACGGTTAAAGTCAAATTCACGACGGTATATAACCGTCGCAAACAACAACAACAAAAAATAAAGTCAAATTCACGACGGTATATAACCGTCGCAAACAACAACAAAAACAAAAAATAAAGTCAAATTCACGACGGTATATAACCGTCGCCATCTGTTGTGCGTGACAGTTTTTGCAACCGTCGCGAAATAGGCTGGGGACGCACGATTCTGCGACGGTACTTCTACCGTCGTAGATTGTAAATTGCGACGGTTTTAACCGTCGTAATCAGCCAAAATAACCGTCCCAATCTATCATTTTTCTTGTAGTGGACACAACTTAAATCAATATTTCACAACTTCGAAAATTTAATCGGAAAAATATTCGAAAATATTTAATTAAATATTGGACGTTATACCTAGGAGCAACGACTTGGGGGGCTCTTGTTCTGGATCGGCACAACAGCTAGAATTTACCCAATTTGCTTCTATCCTTGGCACGATCCAATAATACTGGCCCAACAACCCTGGTCGACCATGCTTTCAAGAGGCGCAATCAACGATGCCTGTTACACACACCGGCTCAAGTTAGCAGCCATCTCTCCGTTTGCTCGACACGAGTCGAACATGAAACTAAAAAACGTCCAGAACACCTCTCTGTCTGTGATCCGCCTCCTCCTCGGAACAACAGTTAGTTACGAGCACAACTACTCGTTTTGACCAAGTCCTGACATTTACCTATTTTCGTAGACCCGCATATCTAGGTCCAAAAATAGGGATCAATGGCCAAGCGCCGGTGCATTATATAAACCCTCACACATGTGAGGGCCAGGTATCTAATATTCAAACCTTAAACTCTGATATCTTACTTGTATATCTTTGTACTCATTCTTACTTGATCATCAGAGTGCCTTACAAGTACAACCCCTATTTTTTCTCAATTTTCTAACAAATCAGACGTCATCATTCGACCAATTTATAAGTTCTGATCAACCGATAAAATCAATTACATTAAAAACAAAATTAATGTTAAATCAATTGTTAAAATATTTTAATTTAGTCCAATTAATTCATTACTTAACATTAAATTAATTATAGAAACTTAAATTTATTAATTATTATTAGTTTTATATGATTAAATTATGGTATTATTTTAATAAAACTATTAAACTAATATTATTAAATTTCTAAAACATAACTCAGATGTGGTTATATGTAAAAAATAAAAGTTTTATGTTAAAAAGGTAAAATGGCTTTATATGACACATATTTTAGTAAATATATATTGAAAAAGATCCGGTTGTTTTTAATTTCTTATTATTTATTTGCTCACTAAACATTTCTGATGAAACTGCTATCTCTATTTTTTTTATTAAGACAATTCTGTCTGTCTTCTCTCCTATCAATTTCTCTCGCTTCTTTTTCTCTTCAAGCATACTCTTAGAGTATGTCAATATATACACAAGTTGGTCTTTCTCTCTCTCTTTCTATCTCAGAGTCATATTAATTTTTTTTTTCAAAAGTTGCAAAGTCTCAATTTTATTATCTAAATTAAGTATTAAGATCTAGAAGTTATTTTAAATTATCAAACAATTTATCATGTGTGTTTAAATTTATAATTTATTTATTATTTACATAAATTTATAAGATCTTAAATTTTTTATGTTATCATGGGTATCATCCCGTAATCCAGAAGGTAACTCTCAGAACCACCATCCAATTAGATACTCTGGAACATAATAACGTTTTACATCACTTTCATGAGGTTCATTTGTCATTTTGCATCGGTTTCACGATGTTCGTTTCTCAATTTGCATTTGTTTTATTGTGTTTGCTTCTCATTTTGCATCTATTTTACGTGGGCACTAAAGTGTGAAGAAGCTTTTCAAAAATTAAAGCATTTTTGTCCATCCCACCAATTCTAACTTGGCTCTTAGAAGATATGCTTATGTACTTATTGATCTGGTCTAATTCTGAAATGAGTGACAGTAAACTTGTTGATCTAAATGGGATGGTAAGTTTCGGTAGTTGATGAGTGTCTGATGATAGGTTAGGTTTGGTGTCGGGGTTAACTAAGAATACTATGGCTCTCAAGTTAATGATTGTTTGGAGAAAAAAAAGAATTTTTTTGGTATAAAATTATGGGTTTAGACCCCCTTTATCTTATGATAGATGTCAGATGAGGAAAGTGTCGCTGTTTAATATGTTATGTGATCTAATAGTCTTGAATCACTTACCTTGATTAAATGTTTCCTTATTGGTAGAACTTAGTATGTTCCTGAAACTCTACGTCTCTTTCTTGGCCTTGAAATAATATTCTCAAAGGTTTGGACCAAATTGAAACCTTCCAATTTATTGAGAGTTCACATTTTACATTGTGAATATATTCGCTGGCTCAGGCGAGAACAACAACCCATAAGCTTGGTTTGGTGAAGTCGGCCCATGGCCTGCGATCTCGCTCATTTGTTGTGGTGGTATGTAGTGGATGTTTTTTTCTTTATCATTATCATGTTTCATTATAATACGGTGGGAGAATTGACTTGTTTTTGCGTTTTATCGCAAATGTACGGATAACAAGAGTTGTCATTGACCTTTCTTTTATCCAATAAGGAAAGGGTGAAAATAACAGAAAACACCTTGAAGATTTTTGAGTTCGGGGAGTAGATTATGAAAAGGAAAGGTGTTAGCACTCTTTTCATCTATAATTATCTACAGACTCTTAATCGCTAGCTCACTTTGTTTGAAAATACTTTTGTGTATGTGTTTGAAAATATTTTGAAAATGCCTAAATTCGACAAACTTTGTAATGATTCTCGTATCAGTTGAGAACGCATACAAAGTGTTTGTTTATAAAAATATTTTAGAGAAAATTGTTTCTGAAAAAGATGTTTTGAAATGTTCACGAGCAAGCGATTACGAGCTATCTACCTACTCAAAGATCTTTAGTGTTATTTTCCTCCTCCTTACATAGTTTTATCCTACCATTAATTAGTAGGAAGTTCTATCGTTGGATGCGAAGGGACAGACGCGAGTCATCGTACAATCATAAAGACAACTTGTAGGGGCGCTTTAGCAATTTATCGTAAGGGACTAAGCTCGTTTATCAAAGGCGACATCGAAAGATCATCGAGGGACTACGATCTTTTTAACCGAGGGTCTTTACTAAAGCGTCCCCACGTTCGAGGGACATGACTGTTTTTCGAAGCAACGAGTGAGGCTATCCTAGAGGTGAGCGTGTGAATAGTGATTCAATTCAATTATTTATCTTGTATTTAGGGTTATGTAACGATCGATTTTAAATCTTGTCATACATGTCCTAATTACTAGCAGTTATAAGGAAAACAGTAAAGGCGGAAAATAAAGGTGCGAAAAGTAAACCTAAACTATTACAAGGCTTCAGAGAAGGGGGTACAAAATCATAAAACCGGGGGAAAAGGAAAGAAAAAAAAGCCCTTATTAAACTATTACATATTGTAGCAGTTACATAATCGGGAAAATTAATGCGAAAGTAAACACGCAAAGATTAAAAATCGTTTTGTAATTGTTTGACGAAAAAGTTTTGATAATCATCCTAAAGTCTAATTGATTTTTAATTAATCAAAAATGTTAGGTGATTAAATTAATCGAGATTAATTATCCTAATTAATTTAATAAATAAATAAAATTAAAATTAATTATGAGAAAGAAACTAAACCTAATTTATTTTAATGTTGATTAAAAAAATAATTAGGGTTTATTAAAAAATTAGGGTTAAGGTAAAAATAGAAAATAATGTTAGTAAAAAATAGAGAAAAAGAATGTTGGAGATGAGTGTTGAACTCATGCTCCCCAAGACCTTCATGCAACATGCATACCATCAGGCAAATTGCACCTTGGTGTCAAGGTAACGCCTCCAACATGCTTTGTAATTAACATGCAAAAATATGAGAAATTAAAGAAACAAAACGTCAAAAGGCTGGATCGAACTCGGGCCATTTGAGACTAATGCTTTATCATGCGCGCTGTGATACGGTGGCAGAACCGACTGTTTTTTACTGGTTTGCGTTTTGCGTTTTTAGTTTGCAAAATGATGCGGCAAGCAAGAGTCGCCACCGACTTTTATTTCATTCAATCATGGAAAAGGAAAAAGAACAGAAAAAACCTTTTTTCGAGATATTCTGAGTACAAGGGGTAGATTATAGAAAGGGAAGGTGTTAGCACCCTTTCTATCCATAGTTATCCACGGGCTCTTAGGTACTTGCTCATTTTTCAAATTGCTTGTGTGTGTTTGTCTTGAAAATGTTTTACTTCGTGATAACCCTTGTATCGGTCCTCAAGGATGTGACGAAGTTTGTTTTGAAAATTTGTTTTGAAAGGTGTTGGTGTGAAAAAGTTTGTTTGTTTGAGCAAGTACTTAACAGTTATCTACCTACTCGAAAAAAAGGTCGCTTGTTCTCTTTTTTTTTAGACAATGATATCCTACTATTAAGGAGTAGGTAGCACCGTCGTTGGAGTTGTAAGGGACATTCGAAAGGGACAAGTACAATCACTAAAGAAATAGTTAGAAAACTTTAGTAGTAACCCTAGAGTCTTAAGATCTTTCCGGGGCAACATTTCCGAGGCAACATTCGAACGAGACATTTTGATCTTTAGACTGGAGGGCAACCACTAAAATCTCCTATGCTTAATGACTGTTTACCGAAGGCAACCGAAGTGAGGTAAACCCTAGGAGTGAATATGTGCATATGATTTGTTTCAGTTATTTAATCTTTTCACATTAGGTGATCTACCGTTTTAATTTTCCAGACATTCTTGCCATACAATCCTATTAGCATACATCTAGATAGTTAAATATTTGCAGGAATTAAAAATGCGAGAAAATAAACCTAACTATTACAAGACTTCGGCGATGGGGATTAATTACATAACCAAAAATCGGGGAAAAGCGATAAATAAAAACCCTAGTTTTAACTATTACAAACCAATGGCAGTTACAAAAATAATGGAAAAGAAATAATTAAATGTGCGGCGAATTAAATATGAGGGATGGATAATCTAAAACCCTAATTGAGGGAGAAAATATTTTTTATGGATTTATTTGAGAAGAGCACAATTTAATTACGAATTAATTAAACCCTAATTTCTAACTATCTTTAATTATAAAAGAAATTAAATTAACCTAATTTACTAATTAAATTAAAGAAATAAATATTTATGAGAAAAATGATTTTGGTGTATTTTTTGGGAAAAGAAATATAATTGAGAAAAGAAATTTAAGTGTAAAATTAAAACCTAATTTCTATTTGATTTTAATTATAGAAATTAAATTAAATTAGCCCATATTTCTAATTAAATTAAATAATTTATTAAAAAAAATGCTCTTTTTGGTATTTTGTGATTTATTGATTTTACGATTAAATAAAAAAAAGTGATTAATTTTTGTGGAAAAATGATTAAACAAAATAATTAAATAAAGGAAATAAAAATAAGAAAAAAATTGAAAATGGGCCTGTATGTTGTTAGAAAATCTGGGGGTGCACTGTCTGAATTTCTAGGCCCAACCAAGCTGAGCCCAGGTTGACCACGCTGGATCTTGTGTGGCATTGGCTTGAGGTGTATCATAGTCCTTCAGGCTAGAACGCGTTGGATCTGGGTAGCAGTACATCCTGTGGCTGGACATTGAGGTTGTATGGAAGGCGCTTGAGATTGTGAGGCACTGGATCTGCTGATAGAAAGGAAAATAAAGAAAGCGTTGGGACCTGGGATCGAACCCAGGTCCTCACGCTTAAATCCAATGCCACGCTGCCAGCTGAGCTATGATTGTTAGTTGTTATTGCAATAATAATAAAACATAATATAAGAAAAACAAAAGAGCTGATTCTAAAGCGCATGAGATTCAAACGGACGAATGGCTGGCTGACACGCACCTTCTTCTTCCTGGAACCGCCGTCTTAGGTACATAACCTATACCTACAGACCATGTCCGTTGCTAAAAACCTGTGTCATTGAAAAATTCAATACATGCATGATAAATCTATTGTGATGGTACCAATCAACTCGTCTTGGTCTCACGAGTATCATGGCACCTCATTCATGGCCCAATTTTCCCTGTGGACGAAAACCCTAAAAGCAACGTGAAAACCCTAACAATGGCATTTGCGTGTAAAGGCTTCAAAAATGCAATTAAACCATCCAGCTAGCTCGCAAACATGATAATAATCACAAATATGACAATTAAAATTGCTAATGATGCAAGAATTAGGATAATCAATTATGAAAAAAAACACAAACCGTGTGAGTTGCAATTGGTGTTTCTGGGCATTCCAGACCTTGCAAATGGTTGGAATATCTTCCTGAGACGTCCAACAATGGATTGGGATAGCTTGAACAACTTGAGATGGCCCGGGGAATGGAAACCGATTCACACTTTTTCCTTGAATTTTTGACTTTGGTCAGCCTCTTTCACGACTCCAAAAACCTGTCTTTTGACTTGTATTTGTTCAATATATATCATAGGGTGAATTAAGGTTGTAAAAACATATCACATCTTTGAAAGTTTGGAAGATTTGACTTGGTCTTCATGGCATATGTAAATTTGCTATAATGAGCCAAATTATCCCTTTCTTGTTCCAATTAGCCTTGATTCGAATTGATCATGATATCATTGCATTATTTGATCGAGATCTTGTCCAAAAATCAGACCACAACATATCTTTTCCATTATTCATCAATTATTTGATTTAATTGAAATTTTAATTAACAAAAAATCCAAATAAATTGAAAAATGAAGCAAATAACACGAGGTTGGATATTTTGGTCGTGGACCATGCTATAAGTGAGGTGCAATCATGAAATGTTAGGCCCATTTGGTAAAAAATGCAAATTTGATAAATGTTGACTTTTGACAATTTTCCAAAAATTCGCAACTTTGACAATGCATAACTCTCTCAATTTCGACCCTAGGAGGGTGTTCTTTGAATTTTTAGAAAGATTATGATGTCCCCTAAACAACCCTTTTGGTTTCATCTCAATTGGATCTTCCATATTCATGAATTAAGCTTTGATCCAAAAGGTGTTTTTGTTGACTTTTCAAAAGGACCTATAATGTAAAAATTCATATATTTTGATGAGTGCATATTTTGAACTTGTGGTTTGAATATGAATTGTAGGGAATTGCTTCCTCTTCAAAATGAGACTTGGATGGAAAATTTCTGATAAAGTATGAAGAAGTTATGCTTGGTCAAAGTTGGGTTGACTTTTACTAAGAAACCCTAATTTAGCAACTTTTGGGTTTTGATGAATTTGGAGCATTCCTTGAGGAATCATAATAAAACCTTGATCAAATGATGAAAGTCACTTAAAAATGTTAATGTTGACCAAAAATCTTGAAGTTTGACTGTATGTGGGCCATAGTTGACTTTTGACCTAATACAATCGATTCTCAAGCATCTGAGCAGTTGACTGAGCAAACTTCTTGTGCAAGGCATGAAACTTGATATGTAGGGACTTGAGACCATATTAAGACCATGGAGAGCATATGAGGCTTTTGTGGTTCACCCATCTTGATGAAAATGGAAACCCTAATTTGAGGTACACTGCCTTAGGAGAGAGTTTGTCTGGTCAACTCTTGGGCAACCTTGAGCAAATTGAGGATCTCGGTGGACATGTATTGAGTAGAATGAGAGGGAAAATTTTGGGTTACAACACGCTCTTCTGCCACTGGGGTGGCTGTTTTATCCTTTTATATCATTGAAACGATTAATATATAATATATATAACCAAATACATTGGCTGGAGAAGCGTCGGAGCCCTAGCTCCGGTCGTCTTCTCCGGCGAGCCAATTCTTACACCTGCAAAAATAGCAAACGTTAGCGCATGAAGAGGACTCTACCCCCCCTAAATCAAGCCTTATGAATCCAATGGTGGAGTTTTCATGGGCTAAAACACAAGAGATTAAGAGTTATAACGATAACACATGAAACTGGTGCTAGCTTGGTGTTTCATGATTCAGGGTGCATGGGACCTCTATGACTGTTCTAACCTGCACTATCAATACTCATAAACAAGTTAGGGACATTAATACATGTTAAAGCAAACAAGGAAACAAGATATGAATGTCATGAGCATGATGAGACCGACTATGTCATGTAGTGCGATTCACATGTTTTGGACCATCAAATTTAGCCCAAACTTACTCTATATGCTTGCTGGAAGAGAATGGAACAAAGGCTTTATGGTGAAAGAGCTTGAAAATAGGATTTGATAACTTTAGGATTCTTGAAAAAGTTTGATGTTTTTTTGACAATTTTGAGGCAAATATTTTCGTGTCCTTTTTTATCTCTTTGATGTCTGAATTTATAGAGAAATTTAGGGCAACCAAATGATGGGCTTGGACTCTTGTAATAAGATATAATTTTATCTTATTTTATTTTATATTATTAATGAATTAAATAAAAAATAATTAAAATAAAACAAGGCCAGAGGGTGTATAAATAAATTTTGAGGTGTATGAAGAGTATAATACACGTTTGGACTCTTAAACCATGGCCTAATAGCCCAAAATATCAAGCTTGCTTAAATTGAACTTCATGCATTTGCTCAAAAATTCCTAACTTTCAATGGTCATAACTCACTCAATTTTCATCTTTTAAAGGTGATCTTTGACTTTTTAGAAAGTTTAAGATGTCCTCTACAACCTCTATGTTGATCATTTTTGCTTTTGAAGACCTTATCTTAATGTAAGTTGCCTTGATAAAAAGTGATGTTTTGTTGACTTCCGAAATGACTTGTAATGTATTGGATTATATATCTCAAATGATGCATTTTTTGGACTTGATCTTAGAGAGACAAAGTTGTAGAAAATTGAATTCCCTTCACAATAAGCTTTAGTTGAGGAAAATCTGATGAAGCATGTGAAAGTTATGCTTGGTCAAAGTTCAGTTGACTTCTCCTAAGGAAACCCTAATTTGGCAACTTTTGACTTTTGATGATTTAAGAGTTTTCCTTGATGAATCATGATCAACCCTTGATAAAATTATGAATGTGACTTCAAGATGTTGATGTTGATAAAAAAATCTTGGAGTTTGACTATATGTTGACCATAATTGACTTTTTACCCAATATAGTTGATTTTCAGTCATCTGAGCAATTAACTGAGCAAACTTATGATGCAAGACTCAAAACTTGGTATGATAATTGTTGAAGACAGATGAAGAACCCTGGGAACTACTTGAGACTTTAAGAACCCAATCTTCCTTGATAAATACCAAACCCTAGTTGTGGACCCATTGCTTAGGAGGAGAATTTGTTTGATCAATTCTTGAGCCAACTTGAGCAAATGAGAACCTCATGAGAATGTCTTAAAGAAAAATGAGACAGAGTGCCCAGAAATTTGCACTCGCCTGTGCATGAAGTAACACTGTTAATTGATTATACCGGGAATAGGCTTAAAGATGCCATTTGGAGAGTAATGGGATATCATCGGAGATGGGCTTATAGATGCCATCCAGAGTACCCTGTTGATAGGAACATCATAATAAGTTTATGCCTAACTTTGTCTTAGAAGATGTATTTGGAATGAGTTTACGTCCGACTTTGTCCAAAAGAATATCAGAGTGAATATATGCTTGATTTCATCTGAATGATGTACTAGAATGAGTCTACGCTCGACTTTGTCTAGAAGATACGTTTGGAATGAGTCTACGTCCGACTTTGTCCAAAAGAGTTTCAGAATAAATCTACGCTTAATTTCATCTGAGCTAGAAGATGTCTATGCCTGACTTCAACAATAAGAGATATTGGAAAGAGTCTACGCCTGTATTTTCAAAAAAAGAGTATTACAAGGAAATATATGCTCGATTTCATCTGAACTAGAATATGTCTACGCCCGACTTCAACTAGAAGAGGTATTGGAATGAGTTTACGCCAGACTTTTCCAAAAAAGAGTATCAGAAGGAAATCTACGCTCGATTTCATCTGAACTAGAAGATGTATACAACCGACTTCAACTAGAAGAGGTATTGGAAGGAGTCTACGTCTGACTTTTCCAAAAAGAGTATCAGAAGGAAATCTACGCTTGACTTCATCTGAATGATGCACTAGAATATGTCTACGCCCGACTTCATCTAGAAGAGATGATTTTCAGAATGACTCTCTGGGGAAAGTGCTTAAGTAGTCACTTGTTAGATCTAGTCTCTGAGGGAAATACTTGTCAGAATTCAGTTTCTGGAGGAAACTGTCTGGTTATGCAGATAGTTGCCCCGTCCTATTTAAGGAATTACCCTGCGACCTGTTAGAAAATTGTTGATGATGTTCGTTTCTTTGTGAATTTTACCTGAAAAGATAGAGTTAGTATTTATGTAATGTCATAATGTATGTAACATCTTTGATCGGAAAATAAATCTCGGACTACCGTTGGGGATGAAGAATATGTGTGATCTTCAATCTGTTGAGGATTCCTGCTTGCTGTTTGACGAAACTCCGCTGGAGAATTTGATTTTTGCTTGGGGAGAAGAATTTCGGAACATTGGTTGTTTATCGCTCTACTGGAAAGTTTAATTCTTATATACCCTGACTGGGGATAAAAGAGATGGATAACCTTCCGAGGTGTTGTCTGACCGAGTTTTTGATATGGATGCTGACTTGTTTGGGGAGGGTAAGATTGAACGAAATCTGGTCTGATTTCAGATTTTCATAGCAAATCTCTGGGGATAGTGGTCTGGACTACCCTTTTCTGGAGAGAGAAGTTTTGCCGGTGATTTACAGTAGTCAGAGGTATGAACTCAAGCTGGGGAGATTGAATTTTGCTGGGGAAATAAACCCTGTTGAGGAAATAAACCATGTTAGGGAAATAAACCCTGTTGGGGAAATAAACCTTGTTGGGGAAATAGACCCTGCTGGAGAAACACTTTGTTGAGGAATATGATCTGCTGAGGGAATTGAATCTGGCTGGAGAAGAGAATTCTACAGGGGATTTTACAATGTTGGAGAAATAAACTCAACTAGGGAAGAGAATTCGTGTGAACTATGCTGCTATCATAATCTACTAAAGATTGAAACTCCGTAGGTTGGCGATATTTCTGGGGAAAAGATTATACTCCTTTGTCCTCTAAGGGATCTGCTGGTGAGTATGTTTAGAGTATTTCAGGCTTGCGGGGAATATGTCTTTGTTAAAGATGAACTGGTGAAGCTGGTCCCACAGGGGATAATCATATGGAAACTGCTCTGTGGGGCAACCTTTCTGGGGATTACTCTGTGGGGATTTATGGATGACTTGAACATTATCCCACCTCTTACAGTATTGAGTAAATACTTATTCCTGTTTTTTACGCACATATATGTTAGCAGTAATCATATTCATATGCATATGTTCATCCAATTTAGTCATTGGACGTTTTTGCAAACAAAACAGAAAAAGTAAAACAAGATTTAAACTTTGAAATTGTGTGTATATTGATAACTTTCCTATAAACAGGCGATTGTTGTACAAAGAGACAGAAGTCCTAGTAAGAGGAAATCTTCATGAAAAATGAAGAGAGTACAAAGTGAAAACAAAATATATAGCTATGTGTAAATGATCTCGTCAGGTTTCAACTCTGATATTGCCCTTATGTCTTCGAGCATCTCATCCCTCACTTGTCAGAAGAAGTTGATTGAATTGATCGACACCATTCAAACTTGATGTTGGTAATAAAAATGGCTGTAAGTGATCCAACGAGACACAATCGTATGCTTTAATCCCTAATTTTTGTCTGGACCGCCCTTTCAGGTTTTCAGTCCACTGGGATACCCTTTTTTGCCCAAGCCGCCTTTTCAGGTTTTTGACTTGCCGAGTGTATAATATTTTATACACACACACACACACACACACACACACACACACACACACACATATATATATATATATATATATATATATATATATATATATATATATATATATATATATATATATATATATATATATATATATATATATATATATATATATATATATATATATATATATATATAACCCTGATTTTTTCCCAAACCCTTTTGGTTCACCGGGATGCCCTTATTTTTGCCTAGGCCAGTCAACCTAGCGAGCCGTGTTTTATACGTAGTATTTTTTAACTATGTTCGTGTTCACAGGGTGTGGAACATCTTCTCCGTCCATGGTGGTAAGTATCATAGCACCACCAGAAAATATCTTTTTGACTACAAATGGCCCTTCGTAGGTAGGAGTCCATTTGCCCCTAGGATCACCTTGTGGTAGGATGATACGCTTTATTACCAAATTACCAGCCTGATATACTCGATGCTTGATCTTATTATTGAAAGGTTTGATCATACGCTTCTGATACATCTGACCGTGACAGAGAATCGCGCGCCTCTTCTCGTCAATCAAATTTAACTGATCTATCCTAGTCTGAATCCATTCTTCATCCAAGTCTGCATCTTTCATAATTCTCAAGGAAGGAATCTGAACTTCGACAGGTAAGATATCATCCATATCGTAAACTAGAGAGAATGGGGTTGCTTCCGTTGATGTCCAAGCTGAAGTGAGATATCTATGAAGATCCAATGGTAACATCTCGTGCCAATCTTTGTAGGTCACAACCATTTTATGCACAATCTTCTTAATGTTCTTATTGGCGGCTTGCATTGCGCCATTCATCTTTGGTCGATATGGAGAAGAATTGTGGTTTTTGATCTTGAACTACATGAAGAGTTCTGTGATCATAGTGTTGTTCAGATTAGTACCATTATCTGTGATAATACTTTCGGAGATGCCATACCAAAAAATAAGGTTATGCTTAACGAACTTGGCAACTACATTCTTAGTAACGGAGGAAAATGAGGCTGCTTCAACCCAATTTGTGAAGTAATCAATGGTGACGAGGATGAAGGGATGTACATTGGAAGCAGGAGGTTTGATCTCTCCAATCATATCAATGCCCTATATTGCAAACAGCCAAGGAGAAGTCAAGAGATTCATAGGTACTGGAGGCACATTTACTTTGTCAGCATAGATCTGGTACTTGTGACAAGTTATACCTATGTGCATATCTTCCATAATCTTCTCCGCCTCTTTATTGTTCATACAACGAAGCATAGTCAAATCATGATTGCGCCTCTACAGAATTCAGTTGCTCAAGAAGAACTTAGCTGAGAACCTCCGTAGGATTTTCTTGTCATTGATAGATGCTCCTTCAGGGTACTCCTGAGCCTCAAGATATCTTTTCACTTTATGAAACTAAGGCTTCTCTTCTACTCCGTTAGTGTCAACTTCGTAGCAGTGTACAGGTTCGTCTAGCCTTTCAATGGTAATTCTGGGAGCCTCATTATCCCATCTAACTTTGAACATAGATGACATGGTAGCCAACGCGTCTACCAAATGATTCTCTTCTCGTGGGATATTCTCAAAAGTCATCTTCTCGAAGTACGGGATTAAGTTTAATGCATGCTCTCGGTACATAATGAGATTCAGATGCTTAGTGTCCCATTCTCCCTTGATTTTACTGATTACCAGGGCTGAGTCTCCATATACGCTCAAGAACTTGATTCTCAGGTCAGTAGCAGCTTTTATGTCCATGATACACGCTTCATATTCAGCCATATTGTTGGTACAATCAAAGCATAATCTGGTGGTGAAGGGCATATGGCAACCCTGAGGAGAGATAATTACATCACCAATTTCGTTTCCAAGCGCATTTGAAGCTCCGTTAAAAACCATATTCCATCGGGATCCTGGCTCAAATCCTTCATACGACCCAAGTTCTTCATAATATGTAACTAGCATAATGTTCTCATCAAGGAATTCGAAGTTCATAGATTGGTAATTGTTTACGGCTTGATGAGCCAAATGATATGTCAGTACACTTCCTTTAATTGCTTTCTGAGTGGTATACTGAATGTCGTATCCTGTCAAGACCATTTGCCATCTTGCTATTCTTCTGGATAGAGCGGGTTTCTCGAATATATATTTGACAGGATCCATTTTAGAGATCAATAAGGTAGTATGAGTCAACATATACTATCTTAGTCGGCGAGCATCCCATGCCAAAGCGTAACAAGTTTTCTCGAGTAGTGAATATCTTATTTCACAGTCGGTAAACTTTTTGCTAAGGTAGTACATTGCATGCTCTTTTTAACCAGACTTGGCATGCTGGCCCAGTACACACTCCATTGAATTCTCTAGCACTGTTAGGTACATGATTAGAGGTCTTCCTTCAACTGGGGGCATCAGGATTGGAGGTTCTTGTAGGTACTCCTTGATTTTGTCAAAAGCTATTTGGTAGTCATTGTTCCACTTCAATACTTGATCTTATTTCAACAACTTAAAGATCGGCTCACAAGTAGCAGTCAAATGAGAAATGAATCTGGCGATATAGTTCAGTCATCCCAAGAAACCTTTGACTTCCTTCTCAGTGCCGGGAGGAGGCATTTCTTGAATAGCTTTGACTTTAGCGGGATCAACCTCAATTCCTTTACCGCTGACAACAAAACCCAGGAACTTACCAGATCTCACCCCAAAGGTGCACTTGTTAGGATTCATCCTCAACTTATACTTCTTCAATCTCTCAAACAACTTATATATATGGTCCAGATGCTCTTCTTCAGTCTGTAATCTGGCTATCATATGATCGATATAGACCTCTATCTCAGGATGAATCATGTCATGGAAAAAAGCTACCATAGCACACTGATATGTCGTGTCAACGTTCTTCAACCCAAAAGGCATAACCTTGTAGCAGAACGTGCCCCACTATGTAACAAAAGTAGTCTTTTCCATGTCTTTAGGTGCCATCTGGAACTGATTCTATCCCGATAAACCATCCATGAAGGAGAATACCTTGTGCTGAGCAGTGTTGTCGACCAAAACATCAATATGTGGAAGTGGGAAGTCATCTTTAGGGCTGGCCCTATTCAGATCTCTATAATCTACACACATACGTACCTTATCGTCTTTCTTTGGTACCGGAACAACATTTGCAACCCATTGAGGATACGATGTAACAGCCAAGAATCATGCGTTGAATTGTTTCATAACCTCAACCTTGATCTTCTCTGACATCTCGGGACGCATACGATGAACCTTCTGTTTTATCGGAGCATAACCCTCTTTCATCGGCAGACGGTGAACCACAATATTAGTATCAAGCCATGGAATGCCTTTGTATGACCAAGCAAAGATCTTAACATATTCATGCAACATCTGTATCAACCTGTTCTTGACACTTCCCTCTAAGTTGGCGCCTATCTTTACCTCTTTTCTGTCTGTTTCAGAATCCAAGTTTACCACTTCAACTGGCTCTTCATGTGGTTGAATAACTTTCTCTTCTTGCACTAACAGTCTGGAAAGTTCTCCTGGTATTTTAAAATCATCCTTACCTTCGTCCTCGACTTGGTAGATCGGATTTTCAAAGCCATAAGTGGCAATAGCAGAGTCGTTACTAACGGGATCCAGAGTGGATGTGTGTGATACAGTGGGAGAACTGACTTGAAGGTTTTGCGTTTGATCGCAAATGTTGCGGTTAGCAAGAGTCGGCACCGACTTTTCTTTTATCCAAAAGGAAAGGTGAAAAAGCACATGAAAGACCTTTGAGATTGTTTCTTGAGTTCGGGGGGTAGATTATGAAAAGAGAAGGTATTAGCACCATCTTCATCCATGGTTTTCCATGGGCTCTTAGTTACTTGCTAGATCACTTGCTTTTTATTTGAAATTGTGCTTGATGTGGTTTTTGAAAGTATTTTGTAAAGAGACCATTGTTTAGGAAATCTTTGTAATGATTTTTGTTTGTAAGAATGTATACAAAGATGTTTGATCTTTTGAAAATGTTTTCAATCTTGTAAGATGTTTGAAAGTGTAGGTGTTTGTTTTGAAAATAGCAAGGATGTTTGTTTTGAAATGGAGCAAGTAATTAGGAGCAATCTACCTACTCAAATGTCTTTCTTGTTCATTTTCTTTTCCTTTGACATTGTTGTCTTACCATTGATTTGGTAAGCAACCCTATCTTTAGATGTAAATGGGACGGGCGTGGGTCATCGTATAACCATGATTAGCAATGTTGCAAGGTATCTTAGCATTCTTTTTGAGGTACTAAGATCATTTGTAAGGCAACTTAGATAACGTCATCGAGGGTTTATGATCTTGTATTTGCTTGTTTTGGCTAAGATACCTTACATGCGTAATATGGCCATTTTGTATAAGGCAACCAAGTGGAATAACCCTAGGGGTGTTTGTGTGCAAGTGTATCATTTCCATGCTTATTTTTGTCTTGAATTAGGGTTTTCTAATAATTGGTTTTAGTCTTTCCATACAAACCCTAATTACTAGCATGTTATATAAAAGCGATAAATTGCGAAATTTAAAGTTACTACGTTATTACAACATTTTTGGGGAGGGGGTGTATAAGTTGAACGAGGATTGCAAGAATTTAAACCCTAATTAATCTATTACAACCATATTGAATTGGTATGAATATACAAGGAAACAAATAAATACAAAGTATAAAAATGAATAAATGTACAAGGATGCAAAATGTAAAGACAAAGAATTTTGTTTGGTTTTCATGAAAAAAGATTTTGTCTTAACCTAATTAAATAAAGAAAATAATTAATTAAGTTTGAATTTATTAAGAAAAGATTTTAAATGAAAACCTAGTTATATTAATTAATCAAAAGAAAATAAATTTAAGAAAAGTATTTTTTGGCATTTTTTTATCTTGAAAATATTTGTAGTATTATAAAATATTTTTAGTCTTTTTTATATTAAAATAATGTATTTTAAATGGTGTGAAGAAAAGTAAATAAATAAAGTAATATTAATTAAGTTTATAAGATTTACTTAATAAAATAAATAAAGCATAATAAATAAAAATATTTTCAATTATGGAAAATTAAAATAAAATAAGTCAAAATATAAACATATATCATTTTCTTATATTTTTATGATTTTTAGTATTTAGGAAATATTTTTAAGAAAAGAAAAATAAAAAAATGAAATAAATGAATAAATAAAATAATTTGGGCCAAGGGGTGCCAAAAGTCAGTATGGGAGTCAGCTAGCAAAAACAAAAATGAACCAGGCCCAAAGGGCCCAGCGCCTGCCAAACAAAAAAAAGGTCAGAATTGCAAAAAAACATGAAAAAATGCAAAAGGGTATCACTGGGGCTCGAACCTAAGTCCCATAGGTTACAGGCGCGCGCTTCTACCACTGGAGTGGCTATACATCCGTTAATACAAATGAAACAATAAATATGTAAGGCAAAACACCCCATGAAGACTTCATCTTCAACCTCCAGCCAGACCTACTGTAACTTGCTCATTTCTCATTAAAAATGAAAACTGTAAACATGAAACTTGTAGCAAATTTTCTCACGATTCCAGAAATGTAAAGTATTAAAAATATGGATCAAAGATAAGCAAGAATTTTAATGGCCCTAATTTGAACCCTAAAAATTTCAGAAATTTCAGTTTCAAAATTCTCTAAGCTCAAGCATAATTAATGGAAACTAAGGACATGGTTAGCTTCAGGGCAATGATATCTACATGTTTTATTCACAAATAAACTATTGATGATGCCTGTATGAAGAGTTCCAAGTTGAGAAAACTTATCTCAAAACTGGAAATCGTGTTTTTAGTTTGAGCTTGTTTCAATTGATGGTGATGATTAGGTTAGCTTCCTTGAGGTCCTAGGAAGCTAATGCAATGGTTAGCTTGAACAATGGATGGTTGAAATGGCCTGGAGAAGTCAAGTTGCAGACTTTGTTTTTTGGTTATGGAAGTTATGGTAAATGGTGTTACAGTTCTAAAATAAGGATGGGGATGAGTTGTATTTGATGTAAGGAAGCTTTAGAAACTAAAAGGCCAAGAAACGCACGAGGGAAATTAGAGTTTGATATTCAAGGTCAGAAACTGTGCAACGATGGAGTTTTTGTACAATTTCTGATTTGAGAGAGTTTTGGTGTATTTCAGGGTGTTCAAGCTCGTGCTCTAGCTCACAAATAGTGACTCTATTTATAAGCAACAAGTTTTGAGTGCTCTAGTTGATCATAATTCAAATTTACATGTTTAAGTTAAATATGTGATTTTTTGACAAAACAAGTTTCCATGCCTTGTGTACTTGCTAAGATAGAGTGGTTATGCTTTAAAAAATCTTGCTTCTGACTTTGTGGATGGAGTGTGATCAGAGAGAACAAGTTAGAGGCTCGATGTTAACTTTATGCAAAAAGCTTGCTTTACAAGAATGACATTGTTAACTTTGTGCCATAAATGGAAATGCAATTTGGACAATAGCTCAATTGCTTGGATCAAAGCTCTAACAATTGTGTAAACATTTAATTATGGAGTTAAAACAAGTTTGAGGCCTTAAAAGCAAGGATTATGCAGACTAGCATGGATTTGGTTCAAGTGTTCATAAAAAATGACTTGTAATTCAAGTGACAAAACCCTAATTTCATCTCTTCGATTCTCCCTCCTCAAGAATGATCTCAAGGAGTTCTTGGACATTTTGGAAAGCTTGAAATGTTCTATACAGCCCATATTTGAATTTATTTTGAATATTCCCCTTGGAACTATATGAAAAAGTTCCATGAAGTTAGGTCAAAATCCTGGCTAAATTAGGGCAAAATTTCACTAAGTGTTTAGTTTCATGACCCTATGTTCATAAAATCATAACTTGAGATCAAAGCATTTTTGGAAGGAGTTGTGTAAATAAAAGTTGTAGATTTCATGGAGATATACAACTTTCATGTTGTAAGTTTTTCTTGAATCATCTTGCATCATGGTGAAAATTTGGCTCAAAGTTATGAAAAAACATGAAATTTCCAACACTTAGAAAAATTTCTAAGTTTAGAAATTTTGACTTTTCAAAATGAAATCTTGACTTTTTGATTTCTTGATGAATAAGTTTCATATTTTGACATGATTTGATGAATTATGATCTTTGGCACTTGAACTTGACCAAAAAGTCAAAGTTTGACTTTTCAGTATATAGTTGACTTTTGATTAGTTGACTACAAAATTCATCTGTCAATCCAATGGACTTGCCATGTTTTGAACCATGTCATTAGGTCAAAATGATGCAATTGGACTCTTGAGATCATTCCTTAAACCAATTGACCATTTGCTAGGTCAAAAATCAGAAATTGCCCTTTCCCAATCAAAACCCTAATTTTGACCATTTTGCCCTTTTGGAGATTTGATCAAATTTCTTGAGGAGTTGTGGTAAAAACTTGATCAAATGATACACATGAGTTTAAAATGTTGATGTGGACCAAAAATTATGAAGTTTGACTATGAATTGGCCATAGTTGACTTTTTCCCCAATACAACTAATTTTTAGGTCAACTGCTTAATTGACTGATCAAAAGTGTGATTCAAAGCTTGAAACTTGACATGAGTAATCTTGAGGATCCATAATGATCCATGAAATTAATATGGGGCATTGGAAGCTCAAATATCCTTGTGCAAACTCAAACCCTAATTTTGGTCATCAGTGCTTAAAGAGGTGTCTTGAGCAGATCAAACCCTAGTGAAGTCTTGGGTCAAGGGAGATCTTGTGAGAAAATTCTTGATAAATGAGAGGGAAAATTTTAGGGTACAAAAGCTGCCCCTGTTCAATCTTCTTAAGCCTGAAGAGTTAGATTGGCATGTTTTGCCATTCGTGACTCGAAGGTGGAAGATGATTGGACATTAGAGTGCCCAGAAATTTGCACCCGACGATGTGATGGTAGAGGGAATGGGCTTAAAGATGCCATTTGGAGGAGTGATAGAAAGTTGTTGGAGATGAGCTTGTAGATGCCATCCAAGAGTGATTGTTGAATTGTAATTTGTAAGCTGAAAGAATGAGTATCAGAATGGCGTCCGTGTCTGGGGCGTATCTGTACTGTATCTGAGAGTTGAATCTGAATGAGTGTCAGGATGGCATCCGTGTCTGGAGCGTATCTGAATTGTATCTGAAAGTTGGATCTGAATGAGTATTAGAATGGCATCCGTGTCTGGAGCGTATCTGAATTGTATATGAAAGTTATATATGAATGAGTATCAAAATGGCATCCGTGTCTGGAGCGTATCTGAACTGTATCTGAAGATCGAGTCTGAATAAGTATCAGGATGGCATCCGTGTCTGGAGAGTATCTGAACTATATCTGAAATCTTTGAACATTGTTAATGGTAGTTGTTTGATTAATCTTATCCTGAAAAAGAAAAAATGTTATCTAACATGCAATGTTTATGTTGTATGAAACGCATAATATAATGCATTCTTGTTATCAATGTTTATGATATATGGATGCAATGTATGCGTATGTGAGATAGTTTGCTACACTACTGTTGGGTTGGGGAAAATAAATCCCTGACTGCTACTGAGGAATATGGAGTATAAGTCTTCATGTTGTGAAGTCTAAGTGTTGATGAATTTTTGCTTGGAGAAATAAAATCTATTGTAAGAGAAATGTCGTGTACTGCTTGAAAAATCCTATATGGGGAATTCGCAGAAATTTGACGACTTCTACTGGGGATTGATAACTGGAAGCTCTGTTCTGTTGGGGATTAAACTGCTCACTGTGAGGAATTTTATGGAGATAAACTTAGAGAGATTTCCCTATCCCTTAAAGCCATCAACGATTGTCTTTCATTTTGTTAATTTGTAAACAGTAATTATGTTCAAATGCACATGTTCAACAATGAATCATTGGACGTTTTTGTAAATAAAACACAAGCGAAAAGAAAAACATATAGTTTTTGTACTTTCAAAGGGACATCTTCGTATTGAATTTGAGTAAGTATTTTGTACAATGAGACCAACATTCTAGTAAGAGAATTCCTTCGTAAAAAATGAAAATTTTAATACAAAGAAAGGATAGCTATGTGCAATAATCCCATGGGGTTCCCATTCTGCTATAGCCTTTGTATCTCTGAGCATCTTATCCATTTGTTGCCTTGTCCAAAGATGATTGAATTGGTCAGAAATGTCGAATTTGCAAGTTGTCCGTAAGGTGATCCAACGGGACATAGTCATACACTTTAATTCCCTAACTTTTGCCTGAACCTCACTTTCGAGTTTTCAGTCCACCGAGATACCCTTTTTTGCCCAAGTCGCCCTTTCGGGTTTTCAACTTGCCGGGTGTACATATTTTTTGTTTTTATCCCTAATTTTTGCCCGAACCTTTTTTTTGTTTCGCCGAGATGCCCTTGTTTTGCCTAGGTGTGTCAACCTAGCGGGTCTCTTATTCGTAGTATCTTTTGACTATGTCTGTGTTCATAGGGTGTGGAAGGTCGTCGCCATCCATGGTGGTCAAGATCATTGCTCCACCAGAGAATATGTTTTTGATTACAAATGGTCCTTCGTATGTAGGAGTCCATTTGCCCCTAGGATCACCTTGCGCCAGTATGATACGTTTGATCACCAGATCTCCAATTTGATACACTTGGCGTCTGACCTTTTTGTTGAAAGCCTTGATCATCCGTTTTTTATACATTTGACCATGGAAAACAACAGTAAGCCTTTTCTCATTAATCAAGTTTAGTTGATCAAGTCGAGTCTGGATCCAATCTTCTTCATTCATCCATACATCCTTCATAATTCTTAGAGAGGGGATTTGGACCTCAATAGGCAAGACAACCTCCATGCCGTATACCAGAGAGTAGGGTGTTTCCCCGATTGATGTGCATGTTGTGGTACGATATTCGTGGAGAGCGAATGCTAGCATCTCATGTCAGTCTTTGTATGTGACTGCCATTTTTTGTATGATCTTTTTAATGTTCTTATTCGCAGCTTCGACAACACCATTCATCTTTGGCCGGTAAGGGGAAGAATTGTGATGCTGAATCTTGAATTGCTCGCACAAGGCGATGATCATATTATTGTTCAAGTTTGTACCATTATCAGTAATGATCCTCTACGGGATACCGTACCGGCAAATGAGATTATGCTTGATGAACCAGGCGACAACATTCTTGGTAACGGAAGCGAAAGAAGCTGCCTCCATCCACTTGGTAAAATAGTCAATGGCCACTAAAATTAAGCGGTGTCCATTGGATGATGTTGGCTTGATTTCCCCAATCATATCAATCCCCCACATAGCAAAGGGCCAAGGAGCCGTCAAGACATTAAGAGGAACTGGAGGTACGTGCACCTTATCAGCATAAATTTGACATTTATGGCAAGTTCGAGAGTGTTGATAGCAATCTGCTTCCATGGTAGACCAGTAATAGCCTGCCCGTAGGATTTTCTTTGCCATCGTATGCCCACTGGAATGGGTGCCCAAAGTGCCTTCATGTAATTCAGCCATGATCCTTTTAGCTTCAACCTTGTCTACGCACCGAAGTAATACGGAGTCATGGTTGCGTTTGTAAAGAATACCATTACTAAGGAAGAATTTAGCAGGGAATCTTCTTATCATTGACTAAAGCTCCTTCTAGGTATTCTTGAGCCTCGAGATACCTCTTAACCTCGTGAAACCAAGGCTGGTCCATTACTTCTTCAGTATTAATCTCGTGACAATGTGCTGGTTCATCCCTTCGTTCAATGGTGATCTGGGGAGCCTCATTATCCCATTTAAGTTTAAACATAGATGACATTGTGGCTAGTGCGTCGTCTAGCTGATTTTCTTCTCGCATGAAGTGCTCGAAGGTAATCTTCTCAAAATGTGGGAGCAATGTCAAGACATGTTCTTTGTAAGGGATAAGGTTAGGGTGTTTGGTGTCCCATTCCCCCTTGATCTGGATGATAACTAAAGCTAAATCTCCGAGTACATTCAAAGATTTGATCCCCAAGTCTATGGCAGCTTTGAGACCAAAGATGCACGCTTCATATTCCGCCATGTTATTTGTACAATTGAAGCAGAGTCTTGCCATAAAAGGAGTATGACACCCTTCAGGAGATATGAGTACAACATCAATACCATTGCCGAGTGCGTTAGATGCCCCATCAAAAACCAGGGTCCATCGGGATCCTTGTTCAGGTCCATCATATGGCCTGAATTCTTCATAGTTATTTACCATCATGATGTCTTCATCTAGGAATTCAAACTTCATGGACTGGTAGTCTTTTACAGCTTGGTGAGAAAGGTGATCAACTAATACACTACCCTTTATTGCTTTTTTGGTAGTATACTGTATGTCATATTCCTTCAGGATCATCTGCCATCTTGCTATTCTCCCAGAGAGAGCAGGTTTCTCGAAGATGTATTTTATTGGATCCATTTTAGATATCAACAGGGTAGTATAATTCAGCATATACTGTCTTAGCCGGCGAGCAGCCCATGCCAGAGTGCAAAAATTTTTCTCGAGCAGTGAATATCTTGTTTCACAGTCGATAAACTTTTTGCTCAGGTAATAAATAGCGTTCTCTTTTCGGCCAGACTCGTCATGCTGCCCCAGCACGCACCCCATTGAATTTTCCAAAACGGTTAGATACATGACCAATGGTCTCCCCTCAAACGGTGGCATCAAAATAGGAGGCTCTTGCAGGTACTCTTTGATCTTGTCGAAAGCAGTTTGGAATTCATAATTCCATTTGACTACTTGATCTTTCTTCAATAGCTTGAAGATTGGTTCACAGGTAGCTGTCAAGTGAGAAATGAATCTGGAAATGTAGTTCAAACGTCCCAAGAACCCTCTGGCTTCTTTTTCAGTACGAGGAGAAGGTATCTCTTGTATCGCTTTCACCTTAGCGGGATCTACTTCAATACCCTTATTGCTGACGACAAAGCCTAGGAGCTTACCAGACCTTACTCCAAATGTGCATTTATTTGGGTTCAACCTGAGCTTGTACTTCTTTAGTCTCTCAAAGAGTTTTTATAGATGGTCAAGATGCTCTTCTTCTGTTTGAGATCTAGCTATCATGTCGTCCACATAGACTTCTATTTCGTGATGTATCATGTCGTGAAATAAAGCTACCATGGCACGCTGATAGGTTGCCCCAACATTCTTCAGTCCGAATGGCATCACCTTGTAGCAGAAAGTGCCTTACTGTGTGACGAATGTTGTTTTCTCCATGTCCTCAGGAGCCATTTTGATTTGGTTGTAACCTGAGAAACCGTCCATGAAGGAAAACACTTTGTGTTATGCAGTATTATCAACTAGGATATCAAAGTGGGGAAGTGAGAAATCATCCTTAGGGCTTGCCCTATTTAAATATCTGTAGTCCACACACATTTGTACCTTGCCGTCCTTCTTGGGCACGGTGTAACACCTCAATTCTACCCCGAAAAATTATATAAAAATTAATCAGAGTTATAAAAATAATTCATGCAAACAAATCGGGATGCCACAAATTCTTCTATCAAAATTCATTGCATTCATCGTGGATATATAACACTTTTAAAACATCGGATGAACCATCATTATAACATCTTTAGTTAAATAATTCAACATCTACGCAACGGAATTCTTAATAACATCTCTGTCATTAGTACAACAACTTCAAAACAACAAGTACTTAATAATAATCAACTTAAAGTTCAACATCTGAATAATCAACAATCAAAAGCAACAAGCGTTCATCCCCCCGAGTGTTACATATCAGAGCAATGACACCGACTCGAACTACTGAAGGTATACAACCATCACTCTCGATTACCTGCATGTTACCGACATAAAGGAAACATTCAAACAGGAGGGGTGAGATATCTAACAATATAATAAAGCGTATGATAATTAATATATTAAATTAGATCATATAACATCACCACTTCTCATCTCATAATCATTAAAAATCACTATAATAATACACATCCACAGCATCAATACACGCTTCTTTATGCAATCATATAATGCAACTCAAGACTATGAAAATGCATGTGGTACCATTGGAGCAGAACTCTCATCTCAAAATTTTTCCAATTAATAGAGGCATCAACAAGGCATAAGCCTTCATCTCAATATTCGCCAATACAGGCCATCTCAATGAGCATAAGCTCCATCTCAAAATGCAATGTATGCGACACAATCATGAATGTAATAACAACGTCACAATTAACAACATCTCAATACAACATCAACATTGGCCAAATGCCTACATCTCAAAGTATCTCAACATCTCTTCATCAAACATCTCATAACATTCATAATAATTCATCAAACATCATTTATTCATCATAAATTATCAACACAACATTATTAATAAAATCTCATCAACAACTCAACTGTACATTAGTACGTCAGTGATTCACACCGTTATTCTATAATCTTATATCATTACTATCATTACTCCTACTGTTACAAATCAAATAGCAGCCTATAAACATTTCATCCTCATTATTCTGCATAAAAACCAACATAACAATCAACACGAGAACTAACTCTAAATCCTAAATTGGCTACTAGGACTACACTTCCTATTCTTCATTTTAATCCTCTAGAATAAAGCTCATCGCGTTAACTATTCAATGCTTCGAACGACATCTCAAACGGCATCCTAAAACTCAAGTTACAGCATTTTCAAACTGAATCTGCCAAAAATCAGACAACATGGGTCGATGCAAAACCTCTTGGATCGACGCGTACTGCACCAAACCCGCAACATGAGTCGACACATCCTCTCTTGGATCGACTCTTCCTGGGTCTAACACACAACATGTATCGACACATGCTCATATGGATCGACTCATCCTGAGTCTAAAAGCACTCATGTATCGACGCAAGGCCCTTCGTGTCGACTCATCCTGAGTCTCTCAACCTTCTTGTATCGACACATCCTATTTAAGGTCGACGCATCCTGTTACATCCTGCATAAATTATGCGTTTTTCTATGTGTTTTCACTACGGGTTTCATATACTTTAAGCCCTAAAAACTTAATCTAATCATAGATAATCATCACTTACAGTTATCCTATAATTCTACATTAATTAAACAGCTTCGGGACATCATCATTCATCTAAAATTCATCAATTTCACATCATACAACATCATAAACATTCAATTCATGAACAAGACAACAATAATCTCTAACCCCACATACCAATCATCATGAACCCAATTATAGAGTCAGAACCCCACCCTTACCTTGGATTGAAGGCCGCTCTATAACTTCCGGCTGAAACCTCGTTCTACCGTTTTTCCTCTTTTTCCAGCAGCTTCACGTTCTTCTTCTCAATCCTTATTCTTCTACTGCCTCTTCTTTTCTATTCTTCTAACAACAATAAAATAACCTATTATTCTCTTAACTCCTTATTGGGCTCAAAATTAATACACCCCCTTATTACTACTTCCATTCCTTAAAACAAGCCCACATCAAATAATACTATACTTCTAATGTTATATCACCACTTAATAAAATAATTAAATCCAATTAATCACAACACATATTCTCAAATATTCCAAAAATAATTTAATTAAATAATTAATTAAATTATGGGCGTTACAACTCTCCCCTACTTAGAATATTTTCATCCTCAAAAATTTACCTCAATCAAACAACTCAGGGTAGGAGTCCCGCATCTTGCTCTCCAACTCCCAAGTCATGCTTTCTCCGGCAGCTCCTAGCCAAACCACCTTAACCAAAACAATCTCTTTGCCCCTCAGAGTCTTTATTTCACGATCTGTGATCCGTACAAGCATTTTCTCCACCGTAAGATTATCACGTACTTGCACATCATCCATATGAATCACATGAGATGGATCTGAAATATACTTCCGGATTTGCGACACATGAAACACATCATGCAAATTCGAAATATTAGGCGGTAAAGCCACTCTATAAGCAACATTCCCCACTCTCTCTGAAATCTGATATGGTCCCATAAAATGAGAAGTGAGCTTCTTAGACTTCAATGCTCGCCCAACACCAGTCACAGGTGTAACTCTTAAAAACACATGGTCACCAGCTTGAAATTCTAAATCCTTCCTTTGCTTGTCATGATAACTCGTCTTCCTACTTTGGGAAGCTTTCATCTGTTCTCGAATCAACTTCACCTTCTCAGTAGTTTCACGAACAAGTTCAGGTCCAAGTACTACACTTTCACCAGATTCATGCCAACATAAAGAAGTTCTACATCTCCGACCATACAACGCTTCAAAAGGTGCCATCCCAATAATGGAATGGTAATTGTTATTATAAGTGAACTCTATCAACGGAAGATAAGTATCTCACGTACCTCCCTGCTCAAGAACACATGCCCTCAACAAATCTTCCAACGATTGAATCATCCGTTCAGTCTGACCATCTGTCTGAGGATGATACGCTGAACTCAATCTCAACTTAGAACCCAACGCTTCTTGAAAACTCTTCCAAAAATTAGAAGTAAATCTTGGATCTCTATCTGACACAATGCACAAAGGAACACCATGCAGCTTCACAATCACACTAGTGTAAATCTCAGCCAACTTCGACACTTGAAAATTGATGTTAATAGGAATAAAATGAGTTGACTTTGTAAGCCTATCAACAATCACCCAAATCGAATCATGTCCTCTTAAATTATTAGGTAACCCCGTCACAAAGTCCATTGAGATGCTATCCCATTTCCATTCTGGAACTTCTAACGGTTGCATCAACCCTGCAGGCTTTTGATGTTCAACTTTCGACTTCTGACAAGTCAAACATGCATACACAAATTGTGCCACATCACTCTTCATTCCAGGCCACCAAAACAAACCTTTCAAATCTTGATACATCTTTGTAGCTCCTGGATGAATACTTAGCTTACTTCTATGGCTCTCTTCCAGTATAACCTTCTTCATCTCAGCATCATCAGGAATACAAATCCAGTTACGAAACTTCAACACACCCTGCGCATCTAACTTAAAATCACTATTCTCAGACTGATCAATCCCAACCATCAAATCTACCAGTTTAACATCCAACTTCTGAGCTTCTCTAATATTGTCTAGAAATTCATTATTAATCTTCAACATGCCCAACATAACACTTCGCAGAGTAACCTCGCAAACTAAGCTCATATCTCTGAACTGCTCAATTAATTCCAACTCTTTAACCATCATTGCTGACATATGTAAAGTCTTTCGACTCAATGCATCAGCCACCACATTCGCTTTTCCTGGATGATAATTCAAACCCAAATCATAATCCTTTAACAATTCAAACCATCTTCATTGCCTCATATTCAACTCCTTCTGATCGAAAAGATACTTCAAACTCTTATGGTCACTAAACACTTTAAATCTAGAACCATAAAGATAATGCCTCCAAATCTTTAACATGAAACCAACTGCAGCAAGCTCTAAATCATGCGTAGGATAGTTCTTCTCACGAGTCCTTAACTGCCTTGACGCATAAGCAACTACCTTACCATTCTGCATAAGCACACCTCCTAAACCCATCTTAGAAGCATCACAATACACCACAAAAGGCTCTCCTGGATTAGGCAATGTCAAAATCAGAGTCAACGTTAACCTCTTCTTCAATTCTGCAAAACTTTCTTCGCACTGAACATCCCACACAAAAGCTCTACCTTTACAAGTCAACTTAGTCAACGAAAGTGCCAACTTGGAAAAACCTTCGATAAACCTTCTATAATAACCAGCTAATCCCAAAAAGCTTCTAATCTCATTAGCTGACTTTGGAGTCTCCCATTGCAACACAACATCAACCTTCGATGGATCTACAGCAATGCCACTACCTGAAATCACATGACCAAGAAAACTAACCTCTTTCAACCAAAACTCGCGCTTAGAAAGCTTTGCATACAACTTCTTCTCTTTTAAAACTTTCAATACTACTCTTAAGTGTTCAGCATGCTCTTCTTCTGACTTAGAGTAAATCAAAATATCATCAATGAACACCACTATGAACCGATCCAAATAAGTATGAAAGGTACGATTTATTTATTCCATGAATACTCCCGGGGCATTGGTAACACCAAAAGGCATCACCGAATACTCATAATGTCTATAATGCATCCTGAAAGCCGTCTTCTAGATATCTTCATCCTTCACTTTAATCTGATGGTTACCCGACCTCAGATCAATCTTACTAAACACACGAGCATCCACCAATTGGTCCATCAAGTCATCTATTCTTGGAAGCGGATACTTGTTCTTAATCGTCACTTTATTCAACTGTCTATAATCAACACAAATCCTTATACCTCCATCTTTCTTCTTTACTAACAACACTGGAGCTCCCCACGGTGATACACTTGGTCTTACAAACTTATTTTCAAGTAACTCCTCCAATTGCTTCTTTAACTCTGACAATTCAGATGCAGACATCCTGTATGGTACCATAGACACAGGTCTGGTACCAGGTACAAGATCAATAGCAAATTCAACTCCCCTCTCCAGCGGTACATCAGGAATCTCATCAGGGAAAACTTCAGGAAATTCACACACCACCTGCAATTCCTCAATTATAGCTTGAGTCTCTACAGATAGTGACGCCATCAACGAGAACATCTGTGCTTCCTCTTGCATCAACTTCCTCAACTGTCTAGCAGATAACAAACCATCTTCTTCTGCTTCAGGAGTAGAAAACTTCACCGACTTGTCATAACAGTTAATATGAACAGAGTTATGCTCTAACCAGTTCATACCCAAAATTATATATAAACCTCTTAACGGTAAACAAACCAATTCAATAGCAAAGTCTCTATCGAAGATCGACAAGGGACACTTCAAACACACAAAAGAAGTAGTCACCGACCCCTTGGCTGGAGTATCGACGACCATTTCTCCATTCAAAGAAGACAACACAAGACCCAATCTTTCAACACAATCAGCAGCAATAAAAAAATGCGTAGCACCGGTATCAATAATAGTAATTAAAGGAGTACTATTAATGAAACATGTACCTTTGATAAGTTTGTCCTCAGCAGTTGTCTGATCCTCCACCAAAGCAAACATTTTACCACTTGTCTGAGCCTTCTTCGGTTTCAGACACTGACTACCAATGTGCCCATCTTCTCTACAATTGAAACAAATCACATCCTTATGCTCACACAACATGTCTGTTCTTGCCACAACGGAAACACCTTTTCACTTTAGTAGTGCACACATTACTCTTGTGCCCAGGTTTTCCACACTTAAAGCAAACCACACTAGTAGGAGCATCTCCCCCACTAGTCCTCTGACCCTGATCAACTTTCTATTTACCTTTACCAATTGGGGCATCATAAGGCTTACCACGATTCTGTTGGTGCTTACCCCTCTTCTCACTGATAATCTTGTAATGAGCATTATTATCCTCCTCATTAATCCTGCAACTATCAACCAAATCCACAAAGACACGGATCTTCTGGTATCCAACTGCCTTTTTGATCTTCGGGTGCAACTCGTTCTCAAACTTGATACACTTCGAAAACTCAGCATCTGCCTCAGTGTAATGCAGATAAAACTTAGCCAACTCAGAAAACTTGGCATCATACTCAACAACCGACATATTCCCTTGCTTCAGCTCAAGGAACTCAATCTCCTTCTTACCACTGACATCTTCAGAAAAGTACTTCCTCAGAAACTCCCTTTGGAACAGAGCCCAGGTGACATTCTCACCTACAGCTTCCAACTTCTGACAAGTCTCTAGCCACCAGTCATCAGCCTCGACTGCTAGCATATGAGTCCCATACCGAACCTTATGTGCTGGAGTGCAATCCATCACATGGAAGATTCTCTCAATCTCTTTCAACCACTCCAATGCTCCGTCAGGATCATACTTTCCCTTGAACTTAGGTGGATTCTCTCTCTGGAAAGTCGCCAAGCTACGATATCCAGCATTCTCGTCAGCATTCGGCTGATTTTCCATCGCATGAGCCATTGCTTCTAAAGCAACAGCAAGTGCAGCATCATTCCTTCCATCCATCTCAACTTCTCACTACAACATAAACAACGGTTAGAACTCAAATTAACAATACTCGATTGTTAGACAACTATGACTCGATGACAAGGTCAAACCAACCTTTTGCTCTGATACTAACTTTGTAACACCCCAATTCTACCCTGGCAAATTATATAAATAAATCAGAGTTATAAAAATCATTCATGCAAACGAATCGGGATGCCACAAATTCTTCTATCAAAATTCATTGCATTCATCGTGGATATATAACACTTTTAAAACATCGGATGAACCATCATCAAAACATCTTTAGTTAAATAATTCAACATCTACGCAGCAGAATTCTTAATAACATCTCTGTCATCAGTACAACAACTTCAAAACAACAAGTACTTAATAATAATCAACTTAAAGTTAAACATCTAAATAATCAACAATCAAAAGTAACAAGCGTTCATCCCCCCCCCCCCCCCGAGTGTTACATATCAGAGCAATGACACTGACTCGAACTACTGAAGGTATACAACCTTCACTCTCGATTACCTGCACGTTACCGACATAAGGGCAACATTCAAACAGAAGGGGTGAGATATCTAATAATATAATAAAGCGTATGATAATTAATATATTAAATTAGATCACATAACATCACCACTTCTCATCTCATAATCATTAAAAATCACAACAATAATACACATTCAAAACATCAATACACGCTTCTTTATGCAATCATATAATGCAACTCAAGACTATTCAAATGCATGTGGTACCATTGAAGTAGAACTCCCATCTCAAAAATTTGCCAATTAATAGAGGCATCAACAAGGCATAAGCCTTCATCTCAATATTCTCCAATACAGGCCATCTCAACGAGCATAAGCTCCATCTCAAAATGCAATGTATGCGACATAATCATGAATGTAATAACAACGTCACAATTAACAACATCTCAATACAACATCATCATTGGCCAAAGGCCTACATCTCAAAAGCATCTCAACATCTCTTCATCAAACATCTCATAACATTCATAATAATTCATCAAACATCATTTATTCATCAAACATCATTTATTCATCATAAATTATCAACACAACATTATTAATAACATCTCATCAACAACTCAGCTATACATTAGTACAACAGTAATTCACACCGCTATTCTTTAATCTTACATTATTAATATCATTACTCCTACTGTTACAAATCAAACAGCATCTTATAAAAATTTCATCCTCATCATTCTGCATAAAAACCAACATAACGATCAACACGGGAACTAAATCTAAATCCTAAATTGGCTACTAGGATTACACTTCCTATTCTTCATTTTAATCCTCTAGAACAAAGCTCATCGCGTTAACTATTCAACACTTTAAACGACATCTCAAACGGCATCCTAAAACTCAAGTTACAGCATTTTCAAACTGAACCTGCCAAAAATAAGACAACATGGGTCGATGCAAAACCTCTTGGATCGACGCGTACTGCACCAAACCCGCAACATGAGTCGACGCATCCTCTCTTGGATCGACTCATCCTGGGTCTAACACACATCATGTATCGACACATGCTCCTATGGATCGACTCATCCTGAGTCTAAAAACACTCATGTATCGGCGTAAGGCCCTTCGTGTCGACTCATCCTGAGTCTCTCAACCTTCTTGTATCGACACATCCTATTTGAGGTCGACGCATCCTGTTACATCCTGCATAAATTCTGCGTTTTTCTCTGTGTTTTCACTACGGGTTTCATATACTTTGAGCCCTAAATACTTAATCTAATCATAGATAATCATCACTTACAGTTATCCTATAATTCTACGTTAATTAAACAGCTTCGAGACATCATCATTCATCTAAAATTCATCAATTTCACATCATACAACATCATAAACATTCAATTCATGAACAAGACAACAATCACCTCTAACCCCATATACCAATCATCATGAACCCAATTATAGAGTCAGAACCCCACCCTTACCTTGGATTGAAGGTCGCTCTATAACTTCCGGTTGAAACCTCGTTCTGCCGCTTTTCCTCTTTTTCCAGCAGCTTCACATTCTTCTTCTCAATCCTTATTCTTCTACTGCCTCTTCTTTTCTATTCTTCTAACAACAATAAAATAACCTATTATTCTCTTAACTCCTTATTGGGCTCAAAACTAATACACCCCCTTATTACTGCTTCCATTCCTTAGAACAAGCCCACATCAAATAATACTATACTTCTAACATTATTTCACCACTTAATAAAATAATTAAATCCAATTAATCACAACACATCTTCTCAAATATTCCAAAAATAATTTAATTAAATAATTAATTAAATTACGGGCGTTACACACAGGAACAACATTGGAAACCGATTGCGTACAGGAGGTGACGACCAAGAATCCAGCATTGAATTGTTTCATGACTTATGTTTTAATCTTCTCTGACATATCTGGTCGCATTCGACGAACCTTTTGTTTTACTGGTGGGCAATCCTCTTTTGTAGGTAGACGATGTACCACAATATCTGCATCAAGTCCTGGTATGTCTTCATACGAACAGGAAAAGACCTCAACATACTCGTGTAACAACTGAATCAACCACTCCTTGACACTGGGTTCCAGATTGGCACCCACCTTGACCTCTCTTTTGTCTTCTTCGGTACCTAGGTTGATTGTATCCACGGGTTCCTCGTGGGGCTGAATGGTTCTCTTTTCTTGTAGTAGTAATCTGGCAAGTTCCCCTGGTACTTCACAATCTTCCTCACCTTCGTCATCGGCTTGGTAGATTAGATTTTCATAGTCACAAAAAGCCATAGCAGAATCGTTATCCATGGGATCCTGAATGGATGTAGACCTGCATTGTGAGTGTGAGTGTGTGTTAAAGGGTATAACTATATTTGAAAGAAAAATGTAAAAAGAAAAACAATGAGCGCAAAGTTTGTATGCAAAACGTCCATGATTCATTGATGTCATATGTAAATGAGATAATAACCCTTACAAACTGACCATTATGCCTCGGGTAAGACACAAGGTTTTAAGAGTTTAAATTGTTTTAATATTACGATCCAACAAAATGTAAAGACAAATTACTGTGGGATAAAAGTGATCGGGACAAAATATCTAGCCTCCCAATTGCCGAGCCCTCCACTGACAGTTGGGAAGATCCAATCTTCTAGATTGCAAACATCTTCATCATCCTCTACCGTGTTGACTTCACAGTTGCTGATCTTCAGGGGTGGTCCTCCAGCACGAGCGTGGCGTACAACCTTCTAAGCATTTGAAGTGAAACCCAGGCCAAATTTGTCAGACTTGTATGGGATATCTGGGAGTTGCCCCCAAATAGTTCACCCACCTTCTTTTATCACTGCCTTTGCATCCTTTAACGATGACATTCTGAGTGGAGGCCTTGTGATTTTGGGAACAACCCTGGTTACTGCCACATCTTGCGGGACTTCCTCAAAGTGTTGGAATGGAGTTTCAATAAATTCACCATCTAACTCCACATATCTGAAGGAATTGAGATGGCTGATCATATACTCTTCTTCTCCATGAACGGTGATAATCTTCCCTTGGATTGGATACTTCAGCATTTGGTGCAACGTAGAAGTGACAGCGCCAACATTGTGAATCCAAGGTCTGCCTAGCAAGCATGAATATGAAGGACGAATATCCATTACATAAAAAGTTGAATCAAATGTCTGGGTTCCAACCTTTATGGGGATATCCACTTCCCCATGCACCATCCTTTTTAAGCCGTCAAAGGCCCTCACTACTATGTTACTCAGCTTTAATGTCAATCCCTCACAATTAAGCCTATCAAGAGTTTTTTTAGGCAATACATTTAGAGATGAGCCAGTGTCCACCAAAACATGAGCCAAGGTTGTGCCCCTACATTCAACCGAGACGTACAATGCCTCATTATGCTTCCTTCCTCTTGGCGTTAAATCAACATCCGAAAAACCTAGACCATTATCTGCACTCAAGCTGGCTACGCAGTCTTGGAACTGATCAGCAGATGTTTCTTGGGGTACATGGGCAGTTTTCAGGAATTTTACCAAGGCTTTTGCATGCGGCTCGGAACATAGTAGTAAAGCCAGCATGGAAATTTTGGATGAAGTTTGCCCTAGTTGTTCAACTACATCATAGTCGCTTCTTTTTATGATCTTTAGAATTTCCTCCATCTCTTTCCGGGAGGTCTCAGGGATAGCCATTGATTGTGCCTTCATCTGGATGGGCTCAATCAGAATACTTTTACCTCGAGTCTCAGTTAACTCGGCAGCAGGAATGTCAATAGGAGTATTGGTGGAGATGATTGTGGGACTGGAAATAGCCTTCGGAAGAGCAACAACAACAGGAATGATTACGGGTCCAGAAACTGCTTTTGGGGGAACAATTTCTGGAGAGAAAATCCTTCTGCTTCAGGTAATCTTGCTAGTCCCTACAATATTACTGATATCAGGGTCAACTTTTTCAGAACTTAAATCATTGGCAACTGACCAGTCTTGTTTGATATCGTGGTAGTAGATATCCCCTCCATAATTCCATGGTATGGTTTTGTTTGACGAATAAGAAACTGATCCAGGCATTGTAATTATCAAAGGAGCTGCTTTTGGAACTGATGTAATTCTAACAGGTCTTTTGGTGGAGACCCTAGAAGAATTGGCAGAAATGGTAATGGTAGACACATTATTAAGAGGAACAGGTGGAACAGAAGTCTTTTCAAACAAGATTTCCTTGTTATCTATTAGGAACTGAACGCCTGCTTTCAACAAAGGACAATTGGTTGGTGAGGACAAACAGAAATGACAGCCTTTATCGTAGCCTGGGAATACACTGGCAATCAACAAATTCTTTTTGATAATCAGGAGTGAGGTTACACGTTCATCAACTGAAGTAACAAACACATCTTCTTCAATGGCATTGGTAGTATGGTCGTGTTTGGGCATAGGGGTAGAAATGACATTTTGCTTTTCGGGAGCATCGAATTAAATCTCTTTGGCTTCAATGAGGTCTTGTACTTTGTTCTTTAGAGCCCAACAGTTGTTAGTGTCATGGTCGGGACTCTCAGAGTGGTATGCACAACGGGCATTAGAATGATAATGAGGAGATGTTATGTTAGGGTTCTTTGGAGCTTCTTTCAAGGTTACTAAGTTGGATCTTAACAGATGTGGCAATACTTGAGATAAGGTCATGTTAATTATGGTGAATTGTCTGACTGGTCTTTCCATCCTTGGTTGATTGTTTCTTTGCTGATCAGACGCAGGTTTAGGAATCATAACAACCCCCACCATTGGACGACGTTCGGTCCTATCTTGATTTCTCTAAGGATAAACAGCAACCACTTCTTTCTTTCTGATAAATGGCTTCCTTATAGCAGCAGAGGATGTATCTTTTTGAATATTTCCACTCTTTATCCCAACTTCTATCCTCTCTCCAGTCAATATCACTTCAGTAAAACCTGCCGATGAACTCCCAATTAGGTGATTGAAGAAGGGACCAGACAAGGTGCCCAAAAAATGTCTACTAATTCTCTCTCAGATAGAGGAGGTTGAACTCTTCCAACCAAGTCTCTCCATTTTTGTGCGTAGTATTTGAAACCTTCATTGGAAATTATGGCCATACTCTGGAGTTGAGTACAGGTAGGAGCAAGATCAGCATTGTATTGGTATTTTTTGTAAAAGGCTGCAGCAAGATCTTCCCAATTATGAACATTGGCTCTTTCTAATTGATAAAACCAATCAAGTTGAGTTCCAGACAGGCTGTCTTGGAAGAAGTGTACCCATAAGTCTTTGTCAGCGGTATGGGGCTGGATTTTCCTCAAAGAAACGCACGAAATTCAAATCAGCCGGTCATGGGCTGCCACGAATCATCTTTTTCACTACAACCGTCGTCTTAGGTTAAAGACTTATACCTACGGATGTTTACTATAACTATATCCCCTGCAAAATTCAAAAATCTCATACGAGCATGATAAATTAATTGTGATGGTACCAATCAACTCGTCTTGGTCTCACGAGTATCATGGTACCTCAATCATGGCCCAAACTTTCCTGTATCAGAAATCCCCAAACCGTGATCTTAAACCCTAGCAATGGTGAATATGGATTCCTGCACTGTTAGTACAATTAAGTGATACATAAAGCTTGCAAACACGATTATGAACAAGAATATATGGATAGAATGAATTTATCATGCGTAAAACATATAAATCGAATTTGAGTTTGGGAGGCAAACCGTGATGGGTCTAGGCGATGATTCTTGACATTTTGAAGGCTACAAATGATATTGTTGGCTTCAGGGGATGGCCAGGAAGTGATTAGAGTCTTTCAATGGCCTAGAGTTGTCCTCTAGGGCAGAAATCAAATGCCCACTTTTTGTCCAATTTTTGAGTTTTTGTTCTGGCTTCCTACGACTGCCAAAACCTCTTCTTTTGAACTGCAATTGTTGTATACATATAGTAGACTGAATTAGGTTAATAAAATTGGTATGAATCTTGAGGAATAATGGAAATTGGATTTGATTTACTTCATGTATGATATCTTTCTAAAACAAGTTCCAATCCAATCTTTTCCAACCCTAATGAGTCTTGCACGAATTGATCATCATTCTAGTTGTACATGGACTCCAAATGTGCACAAAAATCCCAAGATTTGATTTGTTTTCATTATTTTACCATTTGATTTGATTTATTTTGGTTTAAATGAATAAAAAATAAAAATAAATGATAAAAGTAATAAAATAATGGGTGGAAAAGCTCAGTGGTCGTGGGTCCTATTAGAAACATGTTTCAAACAAGAAAACATGGGCCCCTTTGGAAAAAATGCAAATTTGATCAATGTTGACTTTTGACAATTTTCAAAAAATTGCCAACTTTGACAATGCATATCTCTCTCAATTTTGACCCTAGGAGGGGGTTATTAGACTTTTTAGAAAGCTTAGGATGTCCCCTAAAACAACCCTTTTGGTTTCATCTCAATTGGATCTTCCATGTTCATGTATGAAGCTTTGACCCAAAAGGTCTTTTTGTTGACTTTTCAAAAGGACCTATAATGTAGAAATCCATATCTTTTGATGAGTGCATATTTTGAACTTGTGGTATGAATATGAGTTTTAGGGAATTGCATCCTCTTTAAAATGATCTTTGTATGGAAAATTTTTGATAAAGCATGTGGAAGTTATGCTTGGTCAAAATTGGGTTGACTTTTATTGAGAAACCCTAATTTAGCAACTTTTGGGTTTTGATGAATTTGGAGCATTCCTTGGGGAATCATGATCAAACCTTGATCAAATGATGAAATTAATTTCAAAATTTTGATGTTGACCAAAAATCTTGAGGTTTGACTGTATGTGGGCCACAATTGACTCTTGACCTAATACAGTCGATTCTCAAGCATCTGAGTAGTTGACTGAGCAAACTTCTTATGCAAGGCCTGAAACTTGGCATGGATGATATTGGGAACATATTAGGACCATGGAGAGAATATGAGGCCTTTTTGGTTCTCCCATCTTGATGAAAATAGAAACCCTAATTGGAGGTACACTGCCTTAGGAGAGAGCTTGTCTGGTCAGTTTTTGGACTTCCTTGAGCAACTTGGGGACCTCAATTGACATTTGTTGAGTAAAATGGGAGGGAAAATTTTGGGGTACAATGCTGCCCCTATTCAATCCTCTTAAACCTGAGGATGTAGATTGGTTATCCTGCCTTTTGTGATCTGAAGGAGGAAGATGATTGAACACTAGAGTGCCCAGAAGTGGGCTTACAGATGCCATTTGGAGGTCGATAATGGAAGATTTCCGGAGATGGGCTTAAAGATGCCATCTTGGATGCGATGGAGAATTGTCGGAGATGGGCTTAAAGATTCCATCTAGAGAATATGAGTTTCCTGAGATATTCCTTTGACGGGAGTCCCTGCTCCTGTCATTGAGGAGAAATCTGTTGAGGAATGTTGGTATATGTCTCGAGAGATAGAGTTTTAGGAGCTTCAGTTGTTCGTTACTCTACTGGGGACATGCGAAACCAATCGTGTTCAATTAGGTCCTGGTCTTACAGTGTTGTGGACTGTTGTCTGCAGACAAGAGGGAAGGAACCTAAATAGTAAGGTTATGAGAAGGAACCTGGATAGTAGGGTTGCTTCGATATGAAAAGCCTGGATAGTAGGGTTGTGAGAAGGAACCTGGATAGTAGGGTTGCTTCGATATGAAAGCCTGGATAGTAGGGTTGTGAGAAGGAACCTAGATAGTAGGGTTGCTTCGATATGAAATCCTGAATAGTAGGGCTGTGAGAAGGAACCTGGATAGTAGGGTTGCTTCGATATGAAAGCCTGGATAGTAGGGCTGTGAGAAGGAACCTGGATAGTAGGGTTACTTCGATATGAAAGCCTGGATAGTAGGATTGTGAGAAGGAACCTGGATAGTAGGGTTACTTCGATATGAAAGCCTGGATAGTAAGGCTGTGAGAATGAACTTGGACAGTAGGGTTACTTGGATATGAAAGCCTGGATAATAGGGTTGTGAGAAGGAACCTGGATAGTAGGGTTACTTCGATATGAAAGCCTGAATAGTAGGGTTGTGAGAATGAATCTAGATAGTATGGTTGCTTCGATATGAAAAGCCTGGATAGTAGGGCTGTAAGAAGGAACCTGGATAGTAGGGTTGCTTCGATATGAAAAGAATGGATAGTAGGGTTGTGAGAAGGAACCTGGGTAGTAGGGTTACTTAGATATGAAAATCCTGGATAGTAGGGTTGTGAGAAGGAACCTGGGTAGTAGGGTTACTTAGATATGAAAGCCTGGATAGTAGGGTTGTGAGAAGGAACCTGGATAGTAGGGTTACTTCGATATGAAAGCCTGGATAATAGGGCTGTGAGAAGGAACCTGGGTAGTAGGGTTACTTCGATATGAAAGCCTGGATAGTAGGGCTGTGAGAAGGAACCTGGATAGTAGGGTTACTTCGATATGAAAGCCTGGATAGTAGGGCTGTGAGAAGGAACTTGGGTAGTAGGGTTACTTCGATATGAAAGCCGGGATAGTAGGGTTGTGAGAAGGAACATGGGTAGTAGGGTTACTTCAATATGAAAGCCTGGATAGTAGGGCTGTGAGAAGGAACCTAGGTAGTAGGGTTACTTCGATATGAAAGCCTGGATAGTAGGGATGTGATAAGGAACCTGGGTAGTAGGGCTACTTTGATATGAAAGCCTGGATGGTAAGGCTGTGAGAAGGAACCTGGGTAGGGCTGCTTTGTGAGGAGTTTGGGTAAAACTGCATCTGAATCGTGAAGGAACCTGGGTAAGGTTGCTTTGGGATAAGTTCGTGTAAAACTTTAGAATGAACCGGGGTAAGGTTATAAGTTTTTGTAAAAACTTCGGGAGGAATTGGGGTAAGGTTACTTTGAGACAAGTTTGTGTAAAACTTCAGGAGGAACCGGGGTAAGGTTACTTTGAGATAAATTTGTGTAAAAATTTAGGAGGAACCGAGGTAAGGTTACTTTGAGATAAGTTTGTGTAAAACTTTAGGAGGAACCGAGGTAAGGTTACTTTGAGATAAGTTTGTGTAAAACTTCAGGAGGAACCGGGGTAAGGTTACTTTGAGATAAGTTTGTGTAAAACTTCAGGAGGAACCGGGGTAAGGTTACTTTGAGATAAGTTTGTGTAAAACTTTAGGAGGAACCGAGGTAAGTGTTGTACCCCAAAATTTGCCCTCCCATTTCTCATTGATTTCTCCTCACACAGCTCTTGAAGCTCAAGATCCAGTTAGGGTTTCATCTGCTCAAGACTCCTCCTTGCACTGCTAACCCCAAATTAGGGTTTGTGTTTGCACAAAGATGTTTTGACCTAAAGTGCCCAAGATGACTTTCTTGCTTCATATTGACCTCCTAAGTTTATCCATACCAAGTTTCAAGTCTTGATTCCAAGTTTTGCCCAGTCAATTGGACAGTTGACCTAGAAATCAACTGTATTGGGGAAAAAGTCAATTGTGGCCAATTGACAATCAAATCTCATGAAATTTGATCCACATCAACATTATGAACTCATATGAACCATTTGATCAAGTTTGGATCACAATTCCACAAGAAATTTGATCAGATCACTAAAAGGGTAAAATGGTCATTTTTAGGGTTTTGACTGTACAGAGGCAATTTTTGACTGTTTGACCTAGCCAATGGCAAACCAAGCTCACATATGGACTCAAGGACCCCATGGAATTATCTTGACATGCTCAACAAGTTCAAAAGATCCCAAGTACACAAGATTGACAGTTGAATTTCCCAGTCAATTGATCAGTTTTGACTGTATACTAAAAAGTCAAACTTTGACTTTTTGGTCAAAATCAAGAGTCAAGATTCATTTTTCATCAAAACATGCCAAATCATGAAACTTGTTCACCAAGAAATCACAAATTGCAAATTAGGGTTAGAAAATGGAATTTTTCATAACTTAGAATTTTTCTAAGTTATGAAAAACCCTAATTTTTTCCCAACTTTGCCCCACCTTTTCACCAAGATCCATTTGGATTCAAACAAAAGTCAAAACATGAAAGTTGTAGCTTGTTGCATAATCTACAACTTTGATTCACAAAGTTTTCTCATTTGAAGCTTGTATCTCAAGTTACAATTTTTTGAATAAGGGCACTAAACCATTTTTAACTTAGTAGAATTTTAACCTATTTTGACAAGGTTTTCTACCCCACTTCAAGGCCATTTTTCATACACTTCCACTTGGAATTTCAATTTTCATTTCAACGATGGATTGTAGTACACTTTCCAAGCTTTCCAAAATGTCCAAGAACTCCTCAAACAACCTCATGGTTAGGGAGAATCGAATTTCACAATATAGCAAAAAACCACTTTGTTCATGACCAAGTTCCATGTCCATAACTTGGCAAATTCGAACTCAGCATGCTTTAGGCTAGATTACAGGTCCTTAAACCAAGTTACACTCCATAATTTAATGCTTGTTCATTGTGCCAAGGTGTTGTTCCATTAGTTCAAGCATTGTACACAAGATTGATCCATTTCTAGATAAAGCAAATTAGCCATTTTGGTAAAAGTTCACTTTATGTCAATTTAGAAATCCAACAAGTACAAGCTAAATCCTTTTGGCACAATATTATGGACAAATTGCTCTGATCAAGAGAAGATTATGCAGCCCATTAGGAGGCCCCCTACATGCCTAGAACATCAAGTGGCATTTTGTTGCTTAAGAAAGAAGAAAGTCCCATTTTTTGTAACAACTCTCATACCAGCCTAGACACACAAGAAAGAACTTATCAAACACATTCCAAACTACCCAACCAAGCTTTTGCACGAGCCATTTGCCTCTCAAACACTCTCCATCTCAGAAACACCACAAAACTGCTCAAACAGAGCAAGCCCTGCAGATTGAGTGCTATCTCTCAATCCCTTCAAGCATTTTTGTCCAAACTTGTTCCTCTACCTTCCTTACAACCTATGCAAGCTATCCAGAAGCTAAGGCACGATCTGTAGTTGCTCTAACCACTTCCACCATTTTCACATCTTTGACTTGCAGGTGAAGTTCTACAGCTTGATTCAGAAGCTTTCAAGACAAAGTAGCCATTGGAACAGCATCCCTGAACCTCAAGGAAGCTTTTCCAATCATCACCTTGCACTGAAAGCTCCTCATTCTCCAGATAGAAGTTCAACTGCACAGGTAAAATTTTGAACTCGTATCTCTCTTATCATGCATCTTTAGTCTTAAGTTTGTGAAGAAACAAGGTCCTACTCATAGCCCTGAGCATGTACATAGCTTTACATTTCATTTCTTTTGCCTGAGTTGAGAGAATTTAAGCTTTGAAAATGGCAGAAAGTTTAGGTCAAGATTTGGGATCACTAAAATTCTCTCTCATTTTTTAGAGTTAGGAGATGTTTTTTATATATTTGGAATCGTGAATTCATGCTTAACATCTTTTGTGTTGGAAGTTTGTTCAAAAAATCAAAGGATCGGGAGTTAGGAACTTGAGAAGCAGGCGCGCGTTTTTTTGAAATTGGTTGTCTGAAGGTTGAAGATAACAGCTTCCTGGGCTGGGCTTGTTGTTATTTCTTTTTGCACCCTGGTTTTGCTATTACACCCACCAAGCCCATTTGTCTTATTTTTAATCCTTTTTGACTTTTTCTTTTTTTGTTTGACTTGTTTATTTTTTCTCAGCATATTAAAATTTTGAAAATAATTTTCTCATCATTTTTTGATTTTATTTGGTATTTATTTGATTTTCTTTTGATTTATACATATATGTATATATATTATCATTTAGAATAAATGGAAAATAGTGTAAATACATTTTCATTTTCATTTTTATTTTTTTATTACCCTCTGAAAATATTTTATGTAAAAAATACTATTTTCTAAAAAAATTTTATTATTATTATTATTTGTATATAATACATATTTAAAATAATATAAATATACCTATATATATATATTAATATACTTAGAGTAAAAATACCAAAAAATATATATTTTTTATTTTTAATATTTAACACTAAAAAATGACCTTTTTTACAAATATACCATGTTTTATTTATTTTGGTATGTAAATAATAAAGATTATGTGGATTAATTAATTGATATTCATTTTGATTAAAATTAGGGTTTTTGCCCTAAAAGTTGAAAATACTCAAAAATAATACCTTTTTATTTTCTTATTTTATTTTACATAAACAATGCTTTTTTTCATACATATAAAAACTTTCTTTTTGCATTTTGCATATTTACTTCATTTCCATTTAATTATGTAATTTATTTACCTTGCAAATATTCAAAAATGATGTAATAATTTAGATTTAAATTCTTGTCTAAATATCCCCCATTTGTAAATTTGTACCCCCCTCCCTATGTTATTATGTTGTAATAGCGTAGGAATTTAAATTTCGCACTTTATACGCTTTCTAATTATGCCATGTTAGAATTAGGGTTTGCATGCGGAAAAAAACGACAAAAAATAGTTTGACCTAATACAAGATGAATGAGCATGAAAATAAACAACACATCTCACACTAGCACCCCTAGGGTACTCCACTTTGTTGCCTTCAAATAAATGGGCCATGTTGTATGTTGAATTTCTTTGGGCAAAGCAAACAAATTGAATGATCATAGTCCCTCGATAAAACTTTTCAAAACAAAACAAAAACAAATGATCAAGTCCCTTAAAGAAAATTGCCCAAAGACATTTAACGCCGTTGCAATTATGGTCCAAACGATGACCCGCGCCTGTCCCTTTCATCTCCTAAGACAAGATTGTCCACCAAATGCAATGGTGGAACAAAATTGTCAAAAGGTTTAAAAACATAACAAAAATCTTTGAGAAAACTTTAGGGTAGATAAACTCTTAAGTACTTGTCAATTTGCAAAGAAAACACTTGCCTAATTTCCAAACCCACTTCACAAACACTTTCAAAATCAACTTTTCAAACCCTTGAAACATCTTTTTTAAAAGATAAAACACCTTTTGTAAAACATTCGAGTAAAGAATTGTTACAAGGTTAGCCTAGCACAAGGCATCTTTTCAAAACATTTTCAAAACCACACACAAAGCACCATTTCAAACAAATGAAAACCAAGGCAAGTTGATCTAAGCAAGTACCTAAGAGCCCATGGATAACCATGGATAGAAGGGGTGCTAATACCTTCCCCTTCTATAACCTACTCCACGAACCCAAGAAAAATCTCAAAGGTTTTTTGCTGTGCTTTTTAAACCTTTCCTTAGGATAAAATAAAAAGTCGGTGGCGACTCTTGCTCAACCGAAACATTTGCGAAAACAAACGCAAAACCCTAGTCAGTTCTCCCACCGTATCACAGAACTGGCGACTCTGCTGGGGAGAATTCTTTAAGTGGAGTAACCTTAGGGCTTAGATCACCCTCTTGCATGACTAATTGTTTGATTTGCTTGCTTTATGCTTGGGCTCTATTGTTTGGGTTTATAATCCTCCACCCGGATTTTGGGAAACATTCATAGATAACAATAAGTTGTGGAAACTGTGTGGGGTATACCGACACGGTCTAAGCAATAGCTATATTAGTGCGACATATTTGTGAGTACCGGTAACCCTTGAGTTCAATCAAGGAGAGTACGGGGCCGCTGAGTGATGTCACTAAGCACTAATGACCTAGAACCTTACTTGACCATCTTGGCCTTTTATTAGGGGTAGTGAGATGACCGGCTTTGGTGCAGTCCGAAGTTGGTAGATACTCGATACTACACTCATTGAGGGTTGTTTTCTTGGAATATTTTGGTCGCTAGTTAAGTGGCTAAACCAAAACAATGAACAATGAAAACAACCCAGTGATATTGAGCTCCTTAGAACCCGGTTACTATTTATAGGACAGGTTTTTAAGCCAACTACACTCAAGAGGGTACTTACCTATGAAACCCCATGCAAGCCTGAAACTAGGGTTTGGTGTGATTTGCCTGTACATATGTCTTGTGCATACATCATAAACATCATAAAGCATCATATGCATTCACTAACCATTTCAAGGGTTTGGATCTTCATCATTGTTCTTGTTTTGTAGGTCATGGAAATACCTCGCAGAAATACCATCCAAGTCAACCTTGTGAAAATCTCTCCTCAACTCAAGGAGATCACTTCAAGAATTCCGGAAAATTCATCCTTCAGTGAAAGACATGGTAGACTGCTCAGCCTAGTCAACACCAACGTTGAAGAAGACATGATAAAAGTGCTATTCCAGTTCTTTGACCCTCTTCACCATTGCTTCACTTTCCCTGATTATCAGTTGGTTCCCACTTTGGAGGAGTTTTCTCAACTCCTAAGAATCCCTATCCTTAATCAACTACCCTTCAACGGTACGGAGAAGGAACCAAAGCCTGAAGATGTTGCTCGAGCACTACATCTACAACCATCTGAAATCAAGGGGCATTGGGAAACCAGAAGCGGCGTCAAAGGATTCTTAGCAAAGTTCTTGTTTGAGAAGGCACAAGAATGTTGGAACTCATTGGACCTACAAGCCTTTGAAGAGATTGTGGCACTCCTTATCTATGGGTTGGTCTTGTTCCCAAATCCTGACCGATTGGTAGATGCCAACGCTGTCAAAATCTTCTTGTCCAGAAACCCAATACCAACATTGCTTGGGGACATCCTTCACTCATTTTACACACGAACAATGAGAAAGAGGGGTGTTCTCATGTGCTGTACTCCTCTCCTTGCAAGGTGGTTTATTTCGCACCTTCCACAATCTGTCCTGAAGAATGACCAAGGTACAAGGTGGTCCCAACGATTGATGACTCTTACTCATTCTGATGTACATTGGTGTTCTCAGTCCAGAGAAAATGTCATCATTGTCGATCGTTGCGGAGAGTTTCCTAATGTTCCTTTGCTTGGAATCAAAGGAGGTATCACCTACAATCCTTGCCTAGCTTTGAGACAATTTGGATATGCACGGAGGGATGGCCCTCATGACATGTTGATTCCTAGCCTAGTTTTTGACTTCGACAACGATGCGCAAGGACTTCGCCAAAGATTCATCAGAGCTTGGGGAAAACTCAACAAGGTTGATAGCAAGACTCTGGGACACAAGAACTCCATCCCTCTTGAGCCCTATCTCAAGTGGGTACGAGCCCGAGCCCAAAGTCTAATGATGCCTTATCCTCATGCACTCCCAGTGATTAAAGATCTCGTCAATGAAGGAGAGGTTCCCTACACCATCCTGCATCCAGACATGCCTACATCGTGGGAGGAAATGCAGAAAAGTTGGATTCAGCTCAAGGAGGAACGGAACACTTTTGAAGCTAGTTACTACGCCAGTGAAAAGAAGGTTCTAGAGCTTACCCGCCGACTCCACGAGCAAGAGGCCCTCAATACCTACATCGCACCAAAGAGGATGCGCAATGTCTTTCTGCCTTGAGAAGTTTATGTTGTAATATTTGGCCCATGGGGCATTTATGTACTAACAAATTTCTTCTTATTAATATGACGTGCGTTCTTCTTTGTCTGAAACAATTTTGAATGTCCTAAATCCTTGAATGCATTGCATACATCAGCATACCATTCATCATGTGCATAAGCAGGTCTCACTCCAGGTTTCCTTATCTATCTGCTGTTTATTTCAGTAGGATGGATCTCGAGCAAACAGTTAAAGACCTACAAGCCCAGAATGCACAGTTCCAGCAACTCTTGATGACCTTGGTCAAGAGTCAAGAGGATATCAAGGCTCATCTAGAGAGTAAAGACCCAGTGAAGAAGAAAAAGAGGGTCGGAGTGGCTACTTTGGGGAGAAGATTTGACAGAGAAGCTCGGAGGGTGCTTGAATTTCCTCCTACTTCTGATGAAGGGACTAGTAAAAGAGATCGAGTTGCGGTGCCTTCCGAGTCTGATGCAGAGGAAGAAGAGGTTGAAGAGGATGAAGATTATTCTGACCAGCAGTATCCTCCAGCTGATGATAAGTACAAGGGTTTAGAAGACAGATTGGCTGCTATGGAATTGCAAAGGGTACCGGGTTTGGATTTTGAAGACATGGGCTTGGTCGCCGGAATTATGATTCCCCCAAAATTCAAGGTGCCAGTGTTTGTAAGGTATGACGGGCTGTCCTGCCCCAAAATGCATCTCAGGTCCTATGTGAGAAAGATTCAACCCTATACAGCAGATAAAAATCTCTGGATTCATTTCTTTCAAGACAGCCTGTCGGGAGCTCAGTTGGAATGGTTTTATCAGTTATAAGGGACCAGTGTCAGAAATTGGGAAGATTTGGCCACCGCTTTCTATAAACAATACCAGTATAATTCTGATCTTGCTCCTACTCGTACCCAACTTCAGGGTATGTCACTAGGAACAAGTGAGGGATTCAAAGAATATGCACAAAAATGGAGGGATTTGGCTGGCAGGGTGCAGCCTCCTTTAACCGATCGTGAGCTCGTTGATATGTTTCTTGGGACCCTATCTGGGCCATTTTTCAATCATTTAATTGGTAACTCTTCCGCGGGGTTTACTGATTTGATCTTAACGGGCGAAAGAATCGAGGCTGGCATCAAGTCAGGAAAGATTCAGAAGGGTGTCGCTGCAAGTGTTGAGAAGAAGCCGTTTAAGAAGGAGACAACTATGGTATATTCTCAAAGAAGAGCAGGGAAGATGGAGCGTCGGCCGACTGTGGGGGCCGTAATGATTCAAAACACTCCGAGTGAACAGCCTCGCTACAACCAATCCAGACCAAATCAGCAACGGGTGGAAAGGCCACAACGGCAGTTCACCCGTATTAATATGACTCCAGCGCAGGTGCTTCCCCATCTGTTGAAATTGAATCTTGCCACTATCAAGGAGGCGCCAAAGAATGTAAATACATCCTCTCCGCATTATCATGCCAATGCTAAGTGTGCCTATCATTCAGACAGTGTTGGACACGACACCAATGATTGTTGGGCACTCAAGCATAAGATCCAGGACCTGATAGAGGCTAAGGAGGTAGAGTTTGACGCTCCGGAGAAACCCAATGTGATATCTGCACCTATGCCAAAGCACGGTCGGAATGTCAATGCCATTGAAGAGGACCTGTATGTTGCCGACGTTAGTGATCTGACTACTCCACTGCTAACCATTAAGTTGAATTTGTTAAGGGCCGGGATCTTCCCGGGATGTAAAGAAGACTGTTACTGTTGCCACTCTCTGCCGTTTGATTGTCCGCTATTGAAGAAAGGCATCCAAGGCCTCATGGATAGCCGACAAATTTTGTTCGAAAAAATTCCTGCCGTTCCAGTTCATGTTGAAAATGTCTCAATCATAACCATTCACGCCAATCTTTCTGAGGCCGTCAAAAAGCCAGTTAAGATTACACCAGCTGCAAAATCTGTTCCCTTAAAGATAACAATGCCAGGGCCCGTTCCCTATGTTTCTGAGAAGTCGATACCTTGGAACTATGGTGGTGACATCTACTACCATGGTATCAAGCAAGTTGAAATAGTTGAAGAAAGTTCAGATGATGAAGAAGCCAGCATTAGCAACATTGCGGGCACCAGCAAAATCACCAGGAGTGGGAGAATATTTTCCCCAGAGATTGCTCCTCCAAAAGCAGTCTTTGGACCCTCATTAGCTAAAGAAGTCATCCCTGCACCAGTAAAGCTCTCTGCCAGAACTCCTTTGATTGAAGAAATTCTCGTTCCTAGTGCTGTCTCTCCTACCATTGCCGATAAAGGAAAAGGAATACAAGATGAGCCCGTCAGGACGAGGGCTCAACCTTTGGTGATTCCAGAAGCCTCCAAGAAAGAAATGGACGAGATTTTGAGGATAATCAAGAGAAGTGACTACGATGTGGTGGAGCAGTTGGGGCAAACCCCCTCCAAGATCTCCATGCTGGCACTATTGCTTTGCTCAGAAGCGCACGCTCAAGCTTTGATTAAGTTTCTGAAGGCAGCTCATGTGCCCCAGGAAACCGCTGCGGATCAATTTCAACATTGCGTGGCTAGTCTGACTGCAGACAATGGATTAGGTTTTTCTGATGCCGGCCTGACCCCTAAAGGCCGAAATCATAATGATGCGTTGCATATTTCAATCGAGTGTCGCGGAACCACCCTTGCACATGTTTTGGTTGATATCGGTTCATCGCTGAATGTTTTGCCTAAGAAGGCCTTGGACCGGCTAGATTGCGAAGGTTTGGAATTGAAGCCGAGTGATATTGTCGTCAGAGCTTTCGATGGGTCGAAGAGAATGGTCCATGGAGAAGTTGAAATTCCTATCAAGATAGGTACTGAGGTGTTTAAATCCACTTTCTACGTAATGGACATCCGTCCATCATACTCCTGCCTGCTGGGTAGACCTTGGATACACCATGCTGGGGCAGTCACCTCCTCCCTGCATCAGATGCTGAAGTATCCCGTAAAGGGAAAGATCATTACTGTCCATGGTGAGGAAGAGTACGTGATTAGCCATTTAAATTCTTTCCGATATGTGGAGGTTGAAGGGGAGTTCATTGAGACACCGTTTCAACATTTCGAGGAAGTGCTTCCTGAGATAGCCATGGCGAAGTTGGCAGTTGAGACACCGAGACAGATGGCCAGGATGGCATCTCTGGAGGATGCAAGGGCTGCAGTTAAAGAAGGGAAGAATTCAGCGTGGGGGCAGTTACCCGATTTTCCGCATAAGGTTGATAAGCTTGGATTAGGTTTCACCACCGCTGGCCAGAAAGCTATGCGCCGGTCAAAGATTGAGAGAGCGCCAGTCAAAATTTCCCCTTACCAAATCAACGCCCTGGAAGATGAAGACAAAGAAAGCAACTTTGAAGAATGGATTCATCCAACTGTCAGAGGAGGGTTGAGAAATTGGGAGGCTAAGGACTTTGTCCCCATTACTTTTATTCCTCAGTAATTTATCTATCAAACATTTCCTATTTGGTCTGTAATATTTTACTTTCAAACAATCCGTACACTATCTTTTCGCCTCCTGCCTTACCCAGGGCATGTAGGTCCACTTGTAAGGGTTTTGACTATTTTTCATATTCATATGCCATGTTTAATGATTCATTGGACGTTTTTCATTTGATAAAACTGCTTGTGTTCATTTTCTTTCCTTTTGCATTTTTTGTTTAAGGATGGCTATCCCTTACACACACCCACACTCACCAATGCAGGTACCCATCCACTCCGGATTCCATGGGTGACCATTCTGCTGTATCTTTCAATAACTCTGAAGACCTGGTCAATCTAGCCGAGTATGAAGATGACGAAGGTTGTGAAGTACCAGGGGAACTAGCCAGACTTCTGCAACAAGAGGAAAGGGCCATCTTACCGCATGAAGAGCCATTGGAAACTGTCAACTTGGGAACCGAGGAGAATCGGAAGGAGGTGCAAGTGGGTGCCAACCTGGAACCAGAAGTTAAGGAACGCTTGGTACAGTTACTGAATGAGTATGTTGAAATCTTCGCTTGGTCCTATGAAGACATGCCAGGTCTAGACACCGATATCGTGGTCCACCGTCTCCCCACAAGAGAAGACTGTCCACCGATCAAGCAAAAAGTTCGCCGAATGAGGCCTGACATGTCTGAAAAAATCAAAGCAGAAGTAATGAAGCAGTTCAATGCTGGCTTTCTGGCTGTTACGTCCTATCCTCAATGGGTCGCTAACATTGTGCCAGTGCCTAAAAAGGATGGCAAAGTCAGAATGTGTGTGGACTACCGGGATTTGAATAGGGCCAGCCCTAAGGATGATTTCCCGCTACCTCATATTGACATCTTGATCGACAATACAGCTCAGCATAAGGTGTTTTCCTTCATGGACGGATTCTCGGGCTACAATCAAATCAAGATGGCTCCCGAGGATATGGAGAAAACAACTTTTGTCACACAATGGGGCACTTTCTGTTACAAAGTGATGCCGTTCGGGTTGAAGAACGCAGGGGCAACTTATCAGCGCGCCATGGTAGCTCTATTTCATGACATGATACATCATGAGATTGAAGTTTACGTAGACGATATGATAGCTCGGTCACAAACAGAGGAAGAGCACCTTGAACATCTGGAAAAGCTGTTTGCCAGATTGAAAGAATACAAGTTAAGGCTGAATCCAAGCAAATGCACTTTTGGAGTTAGGTCTGGTAAACTCCTGGGATTCATTGTAAGCAACAAAGGCATTGAAGTCGATCCGGCAAAAGTAAAAGCAATACAAGAGATGCCTGCTCCCTGTACTGAAAAGGAAGTTAGAGGTTTCTTGGGGCGCATAAACTATATTGCCAGATTCATTTCGCATCTGACTTCTACCTGTGAGCCAATTTTCAAACTCTTGAAAAAAGATCAGGTAGTTGAATGGAACGACGACTGCCAAACTGCTTTTGATAGAATCAAGGAGTATTTGCTAGAACCTCCTATTCTGATGCCACCCGTCGAAGGAAGACCATTGATCATGTATTTGACCGTCTTGGATAACTCAATGGGGTGTGTTTTGGGCCAGCATGACGAGTCTGGTCGAAAAGAGCATGCTATTTATTACCTTAGCAAAAAGTTTACCGACTGTGAGACTCGCTACTCACTGCTCGAGAAAACTTGCGGCGCTTTGGTATGGGCTGCTCGCCGACTAAGACAGTATATGCTGACCCATACTACCTTGTTGATATCCAAAATAGACCCTATCAAATATATCTTCGAAAAGCCCGCTTTATCTGGAAGGATAGCCAGATGGCAAATGATCTTGACCGAGTATGACATCCAGTACACCACCCAAAAAGCTATAAAAGGGAGTGTATTAGCTGACCATCTGGCTCATCAGGCTATCGAAGACTATCAACCCATGAGATTTGATTTCCCGGACGAGGACATCATGAATTTGGACAACATTAAAGGTGACGGACCGTATGACGGACCCGAAAAGGGATCCCGATGGACCCTGTACTTTGATGGTGCTTCAAATGCACTCGGAAACGGCATTGGCGCAGTACTCATTTCTCCGGAAGGATGCCACACTCCTTTCACGGCCCGACTTTGCTTCAGTTGCACGAACAATATGGCTGAGTATGAAGCCTGCATCTTTGGTCTCAAGGCTGCTATAGACTTGGGGATCAAATCATTGATCGTATTTGGGGACTCGGCTTTGGTCATCAGCCAGATCAAAGGAGATTGGGATACCAAGCATCCTAATCTTATCCCATACAAAGAACATGTCCTGACATTGTTGCCGCATTTCGAGTGAATTACCTTCGAGCATTTCCCGCGAGAAGAGAATCAGCTAGCTGATGCTCTGGCCACAATGTCCTCCATGTTTAAACTCAACTGGGATAACGAGGCTCCCCAAATTACCATCAAGCGAATGGATGAACCGGCACATTGCCACGAGATTAATACCGAAGAAGTAATGGAACAACCTTGGTTCCATGAAATCAAAAGGTATCTCGAGACTAAAGATTATCCTGAGGGAGCTTCCGTGAATGACAAGAAGTTCTTAAGGAAATTCGCTGCTAAGTTCTTCCTGAGCAACGGCATCCTTTACAAGCGAAGCCATGATTGTGTATTACTCCGGTGTGTGGATAAAGCTGAAGCAGAGTTGATCATGACTGATATACACAGCGGACCATTTGGCACTCACTTGAGTGGGCATACAATGGCTAAGAAGATCCTAAGGGCAGGCTATTACTGGTCTACCATGGAGGCTGATTGCCATCAACATTCCCGTACTTGCCACAAGTGTCAAGTCTATGCTGACAAAGTTCATACTCCTCCGGTTCCCCTCAACGTCTTAACTGCTCCATGGCCCTTTGCAATGTGGGGCATTGATATGATTGGAGAGATCAAGCCCACGGCTTCCAACGGACATCGCTTCATCCTGGTTGCCATTGACTACTTCACTAAATGGGTTGAAGCAGCTTCCTTCGCTTCTGTCACCAAAAATGTGGTTGCCCGCTTCATCAAGCAAAACCTCATATGTCGGTATGGTGTTCCAGACAGAATCATCACGGACAATGGTACAAATCTAAATAACACAATGATCACTGCATTATGCGAACAGTTCAAGATTTATCATCATAATTCATCTCCCTATCGGCCAAAGATGAACGGTGTTGTTGAAGCTGTGAACAAAAATATTAAAAAGATTATTCAGAAAATGACAGTCACTTACAAAGACTGGCATGAGATGTTACCGTTTGCGCTGCATGGATACCGTACGACAATACGTACTTCAACTGGGGCAACCCCATTTTCTTTGGTTTATGGCATGGAAGCTGTTTTGCTTATGGAAGTTCAGATCCCGTCTCTAAGAATTATGAAGGATGCAGGTTTGAATGAAGATGATTGGATGCAGACCCGACTTGATCAACTCAATCTGATCGACGAAAAGCGACTTGCGGCTATATGTCATGGTCAGACGTATCAAAAACGGATGATCAAGGCCTTCAATAAGAAAGTCAGACGTCAAGTGTATCAAGTCGGAGATCTAGTAGTCAAGCGGATTATCTTGCCGCAAAGTGATCCCAGGGGCAAATGGACTCCTACATATGAAGGACCATTTGTGATCAAAAGCATATTTTCTGGTGGTGGGATGATTCTGACCACCATGGACGGCGACGATTTGCCGCACCCTGCGAACGCGGACATAGTCAAAAGATACTACGCATAAAATAACCCGACAAGTCGAAAACCCGAAAGGGCGGCTTGGGCAAAAATGGGCATCCCGGTGGATCGAAAACCCGAAAGGGCGGTTCAGGCAAAAATTAGGGATAAAAACAAAAAAATCTGTACACCCGGCAAGTCGAAAACCCGAAAGGGCGGCTTGGGCAAAAAGGGGTTTCCCGATGGATCGAAAACCCGAAAGGGCGATTCAGGCAAAAGTTAGGGAATTAAAGCGTATGACTATGTCTCGTCGAATCACTTCAAAGACGATCTCTTCATCAACCGGTTCCAGGTTTCTGATCAATCCAGCCATCGTCAAACGAAGCATTGAATGGACAGAGGTTCAGAGTTGTGAAAGCTACAGCAGAATGGAATCCCATGGAATTATTTCACATAGCCATCTTTATTTTGTATAAATTTTTCAAATATTTACGACAAGATCCTCTTACTAGGATGATTGTCTCCTTTGTACAAATATACTCAAAGAAAATCAATACAAATACTCTTCCCAAAACTTTGTGTCATTTCCCTTTTCTTTTTCTCTTGCACTATTTGTTTTATTTTGAGAAACGTCCAATGTTTTGTTAAATAGGCATATGCATTTGAAACATAATCACTTCCTATTTGAACCTAAGAAAAGGATTACTGATAGGATGAAGGTATAAACGGATATTTTGACACCCTTTCAAAGGAAATCCCTCAAGAGATTTGGAATCCATAATCCCTAGCAAACCCTGAGGTTTATCTCCAGCAGATTCTCAAAACTTATCCCCAGTAAGGTTCCGAAGGGTATCTCCCCCGCAGAGCACGAGCGTCTCCCCCGAGTTTTATTCAAAGTTACTCCTCACAGAGGCTTATAACTGGGTTATCCTCAGCTAACAACCAGGGGAGATCGCGCTCGCCCAAAATTCTTCCCATCCCCAGCGGAGTTCCTCAAAATTCCCCCAACAATAACTTATCAATACTGTCCCCGGAGGAGTTTATCTTTGCAAATCCCCAGCCAGAGAATCTTCCGGAAATCATTTTCCCTCAGAGTTTAAGCCTCAGTATCCCCAGCAGATCAAAAGCTTCAAATGGACAACCCCCAGCGGAGTCAGACTTTCAAACCTTCTCCCCACAGAGTTTTTAGGAAGAAAAATCTTGAGTTCCCCAGTGAAATCTCCAGAGATACTTCTCTCCAAGCTGAAGATTCTCAATCTGGTCTCCCCAGCATTAAGTCTACTAGTTTGGTACTCCCCAGTAGAAGACTTCAGGAATTCCCCAGAAGATTGGTATACAACCCAAGCTCCAGGTTCCCCAGCAACGACCCAGGACTTATCTTCCCCGGCAGCAGTCAGGATACTTCTATCTTCCGCTATCCCGGATTCATCTATCCTGTGCAAGACAGCTCTCCAGCTTACATGCACATCCATTTACATTCATAACACAAAATATACATTGTATCATGCATCATAGCATTGCATACAACTAACTCTTTGCCTTTTCAGGTAAGATCAGTCGACAGACTAAAATCATTCAAATCTCAAGATTTCTGAAAACAGTTCACGGGTTCTCCAAGTAAACGGATGTTAACCTATCACTTGTTCAGATTCTTCTCAAGACTTCTGAAAACAGTTCATGGATTCTTCCCAAGTAACGGATGTTAATCTATCAACTTGTTCAGATGCAACTTTTTAAAGACAGTTTACGGAAGCTTCCCAACAACGGATGTTGCTCTATTGCTGATTAAATCTCAAGATTTCTGAAAATAGTTCACGGGTTCTCCAAGTAAACGGATGTTAACCTATCACTTGTTCAGATTCTTCTCAAGACTTCTGAAAACAGTTCATGGATTCTTCCCAAGTAACGGATGTTAATCTATCAACTTGTTCAGATGCAACTTTTTAAAGACAGTTTACGGAAGCTTCCCAACAACGGATGCTGCTCTATTGCTGATTAAATCTCAAGATTTCTGAAAACAGTTCACGGGTTCTCCAAGTAAACGGATGTTAACCTATCACTTGTTCAGATTCTTCTCAAGACTTCTGAAAACAGTTCATGGATTCTTCCCAAGTAACGGATGTTAATCTATCAACTTGTTCAAATGCAACTTTTTAAAGACAGTTTACGGAAGCTTCCCAACAACGGATGCTGCTCTATTGCTGATTCAATCTCAAGATTTCTGAAAACAGTTCACGGGTTCTCCAAGTAAACGGATGTTAACCTATCACTTGTTCAGATTCTTCTCAAGACTTCTGAAAATAGTTCATGGATTCTTCCCAAGTAACGGATGTTAATCTATCAACTTGTTTAGATGCAACTTCCTGAAAACAGCTTGCAGGTTCCTCCCAACAACGGATGTCAACCTATTGCTTGTTCAGACCCCCAATCCAGAAATGATCCAAAGCTTGGACACTTTCCTAATATTCCCTTCCAGATGGCATCTTTAAGCCCATCCCCGACAAGTTGCTGTCACTCTCCCAGATGGCATCGTTAAGCCCATCTCCAAATGGCATCTCTAAGCCCATTCCCGCATCCAGTGCTTTGATGAGTGCAAATTTCCGGGCACTCTAGTGTCCAATCTCCTTTTACCCTTAAGTCACGAAAGGCAAGCTTGCCAATCTAACTCTTCAGGTCCAAGAAGATTGAACAGGGGCAACTGTTGTACCCCAAAATTTGCCCTCCCATTTCTCATTGATTTCTCCTCACACAGCTCTTGAAGCTCAAGATCCAGTTAGGGTTTCATCTGCTCAAGACTCCTCCTTGCACTGTTAACCCCAAATTAGGGTTTGTGTTTGCACAAAGATGTTTTGACCTAAAGTGCCCAAGATGACTTTCTTGCTTCATATTGACCTCCTAAGTTTATCCATACCAAGTTTCAAGTCTTGATTCCAAGTTTTGCCCAGTCAATTGGACAGTTGACCTAGAAATCAACTGTATTGGGGAAAAAGTCAACTGTGGCCAATTGACAATCAAATCTCATGAAATTTGATCCACATCAACATTATGAACTCATATGAACCATTTGATCAAGTTTGGATCACAATTCCACAAGAAATTTGATCAGATCACTAAGAGGGTAAAATGGTCATTTTTAGGGTTTTGACTGTACAGAGGCAATTTTTGACTGTTTGACCTAGCCAATGGCAAACCAAGCTCACATATGGACTCAAGGACCCCATGGAATTATCTTGACATGCTCAACAAGTTCAAAAGATCCCAAGTACACAAGATTGACAGTTGAATTTCCCAGTCAATTGATCAGTTTTGACTGTATACTAAAAAGTCAAACTTTGACTTTTTGGTCAAAATCAAGAGTCAAGATTCATTTTTCATCAAAACATGCCAAATCATGAAACTTGTTCACCAAGAAATCACAAATTGCAAATTAGGGTTAGAAAATGGAATTTTTCATAACTTAGAATTTTTCTAAGTTATGAAAAACCCTAATTTTTTCCCAACTTTGCCCCACCTTTTCACCAAGATCCATTTGGATTCAAACAAAAGTAAAAACATGAAAGTTGTAGCTTGTTGCATAATCTACAACTTTGATTCACAAAGTTTTCTCATTTGAAGCTTGTATCTCAAGTTACAATTTTTTGAATAAGGGCACTAAACCATTTTTAACTTAGTAGAATTTTAACCTATTTTGACAAGGTTTTCTACCCCACTTCAAGGCCATTTTTCATACACTTCCACTTGGAATTTCAATTTGCATTTCAAAGATGGATTGTAGTACACTTTCCAAGCTTTCCAAAATGTCTAAGAACTCCTCAAACAACCTCATGGTTAGGGAGAATCGAATTTTACAATATAGCAAAAAACCACTTTGTTCATGACCAAGTTCCATGTCCATAACTTGGCAAATTCGAACTCAGCATGCTTTAGGCTAGATTACAGGTCCTTAAACCAAGTTACACTCCATAATTTAATGCTTGTTCATTGTGCCAAGGTGTTGTTCCATGAGTTCAAGCATTGTACACAAGATTGATCCATTTCTAGATAAAGCAAATTAGCCATTTTGGTAAAAGTTCACTTTATGTCAATTTAGAAATCCAACAAGTACAAGCTAAATCCTTTTGGCACAAGATTATGGACAAATTGCTCTGATCAAGAGAAGATTATGCAGCCCATTAGGAGGCCCCCTACATGCCTAGAACATCAAGTGGCATTTTGTTGCTTAAGAAAGAAGAAAGTCCCATTTTTTGTAACAACTCTCATACCAGCCTAGACACACAAGAAAGAACTTATCAAACACATTCCAAACTACCCAACCAAGCTTTTGCACGAGCCATTTGCCTCTCAAACACTCTCCATCTCAGAAACACCACAAAACTGCTCAAACAGAGCAAGCCCTGCAGATTGAGTGCTATCTCTCAATCCCTTCAAGCATTTTTGTCCAAACTTGTTCCTCTACCTTCCTTACAACCTATGCAAGCTATCCAGAAGCTAAGGCACGATCTGTAGTTGCTCTAACCACTTCCACCATTTTCACATCTTTGACTTGCAGGTGAAGTTCTACAGCTTGATTCAGAAGCTTTCAAGACAAAGTAGCCATTGGAACAGCATCCCTGAACCTCAAGGAAGCTTTTCCAATCATCACCTTGCACTGAAAGCTCCTCATTCTCCAGATAGAAGTTCAACTGCACAGGTAAAATTTTGAACTCGTATCTCTCTTATCATGCATCTTTAGTCTTAAGTTTGTGAAGAAACAAGGTCCTACTCATAGCCCTGAGCATGTACATAGCTTTACATTTCATTTCTTTTGCCTGAGTTGAGAGAATTTAAGCTTTGAAAATGGCAGAAAGTTTAGGTCAAGATTTGGGATCACTAAAATTCTCTCTCATTTTTTAGAGTTAGGAGATGTTTTTTATATATTTGGAATCGTGAATTCATGCTTAACATCTTTTGTGTTGGAAGTTTGTTCAAAAAATCAAAGGATCAGGAGTTAGGAACTTGAGAAGCAGGCGCACGTTTTTTTGAAATTGGTTGTCTGAAGGTTGAAGATAACAGCTTCCTGGGCTGGGCTTGTTGTTATTTCTTTTTGCACCCTGGTTTTGCTATTACACCCCCCAAGCCCATTTGTCTTATTTTTAATCCTTTTTGACTTTTTCTTTTTTTGTTTGACTTGTTTATTTTTTCTCAGCATATTAAAATTTTGAAAATAATTTTCTCATCATTTTTTGATTTTATTTGGTATTTATTTGATTTTCTTTTGATTTATACATATATGTATATATATTATCATTTAGAATAAATGGAAAATAGTGTAAATACATTTTCATTTTCATTTTTATTTTTTTATTACCCTCTGAAAATATTTTATGTAAAAAATACTATTTTCTAAAAAAATTTTATTATTATTATTATTTGTATATAATACATATTTAAAATAATATAAATATACCTATATATATATATATATTAATATACTTAGAGTAAAAATACCAAAAAATATATATTTTTTATTTTTAATATTTAACACTAAAAAATGACCTTTTTTACAAATATACCATGTTTTATTTATTTTGGTATGTAAATAATAAAGATTATGTGGATTAATTAATTGATATTCATTTTGATTAAAATTAGGGTTTTTGCCCTAAAAGTTGAAAATACTCAAAAATAATACCTTTTTATTTTCTTATTTTATTTTACATAAACAATGCTTTTTTTCATACATATAAAAACTTTCTTTTTGCATTTTGCATATTTACTTCATTTCCATTTAATTATGTAATTTATTTACCTTGCAAATATTCAAAAATGATGTAATAATTTAGATTTAAATTCTTGTCTAAATATCCCCCATTTGTAAATTTGTACCCCCCTCCCTATGTTATTATGTTGTAATAGCGTAGGAATTTAAATTTCGCACTTTATACGCTTTCTAATTATGCCATGTTAGAATTAGGGTTTGCATGCGGAAAAAAACGACAAAAAATAGTTTGACCTAATACAAGATGAATGAGCATGAAAATAAACAACACATCTCACACTAGCACCCCTAGGGTACTCCACTTTGTTGCCTTCAAATAAATGGGCTATGTTGTATGTTGAATTTCTTTGGGCAAAGCAAACAAATTGAATGATCATAGTCCCTCGATAAAAATTTTCAAAACAAAACAAAAACAAATGATCAAGTCCCTTAAAGAAAATTGCCCAAAGACATTTAATGCCGTTGCAATTATGGTCCAAACGATGACCCGCGCCTGTCCCTTTCATCTCCTAAGACAAGATTGTCCACCAAATGCAATGGTGGAACAAAATTGTCAAAAGGTTTAAAAACATAACAAAAATATTTGAGAAAACTTTAGGGTAGATAAACTCTTAAGTACTTGTCAATTTGCAAAGAAAACACTTGCCTAATTTCCAAACCCACTTCACAAACACTTTCAAAATCAACTTTTCAAACCCTTGAAACATCTTTTTTAAAAGATAAAACACCTTTTGTAAAACATTCGAGTAAAGAATTGTTACAAGGTTAGCCTAGCACAAGGCATCTTTTCAAAACATTTTCAAAACCACACACAAAGCACCATTTCAAACAAATGAAAACCAAGGCAAGTTGATCTAAGCAAGTACCTAAGAGCCCATGGATAACCATGGATAGAAGGGGTGCTAATACCTTCCCCTTCTATAACCTACTCCCCGAACCCAAGAAAAATCTCAAAGGTTTTTTGCTGTGCTTTTTAAACCTTTCCTTAGGATAAAATAAAAAGTCGGTGGCGACTCTTGCTCAACCGAAACATTTGCGAAAACAAACGCAAAACCCTAGTCAGTTCTCCCACCGTATCATAGTAAGGTTACTTTGAGATAAGTTTGTGTAAAACTTCAAGAGGAACCGGGGTAAGGTTATAAGTTTGTGTAAAACTTTAGGAGGAACCGAGGTAAGGTTACTTTGATATGATAATTTAGATTAGTCGAACCGTTTGATTTTTGGGAACTGAGTTTCCATTAGTTATCTGTAGATGTGATCTGTATAACTGTTGGATTCGTTGAAGCTAATCGTCTTTTCCTGGAAAAAAATATCAGGATTAGTTATATGCGATGCATGAAATGCAGGGCGAGATGATGTTCTCAAAATAAATGAGATTATGTTGTATATGATATGTATGCGTATGTCATGATGTATGTTCATGAAATACTGTCGAGGTATGCTCGCGTCTGGGAAAGTAAATCCCTGACGGTTATTGGAGATTTGCGAATATTCTGCCAGGAAGAGATATTGGAGAATAACTCTGCGGGGACCAGACTTTGGGGGAAGAGATACTCTGTTGGTAGACCTGCTGATCTGGAGGAACAAATTTAGCTGGGGATGAAATTCCGTTGCTGGAAGTGATGAGCTCTATTGGAGATTGAGCTTATGTATCTGTAGAAGTAAACTCCACTTGGGGGATGAAATTTATTGATTCACCTGCGATTACGAACCTCGGTTGGGGGTATTTATGTCCTGTTTTGGGAAAGCTGACATCAATGCCTTTGGATACTTTTATTTTGTGGGGAGTGTGTATACCAATAATTATGTTCCCAAGCATGACTCTATCCCGATATTTGCTGGGTAAAGGAACCGTCGGGTTTGGCACTTCTTATTTTCCCTGTTTCTGGAATTACGAGTAATTGTCTTTTGTTTCTTATGTAAATATTTATGAGCAGCAATCATTTTCAAATGCATATATCAAAAATAAATCATTGGACGTTCTTGCAAAACAAACAGAAAAAAGAAGAAAAAAAATTGAAGTTTCTTGTGAAAAATGATTTGTATTGACTTTTGAAAGTGGCCTGTAATAGGCGTTTTGTACAAAGAGGCTGACGCTCTAGTAAGGGAACACCGTCGAAAGATAGAAATTATACAATTTGTGTAAAAGAAAAACAGCTATGTGAAACAATCCCATTGGGTTCCAACTCTGCTATTGCCTTTATATCTTCAAGCGTCTCATCACTTTGCTACTTAGCCGATGGTTGATTAGATTGATTGGTGCCGTCCAAGCTTGATAGCTGATACCGAAGTCTGGTCGCAAGATGATCCAATGAGACATAGTGATACACTTCAATCCTTAACTTTTGCCTGGAATGCCCTTTCGGGTTTTCAATCCACCGGGATACCCTTTTTTGCCCTAGCCTCCCTTTCGGGTTTTCGACTTGCCGGGTGTACAGATTTTTTCATTTTCATCCCTTACTTTTGCCCGAACCCTTTTGGTTCGCCAGGAAGCCCTTATTTTTTCCTAGGCCAGTCGACCTAGCGGGTCTTTGATTATATGTAGTATCTTTTCACTATGTCTGTATTGACAGGGTGAGGAAGGTCGTCACCATCCATGTTGGTTAGAATCATAGCTCCTCCCGAGAAAATGTTCTTGACCACAAATAGCCCTTCGTACGTGGGGGTCCATTTTCCCCTGGGATCACCTTGCGGCAGTATGATGCGTTTGATCACCATATCCCCGACTTGATATTCTTGACGCCTGACTTTCTTGTTAAAAGCCTTGATCATTCGCTTTTGATACGTTTGACCATGATAGATAGCAGTAAGCCTCTTTTCATCGATTAGATTTAGTTGATCAAGTCGGGTTTGGATCCAGTCATCTTTGTTCAAACTCACATCCTTCATAATTCTGAGAGAAGGTATCTGGACTTCTATGGGTAGGACTTCCTCCATGCCATATACCAGAGAGTAGGGTGTTGCCCTTGTCGACGTTCGTGCTGAGGTACGGTACCCATGAAGAGTGAATGGTAACATCTCATGGCAGTCTTTATATGTCACTGTTATCTTCTGTACAATCTTCTTGATGTTCTTGTTAGCTGCTTCAACAACGCCATTCATCTTCGGCCGGTGGAGAGAAGAATTATGATGTTGTATCTTGAACTGTTTACAGAGCTCGATGGTTATTGTGTTATTGAGATTCGTACCATTGTCAGTAATAATCCTCTCTGGTACACCATATCGACAGATCAGATTGTGTCGGATAAACCGCGCCACGACGTTCTTGGTTCAGTAGCAAAAGAGGCTGCCTCAACCCACTTCGTGAAGTAATCAATGGCCACTAAGATGAAACGATGCTCGTTAGACGCAGTAGGTCTGATCTCGCCGATCATGTCGATTCCCCACATCGCAAAGGGCCAAGGAGCTGTCAAGACGTTCAGAGGAACCAGAGGTACATGCACCTTATCACCATAGATTTGACATTTATGACAAGTTCGAGAGTGTTGATAACAATCAACTTCCATGGTGGACCAATAGTATCCTGCCCGTAGGATCTTCTTAGCCATGGTATGTCCACTAGAATGGGTTCCGAAAGTGCCTTCGTGTAGATCTGTCATGATCCTCTCTGCTTCGCACTTGTCTACACACCGTAGTAGTGTGGAGTCATGGTTGCGTCTATAAAGGATTCCATTACCGAGGAAGAACTTTGCAGCGAACCTTCTCAGAAACTTCTTATCATTGATAGATGCCCCTTCGGGATACTATTGAGCCTCGAGATACTTTTTGACTTCGTGAAACCAGGATTTGTCTGCCACTTCCTCGGTATTAATCTTGCAGCAGTGTGCTGGTTCATCCAACTTCTCAATGGTAATTTGGGGAGCCTCATTGTCCCACCTAACCTTAAACATAGAAGACATGGTAGCTAGCGCGTACGCTAAATGATTCTCTTCTCGTGGGAAATGCTAAAAGGTTATCTCCTCAAAATGTGGGAGCAATGTCAGTACATACTCTTTGTAAGGAATGAGATTCGGGTGCTTCGTATCCCACTCGCCTTTGATCTGACTTATCACCAGAGCGGAATCCCTGAATACACTCAAGAACTTAATCCTCAGGTTAATAGCAGCTTCAAGACTCATGATACATGCTTCATACTCCGCCATGTTATCGGTGCAGTTAAAACATAATCGGGCGGTGAACGGAGTATGACAGCCCTCGGGAGATATGATCATAGCGCTAATGTCGTTACCCAGTGCGTTCGAGGCTCCATCAAAATACATAGACCATCGGGATCCCTCCTCGGGTCCTTCATCCGGTCCAGGCTCTTCGTAGTCAGTCACTAGCATGATATTCTCATCCGGGATCTCGAAATTCATGGATTGGTAGTCATCCACGGCCTGATGAGCTAAGTGATCAACCAATACACTCCCCTTTATTGCTTTTTGGGTTGTATATTATATGTCGTATTCGGTTAAGATCATCTGCCATCTTGCTATCCTTTTGGAGAGAGCGGGCTTCTCAAAAATATACTTGATCAGATCCATCTTTGATATCAATAAGGTAGTATGAGTCAGCATATACTGTCTCAGTCGGCGAGCAGCCCATGCCAAAGTGCATAAGTTTTCTCGAGCAATGAGTATCGTGTCTCACAATCGGTAAAATTTTTGCTAAGGTAATAAATGGCGTGCTCTTTTCGAACAGACTCGTCATGCTGCCCCAGCACACACCCCATTGAATTGTCTAGCACTGTCAAGTATAATATCAAAGGTTTTCCTTCAACTGGAAGCATCAGAATTGGCGGTTCTTGAAGGTATTCTTTGATTCTTTCGAAAGCAGTGTGGCATTCATCATTCCACTTTACCACTTGATCTTTCTTCAGTAGCTTGAAGATTGGCTCACAAGTAGCAGTCATATGTGAAATGAACCTGGCGATATAATTCAGACGTCCCAAGAAACCTCTAACCTCTTTATCTATGCGGGGAACCGGCATCTCTTGTATGGCTTTTACCTTCGCATGGTCTACCTGAATACCCTTATCACTGACGACAAATCCCAGAAGCTTGCCAGATCTTACCCCGAAGGTACACTTGTTCGGATTCAACCTTATCTTATATGTCTTCAACCTGTCAAACAATTTCTGGAGATGATCAAGGTGATCTTCCTCAGTCTGAGACTTGTCTATCATATCATCAACATAAACTTCAATCTCATGGTGGATCATATCATGGAACAAAGCGACCATGGCGCGCTGATAGGTTTCCCCAGCGTTCTTCAACCCAAAAGGCATTACCTTGTAGTAGAAGGTGCCCCACTGTGTAACAAAGGTTGTCTTCTCCATGTCTTCAGGAGCCATCTTAATCTGGTTATAGCCAGAGAAACCATCCATGAAGGAGAAGATTTTGTGTTGCGCGGTATTGTCGACTAGAACATTAATGTGAGGAAGTGGGAAGTCATCCTTGGGGCTTGCCTGGTTCAAATCTATGTAATCAACACACATTCGTACCTTACCGTCCTTTTTAGGTACCGGAACGACGTTAGCAACCCACTATGGATACGAAGTGACAGCTAAGAATCCTGCATCAAACTGTTTCATGACCTCTGCCTTGATCTTCTCTGACATTTCAGGGCGTATACGACGAACCTTCTGCTTAACCGGAGGACAGTCTTCTTTAGTCGGCAGGCGATGTACCATAATATCAGTGTCCAAACCAGGCATGTCTTCATAGCACCAGGCGAAGATTTCAACATAGTCGTGCAACATTTGTATCAACCTCTGTTTGACGCTAAGCTCCAGATTTGCACCTATTTTGACCTCTTTCCTGTCTTCCTCAGTACCCAGGTTCACTGTCTCAACCGACTCTTCATGAGGTTGTATGGCCCTTTCTTCCTACTGTAATAGTCTAGCAAGTTCCTCAGGCACCTCACGATCATCCTCACCTTCGTCCTCGGCTTGGTTGATCGGATATTTGAAGTCATAACTGGCAATAGCAGAGTTGTTATCAATGGGATCCAGAGTAAATATGGATCTGCATTATGATACGTGAGTGTGTGTAAGAGAAATAGTTGTTTTGATAAAGTGAAAAACAGAAAAGAAAAACAAAGATCACAAAATTTGTACGCAAGCAATGTCCAATGCTTTGTTAATGATTATGAAATGACAAATAATAGCCCTCACAAGCAAAGCCAAGGTGCCTCAGGCAAGGCACCGGGCCGTAAAGTTTCAAATTGTTTATTGCAAATCTTAAAACAAATAATTCAATTACTATGGAATAAATGAAATAGGTATGAAGTCCCTAGCCGTCCAGTTACTCGGTCCACCGTTGGTAGTTGGGTAGATCCAACTGTCAATGTCTAATTCCTCTTCACTGTCTTCAATGGCGTTAATTCCCCAATTGCTAATGTGTAGGGGAAGTCTTCTAGCCTGAGCGCGTCTAACAGCCCTTTGAGCCCCTGTAGTAAAGGCCAAACCAAATTTATCAGTTTTATGAGTGAAATCAGGGAGCTGACCCCAATTAGCACACCCACCTTCTTCAACCGCGGCCCTGGCGTCCTTGAGAGAAGTCGTCCTCAAAGGAGGTTTGTTGCTAGTAGTTTCAATTGATGCCAAGATCTGAGGGACCTCTTCAAAATTCTGACAAGGAGTTTCGATGAATTCCTCGTCCATCTCTACGTAGTGGAAGGAGTTGAGCTGACTCACTATATATTCTTCTTCACCCCGCACTGTGACAATCTTTCCTTTCACCGGATACTTCAGCATTTGGTGGAGTGTGGAGGTGACTGCCTCAGCCTCGTGGATCCAAGGACGACCCAACAAACAAGAATACGACGGCCTGATATCCATCACATAGAAATTGGACCCAAAAGTCTGAGAACCTACTTTGACAGGGATGTCCACCTCCCCGTGCACCATTCTCTTTGATCCGTCAAAAGCCCTTACCACAATGTTACTAGGCTCTAAAGTCAAACCCTCTCAATCCAACCGGTCTAACGCCTTCTTCGGTAGAACATTCAACGAAGATCCAATATCTACCAGCACATGAGCCATGGTGGTGCCCCTGCAATCAATCGAGACATGCAGAGCATAATTATGCTTCCTTCTCTTTGGTGTCAAATTCACACATGAAAAACCCAGCCCATTATCAGCAGTCAGGCTGGCCACACAATCTTTGAACTGATCAGCTGAAGTTTCTTGCAGCACATGTGCATTCTTGAGAAATGTAATCAAAGCCTTTGCATGGGCTTCAGAACACCATAATAGAGACAACATGGATATCTTCGATAGGGTCTGCCCCAGCTGCTCGACCACATTGTAGTCGCTCTTCTTAATGATTTTAAGTATTTCCTCCATTTCTTGCTTAGAGGTTGTTGTACCCCAAAATTTGCCCTCCCATATTCTTCAAGATTTGGCAAGATCAAGCTTCAAAACCTCTCAAGGGTTGCACAGTCCAATTGCCTCCTAACACAGTCAAAATTAGGGTTTTGGTTCTTGCAAAGAAATTGAGGTTTCCAAGGGTCCAATTAAGTCCCATATGCCTATATACATTGTCAAGCATCCATATGTCAAGTTTCAAGACTCACATCATCAAATTGCACAGTCAAAAGTCTTAATTGCTTCACAGTCAACTGCAGGGGCAAAATGGTCATTTGACAGTCAAAAGTCAAAAAATTTGGTCAACATCTTATTTTGAAGCCACAATCATCATTTGATCAATTCTTGATCATGATTCCACAAGCATGGCTCAAAAAGTCTCAAGATGCAAAAGTTTCTATTTTTGGACAGTTGAAAAGTCAACTGCAAATTGACCAAGGCATAACTTCCTCATGGTTTATCAGAAAAATCCCATCCAAAGCTCATTTTGAAGAGGATGACATTTCCTACAACTCATCTTCACACTCCAAGTCCAAGAAATGCTCTCACAAAAAGTTATCAATTTCAACATTATAGGTCATTTTCAAAAGTCAACAAAAAGGCACTTTAAGTCAAAGACCATAACTTGAGATTGGTAAATCAAAATGACATGGGACCAAAGACATTGGTTATAGGACTTCAAGACCTTTCCAAAATGTCCAAGAACATGTTCATAGCTTCAAAATTGAGCAAGATATGCATTGGAGAAGTTGGGAAATATTTGGGAACTTTCAAAAGTCAACTTTGCCTAAAACACTTCAATTTTGCTAATGGGCCTCAAATTCTTTCTTGAATCATTACCCAAAGCCTATGCACGACCCATTGAACTTAAAATGATTTATTTTCTTATTTTTAATTAATTAATTGAATTTTTATTATTATTAATTCATTTAATTGGTTTTAATTGTAGAAAAATATCAAAGCATGGTTGTCAAATCTTTTTATGAAGAAAATACACTCTACACATGCTAAAGATTTCGTGCATCACTCAAGGGGACAAGATCTTCCAAAATTGGCAAGGTTTTCATGGAAAAAGATTGAAAATTACATGATTGAAAATCAAGGATTTGAAACATTAATTCATGGACTTTTGGGCCAAGGTTTTGACCTAATTTGCATCACATACATATGCTGAGTGAAACCCTATTCCTGGACACACGTGAAAGCTGCTGAAACTCCATAATCACTTTGCAAAATTTCAAGAAGAACTTGAAAACTGAAATCCTATTTGCAGTACAATTCAAGGCCAAAGATCGTTTCCAATACATTACTGACATTGCCAGGAAGCTATTACAATCAAGAACGAGGCTTAACACCATCAGAATCATCCCTACCAAGTCACACGGTTTGCCTTATTTTTCAAACTTGCATATCATATTTCACGTGCTTTTAATCTGTTTTCTTGTTTGGTTCATGCTAATAAGGACCTTCTGAAGCGATTGGTACAGTTTAATTGAACTAACGCTGCCTGAATCCAAGATCACCATGGACGAAACCTAGGGTTTCTGAAGCTCCAAATTAGGGCTTTAGGCATCAGGAAAAATTGGAACACGTCATGACTATGGTTGAATTCGTCAAGGCCAGACGAATTCAACCAAACCCTCGCGCTCAATTTATGTAATCCACAGGGCTATTCGCTATTTTTGAGACTTTTGCTTTGTGGGGGTTTAAAACCCCCGCTACTTGTTTCATATTTTGCAGAAAAGAGATGAAGAAGACGATAGGTGGCAAGGTGTGACTGGAGCATTCAAATATGTGGCGCGCGCTTTTGTATTCCCAGTACAATTGGCACTTTACATATATTATATTTCTTTATTATTATGTTAACAAACGCGCTTGGTAGCGCAGATGGTGGAGGACGTGTATTGCAAGCATTGGGACCTGGGTTCGATTCCCAGGTCCCCCCATATAATACATAATTTTCGTTCTAACGTGTTCTAGTGCAGCAACGTTTCAATGGTCCATCATGCACCTTCACGCGTAGCTTGCCAAGTGGCCTTGATCACCCATCCAATGGCCACAGAATGAAATCCAGGGTGTACCCCAGTCAAACAGCATACGCATGATCCCTGAAAAGTCAACAAGGCCTTTGTGTCAATGGGCCTGAATTGCTTCAAGAACCTCCCACATGGGCCAGACACCCCCCTTGGTTTGCTTTATTCTCTTTATTTTCTTTTCTTTTCTTTTAATTCCTTTTAATTATTTAATTATTATTAATTCACCATAAAATAATTTTGTCCATAATAAAAAACAGAAAATCAAAATACAAAATATATTTAATTATTTATTAATTTCCTCACTAATTTATTTTTGTAAATAAACTCTAATAACTAACCTAGGTTAATTTAGGTTTAAAATTCAATATTTTCTTAATAAATAAAATTCTATAGAATTAGGTTTTGATTCTTTTTTTTTATCATTATTATTATCATTATTTATTATTATTCACTATTATTAATTATTATTATTTTTGTACATAAACATGTAAATTAATTAATTAGTCTAAATTAGGTCAACTTTGACGTTTTATTAATAATTAAAATAATTTAGAACTAGGGTTTCACTAACTTTAATTTTAATTCCTTTTTTTATTTATTTCCATAATAAATACAAAAATATAAAAAAACACACTTTCTTTTCTTTAATTAAATAATTAATTAGGCTTTAATTTAATTTAATTTCAAGCAAAGGGTCAAAACCCTCGGACGTCCAGTTTAATTTCTATTTTGCGCATTTTTTCTTATTGATTATTATGTAACTGCTTTCCGGATGTAATAGTAATTAGGTTTATTGCTTTTTTACTTTCCGCATCTTTATCAAAAACGGGTCTTTGTATTTTGGCGATGTATAGACCCGCGCCTTGTAATAGCGTAGCTTTTATCTTTCCGTCTTTTAATTTTCCGCACTCCTAACTGCTAAAATTGCATGAAAGAATGTATGATAACTAAAAACAACGCGTAGCTCACAATGCCATGATCAAAGATAAAACATAACATGAAAACAACACACAATACACATACCACTTCTAGGGTACGCCTCACTCGTTGCCTTCGAAACGTGGTCGTCAAGTATAGGACGTTTTAGCGGTCGCTCTTATGTCCAAGATCCAGTTGCCTCGAAACAGTTGCCTCGAAACGGTTGCCTCGGATTAAAAAAAGGATCTAGGACATTAGGGTAGCTTCTAAGGTGTCCTACTGTTGCTTCGGTGACCACACTGTCCCTACAATCGAATTGACCCGAACACCTCCAACGGTGGTGCTACCTACCTTTCAATGGTGGGATGGCACTACCTTAAGGACTTTTACACAGCTTAATTCCTTAAGGTAGGTAGATGACTCATGGATACTTGCTCTCTTCAAAAACAAATCAAAAATCTTTTCACACTGACACTTTCAAAAAGCTTTCAAAACAAATTTTTCAAACACTCTTGAGGACAAATACAAGAGTTATTCAGAAATCTTTCAAAGAAACTTTTTCAAACCCACTCACATTTGAAAAGCAAACAAACATTTTGAAAACATAAGAGCAAGTATCTAAGAGCCCATGGATAACCATGGATAGAAAGGGTGCTAACACCTTCCCTTTCTATAAATCTACCTCCCGAACCGAGAAACATCTCGAAAAGGAATTTTGTTGTGCTTTTGTCCTTTCCATGTTGGAGAACATAAAAGACGGTGGCGACTCTTGCTTCTGCGACATTTCGCGAAACCAGCTTTAAACAGTCAGTTCTATTTCCACCGATCACAGAACTGGCAACTCTGCTGGGGATACTTAAAGTGAGGTGTACCTTAGGATAGCTCATACTTGTGTTTTCAATTGCTTTGTTTTGTTTGCTTTATTATTATGGGCATTGTCTTGGAGTTTCATAGATCCTAACCCGGATCTGGGGATACCCTGTTAGGTAGCATAAGCTGTGAGGGGCCTGTCCGGCGTAGACCGACACGGGTGAAGCAGTGGCTACGTTGGTGTGGCACCTTGGTCTGTACCGATATCCCTTGTGTCGCAACGAGGAGAATATGGGTCTTTTGAGGAGTCATTAAGCACCAACCGACCTTAGAACCCTAATTGACCCAACTTGGCCATAGAACAGTAGCAGTATGCTACACCCATTGAGGCTAAACTCTCGCGATGGTTCTGGCCGCAAGAAAAGATTGCGATGCTGGAGTTATGAACGATTGAGGGTAGTCAGTGATATTGGGATCCTCTAGAACCCGGTTACTTTTGATAGGACAGGTCTTAACCAACAAACTGAAAGAGGGTAGTACCTGAACTTTATGCTGGCCTAAACTTTAAGGGCTATCTGGTGTGACTTGTGTGCCTTATCATGTTTTCCTTTGTGAATGTTTGTGGTGTGCTTTATCATGACATCATACCATCATACCATTGCATACATCCGGCATAAGGACTAACCCATTTCAAGGATCTCAAGGGCTTGCGATGCAGGTCATGAGGAACCAATTATCCAGCAAGGGGCAAAGAGGATTTATTTTCCTCTAGCCAAGGTTGTCAGGGGCTATGACCCACTCGATATGGTGAGCCTTGACTCTTGAAGAAGGACTCTCTATAATATGCAGTTCCTTCAATCAAGCTACCGGATCCAAACTCTAACAATTTTCTTGTTTACCCCGCGAGATCCTTGAAAACATTGCATGCATATCATACATATCATTGCATTACAGGTACTCTTTTTTGACAGGTCACTTACCTTCTTCGCTGTTTATTTTAGCAATCATCATGAATCCTGAATCATCCAACGAACAAGCTATCAAGGCCCTCCAGGCCCAGAATGCCCAGTTCCCGGAGTTGGTTAAGAGTCTAGCCCAGGGTCAACAGGATTTGAAGACCCTACTCTTGAAAAAGAAGAAGAAGAGGACGGTGTTGTTCAATCCTAGACGCAAATCTGGGAATGGATCACAAAATGAAGCTGAGCTGACTACCCCGTCTGTTGGGAAAGACAGTCCCCATGAGAGAGAGGTTCCTATCCCAGTAGTCTCCGACAACGAGACCGATTACAAGGATGAACAGTACCCTCCAGCTGAGGACAGATATAAACAGCTAGAAGACCGGCTAAGTGCTATGGAGATACAGAAAGTGTCTGGCCTAGACTTCGAAGATCTAGGCCTATCCTCCTGAGTGGTGATCCCACACAAGTTCAAGGCACCTGCCTTTGCAAAGTACGACGGAGCCTCCTGTCCTAAGTTGCATCTCAGGTCATACACAAGGAGGATCCAGCCCTACACGGCCGACAAGAATTTGTGGATTCACTTCTTCCAGGATAGTCTGTCAGGGACTCAACTCGAGTGGTTCTATCAACTGGATGGAGCCAACATCCGCAGCTAGGAGGACTTGGCCACTGCATTCTACAAGCAGTACCAGTATAATGCTGACCTTGCTCCCACGCGCACTCAGCTTCAAGGGATGTCTATGGGAACAAGCGAAGGCTTTAAAGAATATGCTCAAAAATGGAGGGACCTTGCTGGAAGGGTACATCCACCTCTAACTGACCGTGAGCTCGTCGACATGTTCTTGGGGACCCTTTCTGGTCCGTTCTTCAACCATCTGATTGGCAACTCTTCAGCCGGGTTTACAGACCTTATCTTGACGGGGGAGAGAATTGAAGCTGGCATCAAGAGTGGGAAGATTCAAGAGGCCGCACCTTCTGATACTCACAAAAAGCCTTACGCTGGGAAGAAAGAGTCCAATGCTGCATATAGCCAAAAGGGTCGTCGTGACCAACATGCAGGGGCAGTCATGATCTCTGGTTCTGCGCCACACCGACAACCAAAAAAGGGAAATCAGCGAAGGCCAAACGAGCCTAAAAGACAGTTCACCAACATCAATATGCCGTTGTCACAAGCACTGCAACACATGTTGAAGATGAATCTGATTGCGGTGATTAACCCTCCTGCAAATCCCAAGACCTCTTCTCCAAACTACAACCCAGAAGCGAGGTGTGCTTATCATTCTGGTAGCCCGGGACACGATACTGAGGATTGTTGGGCACTGAAATACAAGATCCAGAATATGATTGACGCTAAGGAGATCGAATTCGAGCCTGCCGAGATTCCCAATGTGATCACTGCTCCCTTGCCAAAACATGGCTAGGATTGAAACACTTTTGTTCATTCGAATGTTCAAATTGTAATTTTCTTTGATTATTCAAACATTTTATTTCATGTCAAACTTGGTTATTTCATTAATGCATTACACGTGTCTGTTTTGAAGTAATTGTGTTCACTATATTCAAAATCGCTTTTATTTTTTATGTTCAACTCTCGATTTTTTAAATTTCTAAGCCTCTTGAGGGAGGATGACGAAAACGATACCACGATCTACAGTATGCTTTTGAATAGACCCCGCTGATGAGGTACAAGCATTGTTTCAATTCCTAAACACTGGAGTTATAAGGAAGATAATCCCTCGTCAACCCCTTTGAGCTAAAGAAGTAGGAGTTTTTCTTTTCGAAAATTAAAACCCTTAATCATAACCTGGGGCAGGGTAGTTCTCTCAGTTGATCCAGGTGCACAATGAATGGCATCAAAGGAGTCCTTACAAAGCGAAAGACAGTGATGGTTCTGAATAATCACAAAGACAGGCAGTCATTATCTCTCAGAACTAAAAGCCCAACAAGTCAAAAACCTATAAAGGAGACTTACAAAAAAACCGGGGCATCCCGCTGACTGTAATCACAAAAGAACAGTTCAGGCAAAAAAAAATAGGGATAACAAAATCAAAAAAAAAAGAAAGAGGTCCTACAAACCCTCAACAAAAAAAAAGAGATGACTGCCTATTCAAAATAAACTTTCAATATCCGAACCATCACCGGAATACCAGAGCAAAGACTCAAACAAAGTCTAACGCACAATCAGTTGAGTTTAGGTTTGAAGAACATCACGAAGAGTGGGGGGGTACAAATAAAATTCGAGCCTTTATCCTTTGTTTCTTAAACCGTGAACCAGGCCACGTTATAACCCTTAAAAGTCCTAGCTGAAGCACGGGTTAGGTCAAAAGCGTACTGTTACGAAAGGTATCCTGACTCCTTAAGGTTTGCTATAAAATACTGATCTAACATCACATTTTACAAAATTCACTGGTTTTACTGAAAAAACACATTTTCGAAAACTTCAAGACAGACATAAGCTTTGCATTTTTAATATAACATTGCTTGCATATGACTATTTGTTTGAACAGCATAGAAGTTCGCACGACGAATGTCTAATGAACAAAAGCACCTCCAGTCAAGGGGCAGACGTGATCATTGTCCATCATTTGGGGCAGTTAAGTCAAGATTCAGAGAATCTCTCAAAAGGCCAACCAGCTTGGGGAAAATCTCCATCTGAATCACTTGGGGCATTGGACGATCAAACGAAGATCTTCTGTTAGTAGGGTAACGCAACACTACTGACAATGACAACTCCCTGCATCCTGAGAATATGGACATAGTTGAAAAAATACTACGCATAATCAAAGACCCGCTAGGTCGACTGGCCTAGACAAAAATAAGGGCTTCCCGGCGAACCAAAAGGGTTCGGGCAAAAATAAGGGATGAAATGAAAAAATCTGTACACCCGGTAAGTCGAAAACCTGAAAAGGCGGCTTGGGCAAAAATGGGTATCCCGATGGACTGAAAACCCGAAAGGACGGTCCAGGCAAAAGTTAGGGATCAAAAGCGTACGACTATGTCCCGTCATCTTGTCACCTACCTACCAGAAGAAGATTTGTCAATCGGCAGTTGTCCAACACCTCACAAGGTATCTTCTTCTCTCACATCAGAAACAGGGGCAATAATGAGTTGTCCAAGCGGTCTAGCTACTCTGTCCTCCAGGTATAAGGTAGTTTCAGCTGAAGAATGTAACCCGGATACCTTCACTCCCCGCCGAGTAAGACAAGATTCAACAATTCTCCCCAAGCATTTGGTCTCCTATCAGCCCTAAAAGGCACAGTATCTCCTAGCAAGTCAGCAACACTCCCCCCGAGCAGAGTTAATCTACTGTCAGCCTCAAGGAGTTGGGTTATCCTCCAGAAGATCTCAACATCCCCCAACAGAGTACACAAACATTCCTAGCAAGCATCCCTGGCAGTCTTGATCTAAGATTATTCCCCGGCGGAATACCAGACACCCCAGTGGAGCCATTCCCCAGTACAGTTCAAAAGTCTCCCCAAGAGAGTTCAATCAATCTCCCCAGTAGATCCAGGAAGCGTATCCCTTGTAGATTCTGGAAGCTTATCACCTGCAGGGTACGAACGCCTCTTCCCGACTTTATTCAAAAGGTTATGCCCTACCAGGGCTTATAACTGGGTTATCCTCAGCTAGTTACCACGGAAGGATCGTCCCCGGCGAAGTCTTCCTATCTCCAGCGGAGTTCATCAAATCTTCCAACATAACATATCAACGGTATCCCCAGCGGAGTTATCATCAACATCTCAACAAAGAACCTCTCTTCCCACAGAGTAATTCCCCACAGAGTAATTCCCCGCAGAGTAATCTCCTCAACAAGTTTATTCCCCAACGGAGTCATCTTCTCCTACCGGATTATTCTTACAACCATCATCCCCAGTGGAAATGAAGAACTCTACTCTTCAACCTCAGCCCAGGATTCAACAAACTCCCGGCATTCGTCAAGGATTTATTTTCCAAGACGAGAATACATTCATAAACATCACATCTTCATACATTATAGCATGCATACGCATCATACAACACAAATCTCATTTATTCTTGAGAACATCTTAATATCATGCAGTTCATGCATCATGACACTGCATACAGCTAACGTTTTGCCTTTCAGGAAAAGGTCAATCAAAAGATGATTACCATCTACCTCTACAGTTCCAGATCAACATTGGTAACAAGCCAGGAAAATTCTGTGGACGACTGATCGTGGGTTAATACCTGAAACCAGACAGGACAATCATCCACTCTATCATCATGAAGCAACCCCATACTGGTTCCTTCTCAACTTCAGATGTAGTTTTACACGAACTCATCATCAGGCAACCCCACACCGGTTCCTTTTCTTTCAGATGTAGTTTTACACGAACTTATCATCAGGCAACCCCACACCGGTTCCTTTTCTTTCAAAAGAAGTCTTACACAGACTTATCATCAAAGTAACCCTACACCGGTTCCTTTTCTTCCAGAAGAAGTCTTACACGGACTTATCTCAAGATGACCTTACCCCGGTTCATCAAGAAGTCTTACACAGACTTATTATCAAAGAAACCCTACACCGGTTCCTTTTCTTCCAGAAGAAGTCTTACACGGACTTATCTCAAGATGACCTTATCCCGGTTCATCCAGAAGTTTTACACGAACTTATCCTGCAGTAACCTTACCCCGGTTCCTCCAAAAGTCTTACATGGACTTATCCCGAAGTAACCGTACCCCGGTTCCTCCAGAAGTCTTACACGGACTTATCCCGAAGTAACCGTACCCCGGTTCCTCCAGAAGTTTTACACGAACTTATTCCGAAGAAACCCTACACAGGTTCTCTCTCTCCAGACGTAGTTTTACATGGACTCGTCATCAGAAACCCTACCCAGGTTTTACTTCTCCCAGGATGCAGTTCTACACGAGCTCATCATCAAAGTAACCCCACACAGATTCCCTTCTCAAACTTGAGACGTAGTTTTACACGGACTCGTCATCAGTAGACCCTACACAGGTTTCCTTCTCAGCTCTAGATGCGGTTTTACACGGACTCGTCATCAAAGTAACCCTACACAGGTTCCTTCTCCATTTCAGATGCAGTCTTATACAGACTCATTATCAGTAAACCCTACATAGGTTTCCTTCCTCCAAAGATGCAGTTTTACACGAGCTCATCATCAGGAAACCCTACACAAGTTCCCTCTTTCAACCTACAAAAATTACAGTTCAATAGACCACCTCCAGATGGCATCTATAAGCCCATCCACATACCAACAGTCTCCAAATGGCATCCATAAGCCCATTCCCGACAAGGCTCTGTCACATCTCCAGATGGCATCTATAAGCCCATCCTCCTATCCGTTATCTCCAAATGGCATCTGTAAGCCCATTCCCGTCATCATACTACTGATATTCTACTATGCGAGTGCAAATTTCTGGGCACTCTAGTGTTCAATCATCTTCCACCTTCGGATTACGAAAGGCACGCCAGCCAATCTACATCCTCAGGTCTAAGAAGATTGAACAGGGGCAACTGTTGTACCCCAAAATTTGCCCTCCCATATTCTTCAAGATTTGGCAAGATCAAGCTTCAAAACCTCTCAAGGGTTGCACAGTCCAATTGCCTCCTAACACAGTCAAAATTAAGGTTTTGGTTCTTGCAAAGAAATTGAGGTTTCCAAGGGTCCAATTAAGTCCCATATGCCTATATACATTGTCAAGCATCCATATGTCAAGTTTCAAGACTCACAGCATCAAATTGCACAGTCAAAACTCTTAATTGCTTCACGGTCAACTACAGGGGCAAAATGGTCATTTGACAGTCAAAAGTCAAAAATTTTGGTCAACATCTTATTTTGAAGCCACAATCATCATTTGATCAATTCTTTATCATGATTCCACAAGCATGGCTCAAAAAGTCTCAAGATGCAAAAGTTTTTATTTTTGGACAGTTGAAAAGTCAACTGCAAATTGACCAAGGCATAACTTCCTCATGGTTTATCAGAAAAATCCCATCCAAAGCTCATTTTGAAGAGGATGACATTTCCTACAACTCATCTTCACACTCCAAGTCTAAGAAATGCTCTCACAAAAAGTTATCAATTTCAACATTATAGGTCATTTTCAAAAGTCAACAAAAAGGAACTTTAAGTCAAAGACCATAACTTGAGATTGGTAAATAAAAATGACATGGGACCAAAGCCATTGGTTAGAGTACTTCAAGGCCTTTCCAAAATGTCCAAGAACATGTTCATAGCTTCAAAATTGAGCAATATATGCATTGGAGAAGTTGGGAAATTTTTGGGAACTTTCAAAAGTCAACTTTGCCTAAAACACTTCAATTTTGCTAATGGGCCTCAAATTCTTTCTTGAATCATTACCCAAAGCCTATGCACGACCCATTGAACTTAAAATGATTTATTTTCTTATTTTTAATTAATTAATTGAATTTTTATTATTATTAATTCATTTAATTGGTTTTAATTGTAGAAAAATATCAAAGCATGGTTGTCAAATCTTTTTATGAAGAAAATACACTCTACACATGCTAAAGATTTCGTGCATCACTCAAGGGGACAAGATCTTCCATAATTTGCAAGGTTTTCATGGAAAAAGATTGAAAATTACATGATTGAAAATCAAGGATTTGAAACATTAATTCATGGACTTTTGGGCCAAGGTTTTGACCTAATTTGCATCACATACATATGCTGAGTGAAACCCTATTCCTGGACACACGTGAAAGCTGCTGAAACTCCATAATCACTTTGCAAAATTTCAAGAAGAACTTGAAAACTGAAATCCTATTTGCAGTACAATTCAAGGCCAAAGATCGTTTCCAATACATTACTGACATTGCCAGGAAGCTATTACAATCAAGAACGAGGCTTAACACCATCAGAATCATCCCTACCAAGTCACACGGTTTGCCTTATTTTTCAAACTTGCATATCATATTTCACGTGCTTTTAATCTGTTTTCTTGTTTGATTCATGCTAATAAGGACCTTCTGAAGCGATTGGTACAGTTTAATTGAACTAACGCTGCCTGAATCCAAGATCACCATGGACGAAACCTAGGGTTTCTGAAGCTCCAAATTAGGGCTTTAGGCATCAGGAAAAATTGGAACACGTCATGACTATGGTTGAATTCGTCAAGGCCAGACGAATTCAACCAAACCCTCGCGCTCAATTTATGTAATCCACAGGGCTATTCGCTATTTTTGAGACTTTTGCTTTGTGGGGGTTTAAAACCCCCGCTACTTGTTTCATATTTTGCAGAAAAGAGATGAAGAAGACGATAGGTGGCAAGGTGCGACTGGAGCATTCAAATATGTGGCGCGCGCTTTTGTATTCCCAGTACAATTGGCACTTTACATATATTATATTTCTTTATTATTATGTTAACAAACGCGCTTGGTAGCTCAGATGGTGGAGGACGTGTATTGCAAGCATTGGGACCTGGGTTCGATTCCCAGGTCCCCCCACATAATTCATAATTTTCGTTCTAACGTGTTCTAGTGCAGCAACGTTTCAATGGTCCATCATGCACCTTCACGCGTAGCTTGCCAAGTGGCCTTGATCACCCATCCAATGGCCACAGAATGAAATCCAGGGTGTACCCCAGTCAAACAGCATACGCATGATCCCTGAAAAGTCAACAAGGCCTTTGTGTCAATGGGCCTGAATTGCTTCAAGAACCTCCCACATGGGCCAGACACCCCCCTTGGTTTGCTTTATTCTCTTTATTTTCTTTTCTTTTCTTTTAATTCCTTTTAACTATTTAATTATTATTAATTCACCATAAAATAATTTTGTCCATAATAAAAAACAGAAAATCAAAATACAAAATATATTTAATTATTTATTAATTTCCTCACTAATTTATTTTTGTAAATAAACTCTAATAACTAACCTAGGTTAATTTAGGTTTAAAATTCAATCTTTTTCTTAATAAATAAAATTCTATAGAATTAGGTTTTGATTCTTTTTTTTTATCAACTATTATTATCATTATTTATTATTAATCACTATTATTAATTATTATTATTTTTGTACATAAACATGTAAATTAATTAATTAGTCTAAATTAGGTCAACTTTGACGTTTTATTAATAATTAAAATAATTTAGAACTAGGGTTTCACTAACTTTAATTTTAATTCCTTTTTTCCTTTATTTCCATAATAAATACAAAAATATAAAAAACACACTTTCTTTTCTTTAATTAAATAATTAATTAGGCTTTAATTTAATTTAATTTCAAGCAAAGGGTCAAAACCCTCGGACGTCCAGTTTAATTTCTATTTTACGCATTTTTTCTTATTGATTATTATGTAACTGCTTTCTGGATGTAATAGTAATTAGGTTTATTGCTTTTTTACTTTCCGCATCTTTATCAAAAACGGGTCTTTGTATTTTGGCGATGTATAGACCCGCGCCTTGTAATAGCGTAGCTTTTATCTTTCCGGCTTTTCATTTTCCGCACTCCTAACTGCTAAAATTGCATGAAAGAATGTATGATAACTAAAAACAACGCGTAGCTCACAATGCCATGATCAAAGATAAAACATAACATGAAAACAACACACAATACACACACCACTTCTAGGGTACGCCTCACTCGTTGCCTTCGAAACATGGTCGTCAAGTATAGGACGTTTTAGCGGTCGCTCTTATGTCCAAGATCCAGTTGCCTCGAAACAGTTGCCTCGAAACGGTTGCCTCGGATTAAAAAAAGGATCTAGGACATTAGGGTAGCTTCTAAGGTGTCCTACTGTTGCTTCGATGACCACACTGTCCCTACAATCGAATTGACCCGAACACCTCCAACGGTGGTGCTACCTACCTTTAAATGGTGGGATGGCACTACCTTAAGGACTTTTACACAGCCTAATTCCTTAGGGTAGGTAGATGACTCATGGATACTTGCTCTCTTCAAAAACAAATCAAAAATCTTTTCACACTGACACTTTCAAAAAGCTTTCAAAACAAATTTTTCAAACACTCTTGAGGACAGATACAAGAGTTATTCAGAAATCTTTCAAAGAAACTTTTTCAAACCCACTCACATTTGAAAAGCAAACAAACATTTTGAAAACATAAGAGCAAGTATCTAAGAGCCCATGGATAACCATGGATAGAAAGGGTGCTAACACCTTCCCTTTCTATAAATCTACCTCCCGAACCGAGAAACATCTCGAAAAGGAATTTTGCTGTGCTTTTGTCCTTTCCATGTTGGAGAACATAAAAGACGGTGGCGACTCTTGCTTCCGCGACATTTCGCGAAACCAGCTTTAAACAGTCAGTTCTATTTCCACCGATCACAGAGGCTCCCACGACAATTTTCTTAGGTGCCTCCGTCCTGGCAGGCTCGCCTAAAATTTCCTTGCCGCGAGTATCATACAATTCGCCAACAGGGGTAATAACTGGAGTAAGAATAGGAACAGTAGCCGATGTACTAGTAGGAACAACGGGTGGGATGACAATAGGTTTGCTGACAGTCTTAGGGGAAATCTCAGGAGAGAAGACCCTTCCACTTCGGGTAACTTTGCTGGTTCCGACAATGTTACCAACATCAGGATCAACTTCTTCATCTTTCAAATCTTGTTTGATGCCATGATAGTACACATTGGCACCATAATGCCACGAGACAACTTTGTCCGAGACATACGGGACATGACCAGGAGCAGTAATTATCAGCGAAGAAATTCTTGGAGTAGATGTAATCCTAACAGGTATTCTCGAGGAAACCTTGGAAGGATTGGCGGAAATGGTTATAATGGCAACGTCTTTAGTAGGAACAACAGGAATCATAGTCTTCTTGAATAAAATCTCTTTGCTATCTATCAGGCGTTGAACACCTAACTTCAACAAATGGAAACCAGAAGGTAGAAGCGAACACATGTGGCAACCTTCACCACAACCCAGAAATAAACCAGCCAACAGAAAATTCTTCTTGACAGTCATGAGAGGAGTAAAAACTTCATCGACAGAGGTAATAAACAAATCAGTATCAACAACATTAATTCCACGACCGTGCTTAGGCATGGGAGCCATTATGACATTTGGCTTCTCTGGAGCATCAAAATCTATTTCCTTAGCTTCAATCAAATCTTGTATCTTATTTCTCAGAGCCCAACAATCATTTATATCGTGGCCAGGACTCTCAGAATGATAGGCACACCGAGAATTTGGATTATATCGGGGATATTTAGTATTTGGATTCTTGGGAGCCTCTCTCAAGGTTTCCAAGTTGGATCTCAATAGGTGAGGTAGAACTCCAGCCAATGTCATGTTGATGCGAGTAAACTGCCGTTGTGGTCTTTCCACCCTTCGTTGATTGTTGCATTATAGAGCAACTGCAGGTCTAGGTACCATCACGGCACTTACTGTCTGACGATGTTCAGCCCTGTTTTGGCTCCTCGGGCTATAGATGGCACTGACTTCCTTCTTACTAGCAAAAGGCTTATTTACCAAACTCGAAGAGACATCCTTCTGTATTTTTCCACTTTGAATCCCAGCTTCTACTCTTTCTCCAGTTAGGATCAGCTCGGTGAAACCAGCTGACGAGCTGCCGATCAAATGATTGAAAAATGGACCAGATAGCGTCCCCAGAAACATATCAACCAACTCCCTATCAGACAACGGGGGTTGAACTCTCCTAGCCAAGTCTCTCCATTTTTGTGCACAATCTTTAAATCTTTCACTCATGCCCATGGACATACTCTGGAGTTGAGTATGAGAAGGAGCAAGGTCGGTATTGTATTGATACTGCTTGTAGAAAGCAGCAGCCAAATCTTCCCAGTTTCAGATATTGGCTCCCTCCAGCTGGTAGAACCATTCAAGTTGAGTCCCTGAAAGACTATCTTGAAAGAAATGAACCCACACATTTCTATCAGCGGTGTGGGGATGGATCTTTCTGACATAAGAGCGAAGATGGAGTTTTGGGCAGGACACCCCATCATACTTAGCAAAAACTGGAGCTTTGAACTTCTGCGGGATGACCACTCCCAACACTAATCCCAATTCTTTGAAATCCAATCCAGGTATCCTCTGAACTTCCATGGCACTCAAACGATCTTCTAACTGTTTGTATCTATCCTCAGCAGGAGGGTATTGCTCATAATTATAATAGGTATCATTGTCATAAACTGCAGGACTAGGGTCCTTGTCTTCTCCCTGATTTTCCCCTTCCTCAGATGAAGAGGTCAAATCGACTTGTCGTTTCAACCGCTCTTCAAACCTTCTGCCCATATTCAGAATACCAGCAACCTTCTTCTTTTTCTTCTTCTCTTTCAGGATAAGGGCTTTCAGATCCTCCTGCTCTTTTGCCAGACTTATGAACATTTGTTGGAACTGGGTGTTCTGTGCCTGAAGGTCCTTGATGGTTTGCTCAGAAGACATTTTTGCTGAAATAAACAGCGAAGAAGATGAGAAACTTGTGATGGTACCTGTAATTATGTGTATGATATGCATGCAATGTTTTCAAGGATATCGCGGGGTAAACAAGAAACTGTTAGAATTTGATTGCAGCTTGATTGAAGAAACTTCATGTCGTTGAGATTCCTTCTTCAAGAGTCAAGCTCACCATATCGAGTGGGTCATAGCCCCTGACTCGAGATCCTTTGACAACATTGGCTAGAGGAAAATAAATCCCCTTGCCCCTTGTTAGATGTCTAGTTCGCCATGACCTACATCACAAACCCTTGAGATCCTTGAAATGGTTAGTATGATATGCCATGTTTATGATGTCATGATGTCAGGATTATGTTGAGAAATCACAGGTATAACAAGCATAAACAAATCACACCAAGTCCTTAGGTTTAAGGCCTGCATGAGGTTAAAGGTCATACCCTCTTGAAGTTTAGTTGGTTTCAAACCTATCTTAAAAAGTAACCGGGTTCTAGAGGATCTCAATATCACTGACCATCCTTTATCGGGCATTGTTTTAGCTCAATCAATCTTTTTTTGTGGCCAAAATAACCCGAAAGTCTGATCTCAATGAGTGTAGCATCGAGTATCAACCAGTTCTCAGCTCTACACCGAGGTCGGCTATCTCACTACTTTCTAATGGCCAAGTTTGTTCAACTAAGGTTCTAAGGTCCGTCAGTGCTTCACGACACCACGCGGCGGCCCCGTATTCTCCTCGTTTCCCCACGAAGGATATCGGTACCAACCAAAGTGCCACACCAACACAACCATCGTTTAAACCATATCGGTCTACATCGTACAGTCTCCACGATCTATCATTGTTTACCTAATGAGTGCCCCTAGATTCGGGTGTAGGATCTATAGTAACCCCAAACAAACCCTCTAAAGTAAAGCAATCAAGACAATCAAGAGAAGCAATTTTAATGACCTAGATCCTAAGGTATACCCCACTAATTATTCCCCAGCAGAGTCGCCAGTTCTGTGATACGGTGGCAGAACCGATTGTTATACTGGTTTACGTTTTGCGTTTTTTGTTTGCAAAATGTCGCGATAAGCAAGAGTCGCCACCGACTTTTATTTCATCCAATCATGGAAAAGGAAAAAGAACAGAAAAAACCTTTTTTCGAGATATTCTGAGTACAGGGGGGTAGATTATAGAAAGGGAAGGTGTTAGCACCCTTTCTATCTGCGGTTTTCCACGGGCTCTTAGGTACTTTGCTCATTTTTAAAATTGCTTATGTGTGTTTGTCTTGAAAATGTTTTACTTCGTGGTAACCCTTGTATCAGTCCTCAAGGATGTGACGCAGTTGTTTTGAAAATTTGTTTTGAAAGGTGTTCGTGTGAAAAGTTTGTTTGTTTGAGCAAGTACTTAAGAGTTTTCTACCTACTCGAGAAAAGGATTGTTTATTCTATTTCCTTTAGACAACGCTATCCTACTATTATGGAGTAGGTAGCATCGTCGTTGGAGTTGTAAGGGACATTCAAAAGGGACGAGTACAATCACTAAAGAAATAGTTAGAAAACTTTAGTAGTAAACCTAGAGTCTTAAGATCTTTCCGAGGCAACATTTCCGAGGCAACATTTCTGAGGCAACATTTTGATCTTTTAGACTGGAGGGCGACCACTAAAATCTCCTATGCTTAATGAATGTTTACCGAAGGCAACCGTAGTGAGGCAAACCCTATGAGTGAGTATGTGCAAGGGTTTTATTTTAGTTAATGTTATCTTTACACATTAGGTGATCTACCGTTTTAAATTTCAAGCATTCTTTTCATACAATCCTATTAGCATACATCTAAACAGTTAAATATTTGTGGGAATTAAAAATGCGAGAAAATAAACCTAGCTATTACAAGGCTTCGGGGAGGGGGATTAATTACATAACCAAAAATCGGGGATTTAAACAGTAAATAAAAACCCTAGGTTAACTATTACAGACCCTGAACAGTTACAAAATAATGGACAAATAATTAACAAGCGCGCAGCAAATTAAATGTGAGGACGATTGAAATAATCTAAAACCCTAATTTGAGAGAAAAATATTTTTTTTTGGATTTTATTTGAGAAAATGTTTAATTGCAAATTAATTAAACCTAATTTATAATTGTTTTTAAATTATGAAAGAAATTAAATTAACCTAATTTTCTAACTAAATTAATTAATTAAAGAAATAGATATTTATAAAAAATGATCTTTGATGTATTTTAAAGGAAATTAATTAAATCATGTACAGTCTAAAACCCTAATTCTAATTATTTTTCATTATAAAAGAAGATTAAATTGCCCTAAATTAATTAAACTAATTAATTCAAAAAATATTTATTAAGAAAAAGAGATCTTTTTTGTGATTTTTTTGTGTTTAATTTAATAAAAATAATTTTTGTATTAATTAAAAAAAGGAAAAGAAATTAAAGAAAATAATAAAAAATAACCAAATGGGCCTGTATGCTAGCTAAAAGGGGGTGTGGAATTGAATTTCCAAGCCCATTAAGCTCCAAGCCCAGTCAACCACGTTGGATGTTGTGCAAGCATTGACTTGAGGAGCACCAAGGACATTCAGGCAGGAAGCGTTAGATCCGACCAACAGTGCATCTAGTGGATGGGCGTTGAGGTTGCATGGAAGGCGTGTGAGGGAGTGGAGCATTGGATTTTCCTAAAATAAATAGGAAAATAACAAAATGCACACGCCTGGGATCGAACCCAAGACGTGTGCATCAAAGACGCGTCTCTCAACCATCTGCGGTACCTGTTCTTTTGTTAATATATATAAACGAAATATAATATAATACAAAAAGCGCATGATGACCAAAGAAACGCGCGAAATTCAAATCAGCCAGTCATGGGCTGCCACGCATCATCTTTTTCACTACAACCGTCGTCTTAGGTTAAAGACTTATACCTACGGACGTTTACTGTAACTATAGCCCCTGCAAAATTCAAAAATTTCATACGAGCATGATAAATTAATTGTGATGGTACCAATCAACTCGTCTTGGTCTCACGAGTATCATGGCACCTCGATCATGGCCCAATTTTTCCTGTATCAGAAATCCCCAAATCGTGATCTTAAACCCTAGCAATGGTGAATATGGATTCCTGCACTGTTAGTATAATTAAGTGATATAGAAAGCTTGCAAACACGATTATGAATAAGAATATATGGATATAATGGATTTATCATACGTAAAACATAGAAATTGAATTTGAGTTTGGGAGGCAAATCGTGATGTGTCTAGGCGATGATTCTTGACGTTTTGAAGGCTGCAAATGATGTTGTTGGCTTCAGGGGATGGCCAGGAAGTGATTAGAGTCTTTCAATGGTCTGGAGTTGTCCCTAGGGTAAAAATAGAATGCCCACTTTTTGTCCAATTTTTGAGTTTTTGTTCTGGTTTCCTACGAATGCCAAAACCTCTGCTTTTGATCTGCAATTGTTGTATACATATAGTAGACTGAATTAGGTTAATGAAATTGGTATGAATCTTGAGGAATAACGGAAATTGGATTTGATTTGCTTCATGTATGATATCTTTCTAAAACAAGCTTCAATCCAATCTTTTCCAACCCTAATGAGTCTTGCACGAATTGATCATCATTCTAGTTGTACATGGACTCCAAATGTGCACAAAAATCCCAAGATTTGATTTGTTTTCATTATTTTACCATTTAATTTGATTTATTTTGGTTTAAATGAATAAAAAATCAAAATAAATGATAAAAGTAATAAAATAATGGGTGGAAAATCTCAGGGGTCGTGGGTCCTATTAGAAACATGTTTCAAACAAGAAAACATGGGTCCCTTTAGAAAAAATGCAAATTTGATCAATGTTGACTTTTGACAATTTTCCAAAAATTGCCAACTTTGACAATGCATATATCTCTAAATTTTGACCCTAGGAGGGGGTTCTTGGACTTTTTAGAAAGTTTAGGATGTCCCCTAAACAACCCTTTTGGTTTAATCTCAATTGGATCTTCCATGTTCATGTATGAAGCTTTGACCCAAAAGGTGTTTTTGTTGACTTTTCAAAAGGACCTATAATGTTGAAATCCATATCTTTTGATGAGTGCATATTTTGAACTTGTGGGATGAATATGAGTTGTAGGGAATTAGATCCTCTTCAAAATGAGATTTGGATGGAAAATTTATAATAAAGCATGTGGAATTTATGCTTGGTCAAAGTTGGGTTGACTTTTATTGAGAAACCCTAATTTAGCAACTTTTGGATTTTGATAAATTTGGAGCATTCCTTGGGGAATCATGATCAACCCTTGATCAAATGATGAAATTAATTTCAAAATGTTTATGTTAACCAAAAATCTTGAGGTTTGATTATATGTGGGCCACAGTTGACTCTTGACCTAATACAATCGATTCTCAAGCATCTGAGCAGTTGACTGCGCAAACTTCTTATGCAAGGCCTGAAACTTGGCATGGACGATCTTGGGAACATATTAGGATCATGGAGAGCATATGAGGCCTTTGTGGTTCTCCCATCTTGATGAAAATAGAAACCCTAATTGGAGGTACACTGCCTTAGGAAAGAGCTTGTCTGGTCAATTCTTGGACTTCCTTGAGCAACTTGGGGACCTCAATTGACATTTGTTGAGTAAAATGGGAGGGAAATTTTTGGGGTATAACAGGTATCAAGAGAGGGAATATTCTAGTGGTTGCGTCTTCTAGTGTTGTAAATAAGACGTTCAACAATAAGAAAGAAACTAATGTTGTCTATGGCCAGAAGGGTCGTGGTAAGAATGATCACCATCATTCTGTGGGAGCAGTGTTGATTTCTAATCTTGCACCTGTTCAACAATAACAATAGGGGAATCAACATAGGTCAGACACTCCGAGGAGGCAGTTCAGCAAGATTAGTATGACTTTGTCTCATGCATTACAATATCTGTTGAAGGCAAAATTGATAACACTAAGGGATCCTCCTCAGAATCCCAACACCTCCTCTCCTAAGTACAACCCGAATGCGAAGTGTGCCTATCATTCTAACAGTCCTGGGCACGGCACCAACAGTTGCTGGTCTATGAAGAACAAAATCTAGGATATGATCGATGCGAAAGAGATTGAATTTGATCCTCCTGAGACCCCTAGTTTGATTACTGCACCTATGACTAGTCATAGTAAAGGCGTTAATGCTATCGATGATGTTCCTTATGTATCCACTATAAGTGACTTGACCACTGCCTTGTTAATCATTAAAAAGAATCGGTTGTAAGCTAGTTTATTTTCGGGTTGCCTTGAAAGGTGTTGCCATTGTGCATCCCAATTTGATGGATGTATGTGGCTGAAGAAGGGTATTCAACATTTGATTGATAGCCGAGAAATTCAGTTTGAGAAGACTCCATTCGTGAAGAGTTTGCATGAAAGTATGTTTCAAGAGCTGAGACTTGAAGATGTTTCTATAATCACAGTTTCCAATACTCCTGTAAGAATCACCTCTAAAGGTCCTATAAGGATTTTTGCCGAGCCTAGGGTGGCTCCCCTGATCATTACTGCACCGGGGCCAGTCCCATATTCCTCTGACAAGGTTGTCCCCTGGAATTATGGAGTTGAAGTTTATTACCATGGTGTTAGGTAAGAACCATGGATTGTCTAAGATGAAGATACCGAAGTTACCAACCTCAATGTCAAAAATATTGTCCAAACTAGTAAAGTTACCAGAACAGGAAAGGTCTTCTCTCCAAAGATCTCTCCTCCAAAGACTACCACTACACCAGTACGTATCTCTACTACAGGGTCAACTAGTGAGACTCGGGGCAAAGAGAAGGTGATCGAGCCTACCCAGGAGGAGGCGCCATCAAAAGATGCTACTGTTGAAGATTCCTCCAAGAAAGAGATGGAGGAAATACTGAAAATCATCCGCAAAGGTGACTATAATATCATTGAACAGTTGGGGCAGACGCCCCCCCCAAGATATCCATGTTATCCTTGTTATTATGCTCTGAAGCCTATGCTTAGGCTTTGGTAAAATTTTTGAAGACTGCTCATGTACCACAAGAGACCTTTGCTGATCAGTTTGAGAATTGTGTTGCAAGCCTAATAGCTGATAATGGATTAGGCTTTTCTGATATTGACTTAACACCGACAGGAAAGAATCATAACATGGCCCTGCATGTCTCTATTGAGTGTAGGGTAACTACCTTGGCGCATATGTTGGTAGATACAGGCTCCCCATTAAATGTATTAACAAAAGGTGCTCTAGATAGACTAGACTGTGAAGGGATTGTGCTGAAACCCAAAGATATTTTGGTAAGAGCCTTTGATGGGTCAAAGAGAATGGTACACGAAGAGGTTGATCTTTTAATCAAGGTGGGATCTCAGGTCTTCGACTCCACCTTCTATGTAATGGATATTCGTCCAACCAATTCCCGTTTGCTTGGACGCCCTTGGATTCATGGGACAGGCGCTGTTACCTCTACCTTGCATCAAAAATTAAAGTACCCGGGGAAAGGGAAAATTGTTACAATTCGTGGAGAAGAAGAGTATATGGTGATCCATTTGAATGCATTCAAATATGTTGAAATAGATGGTGAATTCATTGAAACTCCATGCCATACCTTTGAAGCAATTCCTTCGACAATTTCCGTTGCTAAAGCTACTCCTAGGGTTACCAAGGATACCCCAAGAATGGATTCTCTGAAAGATGCTAGGGTTGTGGTAGAAGAAGGTGGTTGCACTATTTGGGGCCAACTTCCCGATATTCCTTACAAGCCCAACAAATTTGGTTTGGGTTTCACCTCAGAGGCTCAAAAGTTGGTTGGTCATGCTTGTTCTGGGAGACCACCTTTCTACATCAGCAATAATGAAGTCAATGCTATAGATGACACTGATAGTGACTGTGACTTAAACAATTGGATATTTCCTACTACTGGAGGTGGACTCAACAACTGGAAGGCTAAAGACTTTATACCAATCTTCTTTAGTCAGGAGTAATTATTATTTCTTCTTTTATCGCTTTCAAGTTTTTGGGATATGTAATTTTAAAACAATAACTTTAAGCCTTGTGCCTTACCCGAGGCGCAACAGTCCACTTGTTAGGGTTGTTATCTTTCATCCACATATGCTAATCTAATAAAACATTGGATATTTTTGCATTCAAATTTTGCGCTCCCTGTCTTTTCATTACTTTACTGCTTTCAAATATAGCTATATGTTTCTTACACACACCCACACACTACATTGTAGATCGACATCCACTCTGGATCTCGTCGATATTGATTCTGCTATTTCCACTCGTGACTTTGAAAATCCGATTTACCAAGTCGATGATGAATGTGAGAAAGATTGTGAAATACCTGGAGAACTTGCCATACTCTTAATACAATAAGAAAAGGCTATTCAACCACATGCAGAGCCAGTCGAACTTATAAACTTAGGTATTGAGACAAACAAGAAAGAAGCCAAGATAGGCGCCAACTTAGAGAGAAGCATCAAGAACAGGTTAATTCAGATGTTGCATGACTATGTTGATATCTTTGCTTGGTCATACGAAGACATGCCAGGGTTCGATACTGATATTATGGTCCATCTTTTGTCGATGAATAAGGTTTGTTCTCCGATTAAGCAGAAGGTTCGTCGCATGCGTCCTGAGATGTCATAGAAGATCAAAGCCGAGGTTATGAATTAATTCAACACAGGCTTCTTAGCAGTGACATCGTATCCTCAATGGGTGGCTAATATTGTTCTGATACCAAAGAAAGATGGAAAGGTGCGTATGTGTGTATACTACAAGGATCTGAACAGGGCAAGCCCCAAAGATGACTTCTCGCTTCCACATATTGATGTTTTGGTCGACAAAATTTCTCAACATAAGGTGTTCTCTTTCATGGACGGTTTCTTAGGGTATAATCAGATCAAGATGGCACCCGAAGATATGTAGAAAACTACCTTCGTTACACAGTTGGGGACTTTCTGCTATAAGGTTATGCCTTTCGGGTTGAAGAACTCCAGCGCAACTTATCATCGTGTCATGGTAGCTTTATTCCATGACATGATTCATCATGAGATAGAGGTCTACGTCGTTGATATAATAGCCAAGTTACAGACTGAAGAAGAGCATCTTGATCATCTGCATAAGCTGTTTGAGAGATTGAGGAAGTATAAGCTAAGGTTAAATCCGAACAAGTGCACCTTTGGGGTGAGATCCGGTATACTCTTGGGTTTCGTCGTCTATAGTAAAGTATTGAGGTTGATCCCTCCAAGATCAAACCCATCCAAGAAATGTTGGCTCCTTGTACCGAGAAGGAAGTCAGAGGTTTCTTAGGACGACTGAATTACATTTCCTAATTCATTTCTCATTTGACTGCTACTTGTGAGCCAATCTTTAAGTTACTGGAGAAAGATCAAGTAGTAAAGTGGAACGATGACTTCCAAATAAACTTTGATAAAATTAAGGAGTACCTACAAGAACCTTCAATTTTTATGCCACCAGTTGAAGGAAGACCTCTAATCATGTACCTAACAGTGCTAGAGAACTCAATGGGGGTGTGTACTGGGGAAACGTGACGAGTCTGGTTGAAAAGAGCATGCAATATACTACCTTAGCAAAAAGTTTATCGACTGTGAAACTAGAACTAGATACTCACTACTTGAGAAAACTTGTTACACTTTGGCATGGGCTTCTCGCTGACTAAGGCAGTATATATTGACTCATACTACTCTATTGATTTCTAAAATGGATCCCATTAAGTACATATTCAAGAATCCAGCCCTCTCCAGAAGAATAGCCCGACGGAAAATGGTCTTGACAAAATACGACATTCAGTACACCACTCAAAAGGCGATCAAAGAAAGTGTACTGGAAGATCATTTGGCACATCAAGCCGTAGACGACTATCAGTCTATGAATTTCGAATTTTCGGACGAGGATATTATGCTAATTACAGATTATGAAGAACCTGGAACGTATGAAGGACTCGAGCCAGGATCCCGATGGAATATGGTTTTTGACGGAGCTTCAAATGCACTTGGCAACAAAATTGGTGTTGTAATTATCTCTCCTCAGGGTTGCCATATGCCCTTCACCGCCAGATTATGCTTTGATTGTATCAGTAACATGGTCGAATACGAAGCGTGCATTATGGGTATCAAAGCTGCTATTGACCTAAGAATCAAGTTCTTGGATGTATATGGGGACTCATCCCTTGTGATCAGTCAGCTTAAGGGAGAATGGGATACGAAGCATCTGAATCTTATCCCGTACTGAGAGCATGCGTTAACACTGATCCCATATTCCTAGGAAATCACCTTTGATCACATCCCACAAGAAGAGAATCAATTGGCATACGCATTAGCTACGATGTCATTTATGTTCAAAGTTAGATGGGATAACGTGGCACCCAGAATAACCATTAAAAGAGTAGACGAGCCGACACACTGCTATGAAGTTGACATTGACATAGTAGAAGAAAAACCTTGGTTTCATGAAGTGAAAGATACCTTGAGGCTCAAGAGTACCCTGAAGGGGCATTTATCAACGACAAAAAATTCCTATGGAGGTTCTCAACTAAGCTCTTCCTGAGTAACTAAATTCGGTACAAGCGTAATCATGATTCGACTCCACTTTATTGTATGGACAAGAAACAAGAAGAAAAGATTATGGAAGATATGTACGAAAGTATCTTTGGTACTCACTCTAGCGGACATACTATGGCCAAGAAAATTCAGAGAGAAGATTACTATTGGTAGACTATGGAAACTATAACACGGTGGGAGAACTGACTTAGTGTTTTGCGTTTGATCGCAATTGTTACAGATAGCAAGAGTCGCCACTGACTTTTCTTTTATTCATTAAGGAAAGGTTAAAAAGAATAGGAAAGACCTTTCGAGATTATTTCTTGAGTTCGGGGGGGGGGGGGGGGGGGGGGGGGGTAGGTTATGAAAAGGGAATGTATTAGCACCCTTTTCATCCGTAGTTATATACGGGCTCTTAGTTGCTTTCTAAATCACTTGCTTTTGTTTGAAAATATTCTTTATAATGTGGGTTTGAAAATATTTTGAAAACGTATTTGTAATGATTCTTGTTTCTATAAGAATGCGTATAAAGTGTTGGTTTTGAAAAATAGTTCAAAGAGGTGTTTTTGGAATGTGTTTTTGAAAGTGATTTTGAAAAGTATCTCTGTAATGATTCTCGTCTCTATAAGAATGCGTACAAAGATCTTTGTCTTTTGAAAATATTTCAATTGAGAGTGTTGGTGTGTAAATTATTTTTTTGTTGTGAGCAAGCGAGCAACTATGAGAATCCTACCTACTCAAAAGGTCTAGTGTTCTTTTCCTCCTCCTTTAGATGTTGCTATCTTACCATTGATTGATAAGAAGCCCCGTCGTTGGATGTGAAGGGACGGGCGTGGGTCGTTTGTATAGTCATAGAAGGCAACCTATGGGACGTTTTAGCAATGTCGTATAGGGACTAGATCATTTACCAAAGGCAACATCGAGGGACTACGATCTTTTATCGAGGGTCTTTTCTAAAACGCCCATATTCGAGGGACATGACTATTTTCCGAGGCAAAAAGTGAGATTACCCTAGAGGTGCATGTGTGTGCATTGTGTGTTTGATTGCATGCATTTTTGTCTTTGATTTTTGGGTGGTCTACTTGTTGGTTTTATCTTGCCATACATCCTAACTACTAACATTTTGTATAAAAGCAATAAAAAATGCCGAAAATAAATATCCTAAACTATTACAACCATATTGAATAGCTAGAAAATATAAAGACAAAACAAAATAAAAGAAAGGAAAATAAGTTCTTCGATCCAGGCAACAGTGTCCCTTCGATTTTGCTTTTCTGGGTTTCCTTCGATTTGGCCTGGAAGTCAGCATGTACAGGCAGCCTTCGATTCATCTTTTTGGATGCTTCTTTCGATTGGGCTTAGCAGTCAGCGTGAGAGGCAACCTTTGATTCCTCCTTCTGGTTGCTTCTTTCGACTGGGCCAGGGAATCAGTGTGAACACTGTGATACGGTGGCAGAACCAAACTGTTTTAAGAAAATGCTGGTTTGCATTTTGCGTTTGTGTTCGCAAAATGTCACAGTAAGCAAGAGTCACCACCGACTTTTATTTTATCCAACTGGAAAGGAAAAAAGCACAGAAAAACTCCTTTTTCGAGATTTTGAGTATGGGGGGTAGATTATAGAAAGGGAAGGTATTAGCACCCTTTCTATCCGTAATTCTCTACGGGCTCTTAGGTACTTGCTCATCATTTTAAAAATTGCTTCTGTGTTTGTGTGTTTTTGAAAAGTTTTTGTTTTACTTCGATTTAACCCTTGCTTCTTTGTCTTCAAGAGTGTTACGAAGTCGTTTTGAAAACTTTGTTTTAAAAAAGTGTAAATATGGAAAAGTTTGATTTTGAGCAAGTACCTACTAGCATCTACCTACTCGAAAAAAGAATGTTTTTGCTCTTGTTTTCTTTAGACAGCACTATCCTACTTATTTGAGAAATAGGAAGCACCGTCGTTGGAGTTATAAGGGTCAATTTGAAAGGGACGTACAATCACTAAAGCAATGTTAGGACGTCTTAGTAATAACCCTAGTGTCTTAAGATCATATTCGAGGCAACATTTCCGAGGCAACATTTCCGAGGCAATATTTCCGAGGCAACATTTCCGAACGGGACTTTTGATCTTTGTTTAGACAATAGGGAAACCACTAAGACACCCTATACTTAATGATCGTTTACCGAAGGCAACCAAAGTGAGAGTATACCCTAGGAGTGCGCATGTGTGAGTGATTTAATTTAAGTTATTATCTTTGCACATTTAGGGTTTGCTAACCATTTTAAAATTTACATACATTCTTGTCATGCAATCCTATTATCATACATCTAACAGTTAATATTTGCGAAAATTAAAATGCGAGAAATAAAACTACGCTATTACAAGGCTTCGGGGAGGGGGATTAATTACATAGCCAAAAAACCCGTAAAAACGATAAATAAACGAAAAGTCCTAATTAAACAATTACATACCATGAGCAGTTACATTAATATCGTAAAAATAAATAAACGCGCGATGAATCGAGAACGAGGAAAAAATTTGGGTTTTGACCCCGTCTAAACCTAATTAAAAGAAAAATCATTTTTTGTTGTTTTTTATTATTTTTGAGAAAAATAAGGTTTTAATAAATACAAACCTAATTACTAATTAATTTAATATTAAGAAAAATAATTAATTTACCTATTTTTGCATTTTCATTATTTTAAGAAAAGAAATAAAGATTAAATCAAACAAACCCTAATTTTCTAATTTATTTTAAATCATCTACAAAAAGGTTTAAATTACCCTAAAATTAAATTAATCTAATTATATTAATTTTGATAAAAAATAAAATGAAAAGCCTAAATCCTAATTTGATGAAAATTGATTTTATGAATTTTTTTGTAAAAAAAAAGGAATTAATTTTATGTTAGAAAATAATTTAAACAAAAATAAATAAATAAAATAAAATATAAGAAGAATAAAGAAAAAGGGCCTGGTGTTAGTGGCAAGAAGGGGTGTTAATCTGATTTTTAAGCCCAAAAGTCCTTGGCCCGTGTTGACCTTTCAGATCCCATGTTGCAAGTTGACTAGGGTGCATTGTAGACCTCCAAAGGATGGCCTTTGGATCCAGCTTGTTGCACATCTGGTTGGCTGTTCCTTGAGGGCGTATGGTGGTCTCCATGCCTGTACATATGCCTGATTATGCAAGAAATAAAATTATGAAATAATATGGGGGACCTGGGAATCGAACCCAGGCCATTTGGCTTTTCCAAGCACCTCTTGACCAACTGAGCTAGCGTGCATGTTTGTATATGGAATAACCATCAAATATTATATTGGAAAAAAGAAAAGTAATATATTAAAATGCGCAAACTTTTGAATGGTCCAGTCAGGCCACGCCACGCCATCATCTTCTACCTCCTTCCGTTGCTAAAAGTTTGGAGACTTTTACCTATGGACAAAAGGCGTAGGTACAACCTCTGTGATTTTCCAAAACTCCTTGCAAGCATGATAAACACATAACAATGGTACCAATCCACTCGTGACAACCTCACGAGTATCGTGGTACCTTAATCGTGGCCCAATTTTCCCTGTGTAGCAAAGTCCCAAAACTATCTCAGAAACCCTAACAATGGCATCCACATGTATGGCTTCCAAAAATGCAATTAAATGGTACTGTTAGCTTGCAAATATGATAAGGATTACAAATATATCATTTAAACATGATAAATATGCAAGAATGAATGGATACGATTTTGGAAAAATTGACAAACCGTGAGAGTTATGGAGACGGATTCTGGGCAAATCAAGGCTTGACTATGATCAGGTTAGCTTCAGGAGATGGCTTAGAATCGATTGCTAGCCTTGGAATGGTGTAAATCGTCCTCTAGCTTGTAATTTGATTCAAAACTTTTTGGTGATTTTTGTGACCTTTATTTTGCTCTCTTACGCCTCTAACCCCTCTGCTTTTGCTTTGGATTTGTTCAATATATATCATAGAATCAATTAGGGTTACAAGTTTGCATCAAATCCTTGCAATTATGAAGACTTGATCCTTGATTCACCCTTGCATCAAATCTTTCCAAAACAAGAAAAACTCAATATTTTCCTGTCCAAACAAGCCTTGCACGATTTGATCTCATTGCTAGCTATTCATGGACCTGAAATATGCACAAAATCTCAAGGTTTAAATGATTTTTGATATTTTCATTATTTATTATTGATTTTATTTGACTTAAATGAAATAAAAATCAAAATAAATGACAAAAATAAAATAAAGGCAATTGGGAAGGATCATGGGTCGTGGATCATGTTACAAACTTATTGCAAGCACAAAAAGTTGGGCCCATTTGACAAAAATTGCAATTTTGGAAAAAAGGTGTTTTTATTGACTTTTCAAAATGACCTATAATGTCCAAATTCATAACTTCTTGTGAGTGCATATTTTGAACTTGGGAGATGAATATGAATTGTAGGGAATTGCATCCTCTTAAAAATGAGCTTTTTATGGGTAATTTTTGATAAAGTATGAGAAAGTTATGCTTGGTCAAAGTTGATTTGACTTTTCTTGTAAAACCCTAATTTAGCAACTTTTGGGTTTTGATGATTTGTGAGCAATCCTTTATGAATCATGATCAAACCTTGATAAAATGATTAATAATACTTCAAAATGAGGATGTTGACCAAGAATCTTTAAGTTTGACTTTATGTAGGACACAGTTGACTTTTGCCCTAGCACAGTCGATTTTCAGGCCTTTGAGCAATTGACTGAGAAAACTTCCTCTGTAAGGCTTAAAACTTGACATGTATGATATTGAGAACATATTAGGATAATAGTGATAATTTGGGGTCCCTTGGACTCAAGTATCTTAATGCAACATGAAACCCTAATTTGAGGTAGACTGCCTTAGGAGAGAGTTTGTCTGGTCAACTCTTGGACTTCTTTGAGCAATTTGAGGACCTTACTTGAAATGTGTTAAGAAATATGGGAGGGAAAATTTTGGGGTACAACAAACACCTTTCATTTCTCCCTTCTTGCTCCTTCGTTTGGAATATGAAGCAGTATGGGGGGTGAAGCCTGAGGCTTCGTTTCACACAAAACTCCTTGTTTCGTTTGGGGCCTATAATAGTTAGTTCTACCATACATTTGAACAAGAAAAACAAACAAAAAGGGAAGAAATGAAAAGTAAACAAATGTCATGTACATGCTTGAGATGAAAGGAAATAACTATTCACATGTTATTCTAGAAATGAAAGGTTCAAGGTTAAGAGAAACTTACCTTGCTTCTGAAGTTGGTGCTTTTGGACCTTGAGTGATTGGACTAGATGCTCCTGGATTCGAAGGAAAGAAACATGTGTGGTGTTTCTTTGACTGGATTCGAAGATCAAGAAGAGTGGGGTTGTGTTTGTTATTTCTGGATTCGAAGGGGAAGAACAAGTGTAGTGTTCCTTCTACTGGATTCGAAAGAAAAACAAAGTGTGGGGTTGTTCCTGGATTCGAAAGGGAAAAGAAACAAGGGTTGTGTTTCTTGTGTTGGATTCGAAGGGGCAGAAACAAAGGTATGGTCTTTTGAATTTGGGTTTGATAATGTGTTAAGTGTTTGATGATTTTCACACAATCAAAGTTTTTCCCAGCTACCAAAAGCCTCTGGATGTGTTGTCCAGACCCTTAGACGTGTTATGGAGCCTTTTATTTATAGGTGAAGTTGGTTGAGGTTTAGGAGGGAAAACAAAATAATTTGAACAAAATGGGTAAAAAAAATTTGTAACTTTCGAGGGGCAGTATTTGTATACCAAATTGGTGCAAATACAGGAGCAGTGTAGCGGGACTGCTGTGTAGCAGTTTTGGAACGTTATGGCTAGTGCATCAGGCTTAGACTTACAGCAAGCATCTTTGAATATTTCATTTTTTTATTTTGACCTCATAGGTCCAAACTTCGACCAGACTCTTCTTCAGACAGCAATATTTGTTTCCAATCAATGTGTCTTTCGAATGGGCCCTTTTTGTGCATCCTTCGAAGGGGCCAAATGCGTTCCCCTTGAATGGGTCAACAAGATATGTCCTTCGAATGGGACATCCATGTATGTCTTGTAGGTCCTTCGAATGGGCCACCAAACATGTCCTTCGAATTAGACATCCAGGTATGTCTTGCAGGTCCTTCGAATGGAACAACAATTGTGTGTCATTGTGTATTGAAGATTTTCAAGGGTGGAATCGAAGCAAGCTATTTCAAAGGGAAATTTTGTCCATTCGAAGCTAGTATGAAAATAGTCAATGCATGAAGGAAGTTCCTGCCTTTTGACTTGAAACAAGCAGGAAAGAAACCTTTGCTTCATGAATCGAAACAAACACTGTAAGGGGCCATTTCTTTAATCGAAGCTTGCATGCAAGAGGCCACTTGCTTTGTGGGTGCTAGCATGAAGGGAAGCCACTATGTTGTACCCCAAAATTTTCCCTCTTATGTTTCCCAAGGATTTTTTTTCTCTTACATGGGTGGTTACAAACACTTCCCTAAAGAAAATGAATTTTTTTGAATGATGGTCAAGTGTCTTTCGATTGACATCTGAACGGTGTCCTTCGATTGGCATGCCAACAATGTCTTTCGATTGGCATCTGAGTAATGTCCTTCGATTAACATATCAGAGCAAAGGGTCCTTCAATTGGCATGTCAACAAGCTTTGATTGAGCATCTAAAACTCTTCGATCAAGCATGGGCCCATCAACTTCGATTGCGTGTTGGTTCCCCTTCGAGCAAGCCTTGGTCCAAGTTTCATTTAGGAAATAACCTACTACAAGTTCCCTTCGATTCACTAGGCCAAAGACCTCTTCATGCAACCTTCTAATCACTAGGCCAGAAGCCTCTTCATGCTTGCCTTGGATTCACTAAGTCAAAGGCTCCTTTCAACGTGCCTTCAATGTATGAGGCAAAGACTTCCTTTGTGCTTACCTTCAATGCACATGGCCAAGACTCCTCAACACAGTTTCTGCATTATGGAACACAATATGACCCCTTCAAAAGAGCACTTTAAAGGTCCATTCAAAGGACATATATTGGTGGCCATTCTAAGGAGACACATAATTATTGAATGCAAGTTTGTCTTATGATGAGTCTTGATCCTACATGTTTCCAGGCCCAAGCCTCCTGCGCAATGGCATTCAAAGGAAGTAATAAAGAAGGTTTCGATTGGCCAGAATGAAGTTCTCATTTGGGCTATTTGAATCAAGCAGTTGAGGAAAATAGATGGGTCCAATCGAAGGAGCCATTCGAAGGACCTGTAAATGATCCATTCGAAGAAGCATTCAAAGGCCCATTCGAAGGACACATAGTGGTGTCTAAAAAAAGGGTCTCCACATGTTGCCTTTATGACTGTACGTCCCTTCGAATGTCCCTCATACATCCAACGATAGGGCTACCTACTCACTAATAGTAGGCTAAAAATTTCTAAAGGATAGGAGGAAAAGAACAACCTTTTCGAGTATAAGTAGATAGCTCTTAGATGCTATGCTCAAAACAAACTTTTACACTTACAACTTTCAAAAACATATGCTTTGTCAATACTCTTGAGGACTGATACAAGAGTTATCACAAAGCGAATCACCACACTAAGGCATTTCAAAACATTTTTTCAAAACACACAAAGCACAAGGTACTTTTAAAATGAGCTCAGAATCTAAGAGCCTGTAGAAAAATATGGATGGAAAGGGTGCTAACACCTTCTCTTTCTATAATCTACCCCCCTTACTCAGAAAATTCTCGAAAAGGTCTTTTTCTGTTCTTTTCACCCTTTCCTTAATTTAGATAAAAGAAAAGTCGGGGGAGACTCTTGCTTACCGCAACATTTGTGAATACAAACGCAAAACCAGTACAACAGTCAGTTCTTCCACCGTATCACAGAACTGGAGACTCTGCTGGGGAAAAAATAAAAAGTGGGGTTACCTTAGAGTTAGTTCATTTTAAAACTGTTTTAATTGCTTGCTTTGTATGCTTTATCCTTGGAGAGTTTGTTTGGGTTGTTACTATAGACCCTACACCTGGATCTGAGGCACCTTTTAGGTAAGTAGCAATAGATCGTGGGGGTTGTGCGGGGTATACTGACATGATTGAAGCGATAGCTACGTTGATGTGACACTTTGGTTGGTACCGGTAGCCCTTGAGTAGTCAAGGAGAATAGGGGGCCTCTGTGTGGTGTCATGAAGCATCAACTGACCTTAGAACCTTTAATTGAATGACTTGGCCATTAAGAAGTAGTGAGATATCCATATTTGGTGTAGTCCTAAGTCGTTCGATACTCGATAGTACACTCATTGAGATTTGACTCCCGAGTTTTGTTTGGTGGCAAGTCAGTTGTCGATCGAAACGAAACTTGTGGGAAAAATCAATGATATTGAGATTCACTAGAACCCTGTTACTATTGATAGGGCATGTTTAACCAACTACACCTCAAGAGGGTACTTACCTATAAACTCCATGCAAGCTTGAACCTAAGGCTATTTGTGTGACTTGATTGCTTTCACTATCTAACAAATTGAACTCATTGCAGGGTTTTGTTTATACTCCGTGCAAGACTTGTTTGTAGTCATTATCCAATAACTTGGATTTCTAGAAAGACATATTTGTCTTCATCACCTTACATTTTTTCTTGGCGCATAACATACACATCATAACATCATACCATAACATCTCCTTAACCATTTAAAGGATCTCAAGGGCATGTGATGCAGGTTATGATAAAGCAGACGTCTAGCAATGGGCAAGGGGATTTATTTTCCTCTAACTAAATGCCTTCAAAAGACCAAAACATGACAACTTGAGTCAGGGGAGATGACCCACTCAACATGGTGAGCTTGACTATCGTAGAAGGGCCTTCAACGATACGAAGTTCTTCAATCAAAGCTGCAAAACTGAACTTCTGACATTTTCTTGTTTAACCCGCGAGATCCTTGAAAATATTTACATATCATACATGTCATTACATAACAGGTATTCTCCGGACAGGCTTCTTATCCCTTCGTTATTTATTTCAGCAAAAGAAATGGCTCTCGAACAAACAGTGAAGGATCTCCAAGCTCAAAACGCTCAGTTTCAGCAAATGTTCCTACCTCTGGCTAAGGGGCGGGAGGATCTGAAAACCCTGATCATCAAAGAGAAGACCAAGAAGCCAAAGAAACAGGCTGGCATCTTGAATATGGGAAGAAAACTTAGAGGACCAGTCAAGCGAGCTCTAGATCTCAAAACTCCATCAAATGAGGGGATAATCATGAAGATGATAACAACCCATGGACTGATGAAGATGAAGCTGATTCCTCTGAGGAGCAATATCCTCCTGTTGATGATAAATACAAATAGTTGGAGGATCATCTCAATGCTATGGAGATTCAACAGATACCTGGCTTGGACTTTGAAGAATTAGGGTTGGTTGTTGGCGTGATCATCCCACCAAAATTCAAGGTTCCCACATTTGCCAAATATGACGGGGTTTCTTGTCCTAAACTTCAATTGAGATCATATGTCAGAAAGATCCAGCCTCACACTGCTGACCGGAAGTTATGGGCCCATTTCTTCCAAGAAAGTTTGGCTAGCACTCAACTGGAGTGGTTCTATCAGTTGGAGAGAACCAACATCCACAATTGGGAAGATTTGGTTGCTACTTTCTACAAGCAGTACCAATACAATGCTAACCTCGCTCCAACCCGTACTCAACTTTAAAGCATGTATATGGGTTCTAGCAAGGGCTTCAAGGATTACGCCTAGAAATGGAGAGATCTTGTAGGGAGAGTCCAACCTCCTCTATTTGATAGAGAGTTATTAGACATATTCTTGGGTACTTTGTATGGTCCATTCTTCAACCACTTGATTGGAAGTTCTTCGGATGGGTTCACAGAGCTGATACTGACAGGTGAAAGAGTAGAATTCGGTATCAAGAGTGGGAAGATTCTGATGGATGCATCTTCTAATGATGAGAAGAAGCCATTTGGTGGCAAGAGGGAAGCTAATGCTATATATGGCCAGGAGGGACGTGCTAGAGGTAACCACAACCCATCTGTGAGGCCAGTACTGGTCTCTGATCCTATGCCTGTTCAACGACATCAACAAGGGAATCAGCATAAGAAGGTCGCGCCTAAAAGATAATTCACCGTGATCAACATGTCACTAGATCAAGCATTACAACACATGTTGAAGGTAGGGTTGATTACGTTAAAGGCTCCTCTACAGAACCCTAATACTTTTGCTCCTAGTTACCACCCCAATGAAAGGTGTGTATACCATTCTGACAGCCCTGGACATGATACGAATGGCTGTTGGGCTTTGAATAACAAAATTCAGGATATGATTAATGCCAAGGAGATCAAATTCAACCCTCTAGAGACTCACCACGTGATCACTTCTCCTAGGCCAAACCATTGAGAGTTTTCAGTTCATTTGTGATTTTTCAATTAAAATTTCCTTTGCTTGTTCGAACAATTACTGTAATGTCAAACTTTGGTTTTCCCATTAGTGCACTGCATATGTTGGTCTTGAATTATTTCATGTTCATTATATTTAAACTGCTTTCTTACTGTGATATTCAACTCTCGATTAAAAGCTCTAAGCCTTTAGAGGGATGATGACAAAAACGATACCACAATCTCGTACAATATGCTTTTAAGTAGACCTTGCTGATGATGTACATGCGTTGTTTCAAATACTAAATGTTTGGAGTTATAAGGAAGATAATCCCTAGTCAACCCCTTTGAGCCTAATAAGTGGGAGTTTTTCTTTTCACATAAATTAAAACCCTTAATCATAACCTGGGGCAGGGTAGTTTTCTCAGTTAATTCAGATGTGCATTCAGTCACAAGATCTACCTTCATACATGGCAAATAATGTAGAAGATGCTCTCCAAAAGATGGTGATGGTTCCATATAATCATAAAGACAGGCAATCATTATCTCTCAAAATAAAAGCACGTTAAGTCAAAAACCTATGAAGGAGACTTAAGAAAAGTTGGGGTATCCCGTTGACTGTAAACACAAAAGAAATAGTTCAGGAAAAAGTATGGATAACAAAATATAAAAAAAAAGATCCTACAAATCCTCAACAAAAAATAAAAAGGTTACAAAAATGACTGCCTTCTCAAACAAACGTTCAATTTCTGAACCATCACCAAGTATCAGAGCAAAGATTTCAGACTCAATTGGGATCTAAAAGCACAATTAACTGAGCATAGGAATGGAGAACATCATGAAGAGAGGGTTGGATACAAATAAAATTTGAGCATTTATACTTTGTTTCTTGAACCATGAACTAGGCCACGTTATAACCCTTAAAAGTCCTAGCTGAAGCATGGGTTAGTTTGAAAGCATACTGTTACAAAAGGTATCCTAACTCCTGTAGGGTTCGCTATAAATCCTGAGTTGATACCACACTTTTACAAAATTTGTTTGTTTTACTAAAAAATGAATTTTCAAACTTCAAGACATACATAAGCTTTGCATTCTTAAAATACCATTGTTTGCATATGACTATTTGTTCAACAGCAGAGAAATTCGCACGACAGATGTTCGATGAACATAAATCCTCTCAGTGGACAGAATCACCTCAGGTGGAAATACATTCCAGTGATAGGCCTTTCATAATAAAGGGACATAGCATGGTGTCCAGCTGATCTGGGGCAGTCAAATCAAGGTTCAAGGAATCTCTTAAAAATGCCAAATAGCCAAGGGAAGATCTCCATCTGAATCACTTGGGACATTGGACATGAATTCCAACAACGAATCATGTACGATCAAACAAATATCTTCTGACAGTGTGGAAACACTTACTACTATGGACAGTGACATTTTTCCGTAACCAGTGAACGTGGACATAGTCAGAAAATACTATGCATGAACAAAGACCCGCTAGGTTGACTGGCCTAGGCAAAAATAAGGGCATCCCGGCGAACCAAAAGGGTTCCGGAAAAAATTAGGGATATACATATGAAAAAAACTGTACACCCGGCAAGTCGAAAACCTGAAAAGGCGGCTTAGGCAAAAAAGGGTATCCCGATGAACTGAAAATCTAAAAGGACAATCCAAGAAAAAGTTAGGGATTAAAGCGTATGACTATGTCCCATCATCTCATTACTTGTCTGTCAGTAGAAGGTTTATTACCCTTATCGACATTCACCAAAGACTCCAGATGTTGGGATAACAGTCAAAACGTCTACAAAATCCACGACAGATATTTTCTCCAGCAAGTACTGAGGCAGGGGCATTCTACTACCAAGCCACTACCATATTCTTAGCATGCAGCCTAATGATGTCAGGTGTTCTCATACCTCCGGTGGAGCAAGAATCTCCAACTACTGCTCCGACATCTAAGAAAAATTCCCTAGTGAAGTCGCCAAGCTTCTCAGGATTCCCCAACGGATTTCTTCTCAAAATAATAAAATAGGAATCCCCAGTGGAAACATTCTGAATAAAGCGGATTATCATCTAGAAATGGTGCAGATACGATCCAGAGACGGATGTCATTATGACACGTATTCCAGTTTCTCATCTAGAAACAGTTCAGGTACGATCTAGAGACGAATGTCATCCTGATACTTATTCCAGACTATCTTCTAGCAACAGTTTAGTTCACAGAGTTTACCTCCCCCAACAGAGTTTATTTCTCAAACAACGAAAGTTCACCTCCTAGCGTTTTAACTTCAACATATTTGAAGACCTACATTCTTCACCTACAACTGCAATCAGGGATTTATTTTCTCTAGTTCAACAATACTGTAATAGAACAGTTGATACATTCATACATTGCATTCATGCACCATTCTACAAACATCATAGTATATGCAACACAAATGCATATATCACAATATCATTTATTTTGAGAGCATCATACAGATTATACATCATGACATTGTATGAAACTGATTTTACCTTTCCAGGTTGAGTTCGCAGAAAGACAAACACTATTAATTTATGCAGCAGGTAAAAGATTAACGCCTGAAACCAGATGGGGAAACTATCTACACGACCAAGTGGTATGAACTCCCGAAGCAAGACGGGTTTACCAACAAATACAGCAGACCATGGATTAATGCTCGAAACCATACGGGGAAACTATCTATGTGACCAACATTTTCAAGTTCCATATTAATACCTGTAACAAGCCAGAAGAACTATCTATGGACGACCGACTGTAGATTAATACCTGTAATAAGCCAGGAAAGCTATCTACATGAAGAGATTGAATATTAATACCTGTAACAAGCCAGGAAAACTATCTTTCTTTCTCAGGTCAAAGATTAATACCTGAAACTAGCCAGGACAACTATCTCGACGACCGATAAAAACCAAGTCCTAGATTAATACTTGTAACAAGCCAGGAGAACTATCTGTGGACGACCGATTGTAGATTAATACCTGTAACAAGCCAGGAGAACTATCTACATGAGGAGATTGGAGATTAATACCTATAACAAGCCAGAAAAACTATCTTTCATTCTCAGGTCAGAGATTAATACCTATAACAAGCCAGGACAACTATCTCAGCAACCGACAATTTTCAAGTTCCAGATTAACACCTCTAACATGCCAGGAGAACTATTTGTGGATGACCGACTATGGATTAATACCTGTAACAAGCCAGGAGAACTATCTACATAAGGAGATTGAATATTAATACCTGTAACAAGCCAGAAAAACTATCATTCTTTCTCAGGTCAGAGATTAATACCTGTAACAAGCCAGGACAACTAACTCAGCGACCGATAATTTTCAGCTTCCATATTAATACTTGAAACCAGACAGGACAACTATCCGCGAACAACTGATTTGTAGATTAACACCTGAAACCAGACAAGAAAACTATCTACATGACCAGATGAAACAATCTTACACGGGTTCCATCTCATATATCTCCAGATGCAGTCTAACACAGACTCATCCCAAAACAATCTTACATGGGTTCCTTCTCATATATCTTCGGATGCAGACTAACACAGACTCATTCTGAAACAACCCTACACAAGCTTAGTTTTATTTACATCCTCAAATAATGGTTAATTCCATTATCCCTAGCAAGTTACTGTGAAGCCTGGACTTCAACCATAAAACAGTAAACTTTCATCTCTCTAGTAAAGAGATAACTCTTCAGTAGAGCCTTTCACAACTGAAGTTCCTAGACTCTATTCCCCACAGAGTTTTCCTCAAGCAGTAGAATAATAGAAACCCACATTCCCCAGTGGACTTCTCCTCAGACAGCAGGAGCAGGAACCCCCAAAGGGACCATGTGTGAAATCAGCATCTACTTTGGATGGCATCTTTAAGCCCATTTCCGACGACTCTCTATCATCTTCTCTAAATGGCATCTGTAATCCCATTCCCGATATCATCAACCAACAATATTACTTCATGTGTGTGAAAATTTCTGGGCACTCTAGTGTTCAATCATCTTCCACCTTCAGATCACGAAAGGAAGATAAGCCAATCTAAATCCTCAAGTTTAAGAAGATTGAACAGGGGCAGCTGTTGTACCCCAAAATAATCCCTCTCATGTTTCCCAAAATTTTTTTTTCTCTTACATGGGTGGTTACAAACACTTTCCTAAAGAAAATGAAATTTTTTGAATGATGGTCAAGTGTCTTTTGATTGGCATGCCAGCAGTGTCTTTCGATTGGCATCTGAATGGTGTCCTTCGATTGGCATGCCAACAATGTCTTTTAATTGGCAAATGAGTAATGGCCTTCGATTGGCATATCAGAGCAAAGGGTCCTTCGGTTGGTGTGATACGGTGGGAGAACTGACTTGAAGGTTTTGCATTTTATCGCAAATGTTGCGGTTTAGAAAGAGTTATGACACCCCAAATAATCCGATTATTAAATAATTAGAATTTTTAATTATTAATTTAATTGGAAATTTAATTATTGGTATTTTTGGATTATTGGAATTAATTTAATTAATTAAAGGAAAGAAGTATTGGTGGTGTGAAGAGTGATTAGAGGGTGTGAGGGGTAAAATACTCTACTCTTACTAATTACTAATTTAATTATTTTATTGGAATAATAAAAGGAGTATTAAAAGGAAAAAGAAGAGAAAGAGAGTTATTTTGGAATATTCATCATACGTGCATTTGAGAAGAGGAAAAAGAAGGAGAAAATCGGAAGCGTCAGAATTCGAAGAACCCACAAGGTAAGGGGTGATTTCGATTAGTTAATTCGTATTATCGGTTTAGATATTCAATAGTATGGATCATAGTATGTTAGGGAATCCCGGTTTGGAATTCTAAGGTTCCGTAGAATTGTCCCTATTGCGTCGAATTGTAGGTTAAAAACCATTAGGGTGTCAGATGATAAAAAGGAATGATGAAATAATGTTGTTTGATGTTATAATGGTGCAAAATGGATGTGTTTTGGTGTTTCTCATGTTGCAATTCGTATGGGTATGTTTGGAATTGGTTTAGAATGAATAAATGCTGTCAAAAGTGCAGAATTTGACTCTGCAGGTCGTGGGAACCGGTTCCCAGTGGGGAGGAATTGGGTTCCACTGTGTGAATTTATAAAAACTGGCAAAAAAAATGCACGTAGGAACCAGTTCCTGTATAGGTAGGAACTGGGTTCCCATACATTTTTCCAGAAGCGTGATTTTTGAACTTCACAGGAACCGGTTCCTGCATATGTAGGAACCGGGTTCTGCTGTAACTTTTGAAAAATATTAAACTTTGAAAATTCATAACTTTCAAACCTTAAGTCCGTTTTGAGTGCCGTTTTGGACGTTATTTCTTAAATTTAATGCTCTATTTTATAAAATGAAAAGATTTCCTAAAACCTGAAATTATTTTGAAAATGAGTCAAATCCCGGAATAAGTGATTATTGGCTAACACACATGGGTATGTATGTAACAGTGAACCTGTGATGGATGGATGTATTAGTATTGTGTGAATGAAAGGCATGTTTATGTTGCTAATGATGGTGTGCATGATCGTTGAGATATCATGTTTTTGGTTTTGGTTCAGTTATGATAAATTGATGTATTTCATAGACTGATTTGATGTTGCATGCTAGTGATGTGCGTGCATATGCATTGTTTTGGTGAAGTTAATTCCCATTGTGTGGAATTTGACTTGTATTGCTGTTAACCGATACCCGGGTGATGATGGGTGGTTAGGCTGGATTCGTGTCCGGGTGTTTATGGATGAATCGATGGTTGCTGTATCCGGTTGATGATGGATCAGTGTTGGGTGACTTGGTCACGTGTTGGTACCACATGCATTGTGTCTGCATTTGTGTTTGCATGGAATTGTAACATGTTAGGATGTCTTCCAGTGTTACAATTCTTTGGTTGATTATTGATTTGTGCATAATGACTTGTATGATTGGAACTGCGTGTTGAATCTGAATTTATGCTAAAATGGGTGAAATAATATGCTTGTGATATAATGTTGATTGAGAAGCTTATAATGCATGTTAATTATGAGAAATCTCACCCTTACTTTAACAATTTCAGATTAAAGTTAGCAGCTCAGGAGTTGGTGAGGATGGCTCTAGAGCTATGTTACTTTAAGTCCGCGTGTCAGTGTCGTGCTCTGATAGGTTGTAACACTGGGGAACGTTTAGTTGAGGAATTAGTTATTATTCAATTGTTTCTTTGAATTTCATTGGGAATAATTATGTTTTGGTTTATTCCGTTTTGGTTATGGTATTTTTCCGCTGTGTAAGACATGGTCTTAATTTGATTGAATTATTTGAATAATGACCCTCAGTGTAGCATGACTACTGTTTTATTGGAAGTTTTATTTATTTCCTAATTGTGACATCCCTTGTTCCGTGTTAACTCTGATGGAATATGTCTTTAATCATTGATATAATTAATATTATTCGGGGTATTTTAGAAGGGGTGTTACAATAGTGGTATCAGAGCATAGTCGATCTTGTCTTGTGTCGTTATCCCTTTTGTATGCGACTAGTGTAAGATGACACTGTCGATACTTGTGTGCTGATGAGGTTGTTTTTTAATGTTACAGAATAATGGCCGGAAGAGGTAACGGAAGAAACGACGATGCTATTGCTGAAGCATTGGGAATGTTGGCTGGAGTACTCGGAGGGAACCAGCAGGGAGCTGTGATTGGTGCTGACCGATAATTGGGGAATTTTCAGAGGAATAATCCTCCGTTGTTCAAGGGTGCACATGATCCCGAAGGTGCTCAGAAGTGGTTGAAGGAGATCAAGAGGATCTTCAGAGTAATTGACTATGCTGAAGGGCTGAAGGTGAGATACGGAACTCACATGTTAGCAGAGGAAGCTGATGACTGGTGGGTTGCTACCAGAACTGAAATGGAAGAAGATGGTATTGCGTTGACTTGGGATGTGTTCAGGAGGGCTTTTCTGAGGAGGTACTTTCCTGAGGACATCAGAGGCAAGAAGGAGATTGAGTTTCTGGAACTCAAGCAGGGTATTCGGTATCAGCGTATCCGAAGATTTCCTGATCTGGTTGACTGTAGTAGGATTTTAGAGGAGGATCTTGCTAGCACTAAGTCGAATGCTCGAGGGTATGTTGATAGGAAGGGTAAGCAACAGATGGATCGTGGTAAGCCTTATGATAGAAGTAATCAGAGACCCAGTGGTTGGAAGCAGTTTGGTGGAGGAGATTCTAGTTCTTCCATTAAGTGCTACAAGTGTGGTGAGACAGGACATTGTATGGTGGATTGCAAAAGTAATGATAAGAAGTGTTTCAAGTGTGGGAAACTCGGCCATGTGGCCAATGATTGCAGAGTAAGAGTGGTGACTTGTTACAACTGTGGTGAAGAAGGTCATACTCGTCCTCAGTGTACAAAACCCAAGAAGGAGCAAGCTGGTGGTAAAGTGTTTGCATTGTCTGGGTCAGAGACTAAGCCAGATGATCGGCTGATTAAAGGTACATGTTTTATTAATGACATACCTTTGATTGCAATTATTGATACTGGAGTTACGCATTCTTTTATTGCTTTGGATTGTGCTAAAAGATTGAACTTGGAAATTTCTAATATGGATGGAAGTATGGTTATTGATACTCCTGCATCGGGTTCAGTGACTACTTCGTATGTTTGTAGGAATTGTCCTATTGTGATTTTTGGTAGGGGTTTTGGTATGGATTTAGTGTGCCTACCGTTAGAACAACTTGATATCATCCTTGGAATGAACTGGTTGGAATTCAACCAAGTTCATATCAACTGTTTTGCGAAGACGGTTATTTTTCCTGAAGTGGTTGGTGTCGAAGATGTGACTATGTCGGTTAAACAGATGAACCTAGCCGTGAAAGATGGTGTTGTGGTATTTATGTTGTATTCTGCAATAGAAGCGGAGGGAAAAGCAAAGAGTGATGGATTGCCAGTGGTGAATGAATTTCCAGAGGTGTTTCCGGAAGACGTTAGTGAATTGCCACCTGAGAGGGAGGTAGAATTTACTATAGATTTGATTCCTGGAACTAGTCTGGTGTCGATGGCGCCTTACCGTATGTCGGCATCTGAATTAGCGGAGTTAAAGAAACAGTTGGAGGAGTTACTTGAGAAGAAGTTTATTCGTCTGAGTGTTTCGTCGTGGGGTGCTCCGGTGTTGTTGGTTAAGAAGAAAGAAGGTTCAATGAGATTATGTGTTGATTACAGACAGCTGAATAAAGTTACAATCAAGAATCGGTATCCTTTGCCGAGGATCGATGATTTGATGGATCAACTAGTTGGAGCTTATGTATTTAGTAAGATTGATCTGAGATCTGGATATCATCAGATTCATGTGAAGTCGGAAGATATTCAGAAAACTGCATTTAGAACGAGGTATGGACATTACGAGTATTCTGTTATGCCATTTGGAGTTACTAATGCACCTGGTGTTTTCATGGAGTATATGAACAGGATATTTCATCCGTATCTTGATAAGTTTGTGGTGGTGTTCATTGATGATATTCTAATTTATTCGAAGAGCGATGAAGAGCATGCAGAACATCTCAGAGTTGTGTTGGAATTGTTGAAAGAGAAGAAGCTTTATGCGAAGTTGTCCAAGTGTGAATTTTGGTTAAGTGAAGTAAGTTTTCTTGGCCATGTAATTTCCAAGAATGGAATTGTTGTGGATCCTACGAAGGTAGAAGCAGTATCTCAGTGGGAAGCGCCGAAGAATGCTTCTGAGATCCGTAGTTTTCTGGGTCTTGCAGGTTATTACAGGAAGTTTATAGAAGGATTTTCCAAATTAGCGTTACCGTTGACTAAGTTGACCAGGAAGGGTCAGATGTTTGTTTGGGATGTTGAATGTAAGAAAGGATTTCAAGAGCTGAAGAGGAGGTTGACAAGTGCTCCGATCTTGATTTTGCCAAATCCGAGAAAGTCTTTTGTTGTGTATTGTGACGCATCATTAATGGGATTAGGTGGTGTGTTGATGCAAGATAAGCAGGTGGTGGCTTATGCTTCGAGACAATTGAAAGTACATGAAAGGAATTATCCGACTCATGATTTGGAGTTGGCAGCTGTTGTGTTTTTTTTGAAGTTGTGGAGGCATTATTTATATGGTTCTCGGTTTGAGGTGTTCAGTGATCGCAAAAGTCTGAGGTATCTCTTTGATCAGAAAGAGTTGAATATGAGGCAGAGGAGATGGTTAGAATTTCTAAAGGATTATGATTTCGGTTTGAATTACCATCCTGGTAAGGCAAACGTTGTTGTGGATGCCTTGAGTAGGAAGTCCTTGCATATGTCGATGTTAATGGTCCGTGATTTAGATTTGGTTGAGCAGTTCAGAGATTTAAGTTTGGTATGTGAAACTACTCCGAATAGTGTGAAATTGGGTATGTTGAAACTGACTAGTGGTATTCTGGAAGAAATTCGGAATGGACAGAAGTCCGATGTTGGGTTAGTTGATAAATTGACATTGATCAACCAAGGTCAAGGAGGCGAGTTCCGGATTGATGAGAATGGTGTTATGAGATTTGGTAATAGGGTGTGTGTTCCGGATGTTGCAGAGATTAGGAAGAGTATTTTGGAAGAAGGACATCGTAGTGGATTGAGTATTCATCCTGGTGCTACTAAAATGTACCATGATTTGAAGAAGTTGTTTTGGTGGCCGGGAATGAAAAAGGAAATTGCTGAGTTTGTGTATGCTTGTTTGGTTTGTCAGAAGTCAAAGATTGAGCATCAGAAACCGTCAGGATTGATGGAACCGTTGTTTGTTCCGGAATGGAAATGGGATAGAATCTCTATGGATTTTGTGTCTGGTTTGCCAAGGACATCGAAGAATTGTGATTCTATCTGGGTTATTGTTGATCGGTTGACGAAATCTGCTCACTTTATTCCGATAAGAATGGATTATCCGATGGAAAGGTTGGCAGAATTGTATGTTGAGAAGATTGTGAGTTTGCACGGTATTCCTTCTAGTATTGTGTCGGATCGAGATCTGAGGTTTACATCTAAATTCTGGACGGGATTGCAAGAAGCTTTGGGTACTAAGTTGCGTTTGAGTTCCGCTTATCATCCACAGACAGATGGTCAGACGGAGAGAACGATTCAGTCGTTGGAAGATTTGTTAAGAGCTTGTGTGTTGGAGAAAGGTGGAGCTTGGGATAGTTATCTACCATTGATTGAGTTTACCTACAACAATAGTTTTCATTCGAGCATTGGTATGGCTCCGTTTGAGGCATTGTATGGTAGGAGGTGTCGAACACCGTTGTGTTGGTATGAATCTGGAGAGAGTGTTGTGATTGGACCGGAAATTGTCCAACAGACTTCAGAAAAGATTAAGATGATTCAGGAGAAGATGAGGACTTCTCAGAGTCGTCAGAAAAGTTATCACGATAAGAGGAGGAAAGATCTTGAGTTTAGCGAAGGAGAACATGCTTTTATGCGAGTTACTCCGATGACTGGTATTGGTCGAGCTTTGAAGTCAAAGAAGTTGACTCCACGTTTTATTGGTCCGTTTCAGATTACCAAGAGAGTTGGGAAAGTTGCTTATCAGATTGTTTTGCCACCGTCACATGCAAATTTGCATGATGTTTTTCATGTATCTCAGCTAAGGAAGTACATTGCTGATCCGTCTCATGAGATTCAGGTAGACGATATACAGGTACGAGAGAATTTGACTGTGGAAGCGGTACCTGCGAGAATTGAGGATCGGAAGTTGAAACAGTTGCGAGGCAAAGAGATCGCGTTGGTAAGAGTGGCTTGGGGAGGACCAGCAGATGGAAATGTCACTTGGGAGCTGGAGAGTCAGATGAAGGACTCGTATCCCGAACTGTTCGTCTAAGGTATGTTTTCGAGGATGAAAACTCTTTTAGTTGGGGAGAGTTGTGACACCCTAAATAATCCGATTATTAAATAATTAGAATTTTTAATTATTAATTTAATTGGAAATTTAATTATTGGTATTTTTGGATTATTGGAATTAATTTAATTAATTAAAGGAAAGAAGTATTGGTGGTGTGAAGAGTGATTAGAGGGTGTGAGGGGTAAAATACTCTACTCTTACTAATTACTAATTTAATTATTTTATTGGAATAATAAAAGGAGTATTAAAAGGAAAAAGAAGAGAAAGAGAGTTATTTTGGAATATTCATCATACGTGCATTTGAGAAGAGGAAAAAGAAGGAGAAAACCGGAAGCGTCAGAATTCGAAGAACCCACAAGGTAAGGGGTGATTTCGATTAGTTAATTCGTATTATCGGTTTAGATATTCAATAGTATGGATCATAGTATGTTAGGGAATCCCGGTTTGGAATTCTAAGGTTCCGTAGAATTGTCCCTATTGCGTCGAATTGTAGGTTGAAAACCATTAGGGTGTCAGATGATAAAAAGGAATGATGAAATAATGTTGTTTGATGTTATAATGGTGCAAAATGGATGTGTTTTGGTGTTTCTCATGTTGCAATTCGTATGGATATGTTTGGAATTGGTTTAGAATGAATAAATGCTGTCAAAAGTGCAGAATTTGACTCTGCAGGTCGTGGGAACCGGTTCCCAGTGGGGAGGAACCGGGTTCCACTGTGTGAATTTATAAAAACTGGCAAAAAAATGCACGTAGGAACCGGTTCCTGTATAGGTAGGAACCGGGTTCCCATACATTTTTCCAGAAGCGTGATTTTTGAACTTCGCAGGAACCGGTTCCTGCATATGTAGGAACTGGGTTCTGCTGTAACTTTTGAAAAATATTAAACTTTGAAAATTCATAACTTTCAAACCGTAAGTCCGTTTTGAGTGCCGTTTTGGACGTTATTTCTTAAATTTAATGCTCTATTTTATAAAATGAAAAGATTTTCTAAAACCTGAAATTATTTTGAAAATGAGTCAAATCCCGGAATAAGTGATTATTGGCTAACGCACATGGGTGTGTATGTAACAGTGAACCTGTGATGAATGGATGTATTAGTATTGTGTGAATGAAAGGCATGTTTATGTTGCTAATGATGGTGTGCATGATTGTTGAGATATCATGTTTTTGGTTTTGGTCCAGTTATGATAAATTGATGTATTTCATAGACTGATTTGATTTTGCATGCTAGTGATGTGCGTGCATATGCATTGTTTTGGTGAAGTTAATTCCCATTGTGTGGAATTTGACTTGTATTGCCGTTAACCGATACCCGGGTGATGATGGGTGGTTAGGCTGGATTTGTGTCCGGGTGTTTATGGACGAATCGATGGTTGCTGTATCCGATTGATGATGGATCACTGTTGGGTGACTTGGTCACGTGTTGGTACCACATGCATTGTGTCTGCATTTGTGTTTGCATGGAATTGTAACATGTTAGGATGTATTCCAGTGTTACAATTCTTTGGTTGATTATTGATTTGTGCATAATGACTTGTATGATTGGAACTGCGTGTTGAATCTGAATTTATGCTAAAATGGGTGAAATAATATGCTTGTGATATAATGTTGATTGAGAAGCTTATAATGCATGTTAATTATGAGAAATCTCACCCTTACTTTAACAATTTCAGATTAAAGTTAGCAGCTCAGGAGTTGGTGAGGATGGCTCTAGAGCTATGTTACTTTAAGTCCGCGTGTCAGTGTCGTGCTCTGATAGGTTGTAACACTGGGGAACGTTTAGTTGAGGAATTAGTTATTATTCAATTGTTTCTTTGAATTTCATTGGGAATAATTATGTTTTGGTTTATTCCGTTTTGGTTATGGTATTTTTCCGCTGTGTAAGACATGGTCTTAATTTGATTGAATTATTTGAATAATGACCCTCAGTGTAGCATGACTACTGTTTTATTGGAAGTTTTATTTATTTCATAATTGTGACATCCCTTGTTCCGTGTTAACTCTGATGGAATATGTCTTTAATCATTGATATAATTAATATTATTCGGGGTATTTTAGAAGGGGGGTTACAAGAGTCGCCACCGATTTTTCTTTTATCCAAAAGGAAAGGTGAAAAAGCACAGGAAAAATCTTTGAGATTATTTCTTGAGTTTGGGGGGTTGATTATGAAAAGGGAAGGTATTAGCACCCTTTTCATCCATGGTTTTCCATGGGCTCTTAGTTACTTGCTAGATCACTTGCTTTTTTGTTTGAACTTGTGCTTTGTGTGTTTTTTGAAAGTAGTTTGTAAAGAGGCCATCGTTGAGGCCATCGTTTAGGCAATCTTTGTAATGATTCTCTTTCGTAAGAATGTATACAAAGATGTTTGATCTTTTGAAAATATTTTCAAGTTTGTAAGAGGTTTTGAAAGTGTAGGTGTTTGTTTTGAAAATAGCAAGGAGTTTTGTTTTGAAATTGAGCAAGTAACAAGGAGCATTCTACCTACTCAAAAGTCTTTTATTTTCATTTCCTCTTTCCTTTGATATTGTCATCTTACCATTAATTTGGTAAGTAACTCTATCTTTGGATGTAAACGGGACGGGCGTGGGTCATCGTATAACCATGATTAATAATGTTGCAAGGTATCTTAGCATTCTCTTTTAGGGACTAAGATCATTTGAAAGGCAACTTAGATAGTGTCATCGAGGGACTATGATCTTATATTTTGCTTTGTTTTTGCTAAGATACCTCACACGCGTAATATGGCCATTTTGTAAAGGCAACCAAGTGAATTTATCCTAGGGGGTTCTTGTATGCAAGTGTATTGTTTTTCATGCTTGATTTTGTCTTTGATTAGGGTTTTCTATTTGATTGGTTTTAGTCTTTCCATACAAACCCTAATTACTATCAATTGTATATAAAGCGATAAATTGCGGAATTTAAAATTACTATGCTATTACAATACTTGTGGGAGGGGGTGTACAAATTATAAATGGGGATTGCAAGAAAATAAACCTAATTAATCTATTACAACCATATTGAATTTGTACAAGAATTGAAATAAATAATGTACATAATGAATAAATATACAAGAATGCAAATGTGAAGAAAATGGATATTTTTGTTTGGGTTTTTTAGGAAAAGGGAATTTGTTTTAACCTAATTAATTAAAAGGAAATAATTAATTAAAATAATAAAAAGTAAACCTAATTTTACTAGGAAAAGAAATTAAATAAAATCCTAATCTATTAATTGATTAAGAAAAGAAATTAAGTTTATAAGAAAAGTATTTTTGGTATTTTTCTCTTGAAAATAATTTATAGTATTATAAAATATTGTTTTGTCTTTTTTATATTAAAATAATATGTTTTAATGGTGTAAAAGAAAATAACTAAAACCCTAGTTTTTTAATTAAATTTACAAAATATTTAGTGAAATAAATTAAGTATGATAAAATAAAATAATTTTTGTGTGAGAAAAAATAAATAAACTATGTCCAAATATAAATCTACTATTTTTATATTTTTTATGATTTTTTAGTATTAGAAAAATAATTAAGGAAATAAATAAAATGAAAATAAGAAAAGAAAATAAAAACTGGGCCAGGGGTGTTGATAGCCTGCAAGGGGGGGTTAGAGATAAGATAAAAACAAAAAGGCCCAAAGGAGGCCCAGCGCTGCCAAAAAAGGAAGTCAGAATGCAAAATAATGTAAAAAAAATCAAAAGGGTACCACTGGGGCTCGAACCCAGGTCCCTCTGGTTACAGGCGCGCGCTTCTACCACTGGGGTGGCTATACATCCGTTTATATAAATCAAACAATAAATACATATGGTAAACACGTTCCTGAGGCTAAGTTCATCTTCAACCTCACGCCCAGCCAGAAGCTCTGTATCTCATTCAAATCTCAACAAAAATGAAAACTGTAAACATGAAACTTATAGCAAATTTCCTCACGATTTCAGAAATGCAAAGAAAAATAATTATAGATCAAAGATAAGCATGAATTTTAATGGCTCTAATCTGAACCCTAAAAATCTCAAAAATTTCAATCTTAAAATTCTCTAAGCTCAAACAAAATTAATGAAAACTATGAACATGGTTAGCTTTAGGGCAATGATATCTACATGTTTCATTCACAAATAAATCATTGATGATGCTTGTATGAAAAGTTCCAAAGTAAGAAAAGTTACCTTGCAAGAGGGTATCGGGTTTGAAGTTTTAGCAGCTTTCAGTGAGTTCCAATGATTGGGTTAGCTTCCTCAAGTTCCCAGGAAGCTAATGGGATGCTTAGCTTGAGCTGAAAGTGCCTGAGGAGTTCTGGAGAAGTCCAAGTGCAAAGCTCTATTTTTGAAAATGGTGGATGATGATGGAGGTGTTACAGTGGCGCTTCAGGTGTTGGGATTGTTTGTGTATGTTATTTATAAGCTTTTGAAAGTAAAAGGCCAAGAAACGCACGAGTAGATTTGAAGATTGGCTTCAAAACTCAGAAATGACAAGTTTTTGAAGTGTTTTTGGTGATTCTATGTTCTAGGTGTTTCTAGGGCTTAAGCATGCGTGTAATTTGTGGCAAGTGGTTTGTGTATGTATAAGCCAAGAGGTTTGAGTGCATTGGAAAGTCAGAAGTATAAGTTTTTAGCTATTTGCTATGTTATTTGATTTTGAAGAAAAGTGGGAAACCAAGTTTCAATGTGAAATACAAGTATGGGCTAGGTGATTGTAAGTGTATAAACCATTTCTCTTGTGTCATGAGACATGTATGATCAGAAGAGAACAAGTGCAAGGCTCAAGAACATGTTTTGTGCAAAAAGTCACTTTATCAAAATGGCAATATGCACTTTCTTCCCAAAATGGATATAAAGCATGGCCTTGCATTGAATGCTTTAAATGAGACCTCTAACAGTTGTGCAAGCAATTAATTATGGAGTGCCTAATAAGTTTTAGGCCTGCAAAGTGGAGTTTATGCAACATAACTTTGAATTTTGAATTTGGTTCATCACAAAATGACTTGTAATTCAAGTGATAAAACTTTAACTTCATCTCTTCGATTCTACCTACTCAAAAATGATCTCAATAAGTTCTTGGAAATTTTGGAAAGCTTGCAATGTGCTATATGAAAAAGTGCCATGAAGTTCGGTCAAAATCCTGACCAAATTAGGGCAAAATTTCACTAAGTGTTTTGTTTCATGACCATGTATTCTTAAAATTATAACTTGAGATTCAAGCAATTTTGGAAGGAGTTGTGTAAAGAAACGTTGTATATTTCATGGAGGTCTACAACTTTCATGTTGGAAGTTTCTCTTGAATCAACTTGCATCATGGTGAAAAGTTTGCTCAAAGTTGTGAAAAAATAAGAAATTTCCAACACTTAGAAAAATTTCTAAGTTTAGAAATTTTAACTTTTCAAAATGAAATCTTGAATTTTTTGATTTCTTGATGAATAAGTTTCATATTTTGACATGTTTTAATGAATTGTGATCTTTGGCATTTGACTTTGACCAAAAAGTCAAAGTTTGACTTTTCAGTATACAGTTGACTTTTGATTAGTTGACTGCAAAATTCATATGTCAATCCATTGGACTTGCAATGTTTTGAGCCATGTCATTAGGTAAAAATGATGCAATTGGACTCTTGAGATCATTCCTTAAACCAATTGATCATTTGCTAGGTCAAAAATCAGAAATTGCCCTTTCTCAGTCAAAACCCTAATTTTGACCATTTTGCCCTTTTGAAGATTTGATCAAATTTCTTGAGGAATTATGGTCCAAACTTGATCAAATGATACCTATGAGTTTAAAATGTTGATGTGGATAAAAAATTATGAAGTTTGACTGTAAATTGGTCATAGTTGACTTTTTCCCCAATACAACTGATTTTTAGGTCAACTGCTTAATTGACTGAGCAAAAGTGTGATCCAAGACTTGAAACTTGACATGAGTAATCTTGGGGGTCCATAATGATCCATGAAAGTCATATGAAGCATTGGAAGTTCAAATATCCTTGTGCAATCTCAAACCCTAATTTTGGCCATCAGTGCTTAATGAGGTGTCTTGAGCTGATCAATCCTAGTGCAGTCTTGAGCCAAAGGAGATCTTGTAAGCAAAATTCTTGATAAGTGAGAGGGAAAATTTTGGGGTACAACAGTTGGCATGTCAACAAGCTTCAATTGAGCATCTAAAACTCTTCGATCAAGCATGGGCCCATTAGCTTCGATTACACGTTGGTTCCCCTTCGAGCAAGCCTTGGTCCAAGTTTCATTTAGGCAAGAACCCATTACAAGTTCCCTTTGATTCACTAGTACAAAGGCCTCTTCATGCAACCTTAGACTCACTAGGCCAAAAGCCTCTTCATGCTTTCCTTGGATTCAATAAGTCAAAGGCTCCTATCAACTTGCCTTCAATGTGTGAGGCAAAGACTTCCTTTGTGCTTGCCTTCAATGCACAAGGCCAAGACTCCTCAACACAGTTTCTACACTATGGCACACAATATGACCCCTTCGAAAGAGAAATCCAAAGGTTCATTTGAAGGACACATATTGGTGTCCATTTGATGGAGACACATAATTACTGAATGCAAGTTTGTCTTATGATGAGTCTTGATCCTACATGTTGCCAGGCCCAATCCTCTTGCGCAATGGCATTCGAAGGAAGTAACAAAGGAGGTTTCAATTGGCCAAAATGAAGTTCTCATTTGGGATATTTGAATCAAGCAGCTAAGACAAATAGATGGGTCCAATTGAAGGAGCCATTTGAATGACCTGTAAATGATCCATTCAAAGAAGCATTAAAAGGCCCATTCGAAGGACACATAGAGGTGTCTAAAAAAAATGGTCTGGTCAAAGATTAGATCTAGTTAGTCAAAACAAAAGAGAAATATGCAAAGATGCTAGCTGGCCCAAAATACCACACATTGCCATACTCAAGCTTCATGTACAAACACATTCACGCTAAAGGAAGCTTTGATTGGCTAGGAAAGAGTTTCCGTTTGGGCTAGCTGAGTAGGGGCTCGATCAGAGAGGCCCCAATGATGAGAATTGGAGCTATTCAAAAGGAGTAACTCAGAGTCAATCGAAGGGCAAGACTTGAGCCATTTGAAAGAAGCAAATCATAGCCAATCGAAGGGCAGGGATCGAAGGCATTTAAAGATGAAACATGTCCAGGTTCACTCAACATTTCAAAATGGCATTAAATTCTCTAAATGGTAATCTTTAAATTGGTCTGATTTTGTCTTCAAAGCTATGTTTAATGGCTAGCCTTTAAGGACATGATTAAGGTTATTTCTTTCCATGCTAAGAATCCCTCCTCATCTCCTATAAATACCCAGCATATCTGCAAGCTGGGGGCACGTACAAAAATTGTCTATCGAAAGCTACCTCAAAGAGCCACGAAAATTCTCAAAAATTCAGCAAAGTTGTCAAAACCAAAACACCTTTTGCAGGCACCTTCGACCCAAAACTAGCATCCTATATTCTTCCCGAAGGTCCCAGAAGCCATCCTCAATCATCACACAAGCCCAACAGATCCCAAAAACACCCCCACGGTAATAACCGGTTTGGTATATTTCATCAATTCAAACTTGTTGAAATATGTATTGTTGACCCATTTAATACATGCATATATGTTTGTGATAACGATTAGAAAAGGTATGACGTTTTACATGAGAACTTAAGTGCTGAAATTGCAGGTTACCATGGCTAGAGGTTTTCGAAATAGATTACCTTCGAAACTCAAGGCACAGACCGTCATAGATCAAAACAACCCCAGATTGGGATTCAAAGGGTTTCAATTGAGATAGGCCTTCGTTTGTTTTTGAAACTAACAAAATTTGCAGGATTCAGTGTTGGTCTCATTTATTCCGATTGAAACAGCAGCTCAAATGGCAAGGCTTGCGCGTTTGACACCCAGGTCATATTTTTTGCTAATATTTGTCTTACAGACCTAGATTGAAAATCCCTTCCTACCCCAGATCGAAAGGAATAACTTCCTTCACTGGATCAAAGGGTAACACCCTTCATTGGATCCAAGGATATCTTCCTTCATTGGATCGAAGGATAGTCACCCTCCTCTGAATCGAAATCTCCTTACCCCTTGGATCGAAGGGACAATTTCTTCCACTGGATCAAAAAGCAATCCCCTTCTCTGAGTCAAAGGACTTTTCTTTTTACTATATTTTCATTTTTTGTTTGTTTAGTTTATTTTACCTTAATGGTTTTTCTCTTTAAATTAACAATCAAATAAAGTCACAAAAAACATTAGGTTAGTATTTTTTTATTAATTTGATTAAATAAATTAGTTAATTAATTTAACCTTTTCTTTAAATTAAAATTTAATAGACTTAGACTTGGCTTTCTTTTATAAATAAAAACAAACAAAAATATTTTTATTTCCTTAGAATTCTTAGACATTATTTGCAATTTGCGCGCGTTGTTTATTTTCTCAATTTTACATTCATGTATCTGCTGACAGTATGTAATAACTAAAACTAGGGCTCTTTACTGCTTTCTTTATTTTCTTTCCCCTCAAATTTTTGGACATGTAAATATCCCCCTCCCCGAAGCATTGTAATAGCGTAGGATTTACATTTCCGCATTTTTATTTCCTGTACATATATTAACTGCTAGATGTATGCCTAATAGGATTGTATGGCAAAGATTAAAATCAAAACACTAGCAAACTAAACTCAAGACTAAAATAATTTAACATAACATACATTGCGCACATGCACCTTTAGGGTACCGCACTTTGGTTGCCTTCAGAAATAAAACAATCATGTCCCTCGAAACGAGGACGCTTTAGCAAAGACCCGTAAAACAAAAGACCATAGTCCCTCGATGTCCCTACGGTTGCCTCTCGGTAAATAATCTAGTCCCTAAACAAAATTGCTAAAGCGTCTCCACATGTTGCCTTTATGATTGTACGTCCCTTCGAATGTCCCTCATACATCCAACGATAAGGCTACCTAATCACTAATAGTAGGATAGCACTGTCTAAAGGATAGAAGGAAAATAACAACCTTTTCGAGTATAAGTAGATAGCTCTTAGATGCTATGCTCAAAACAAACTTTTACACTTTCACCTTTCAAAAACATTTACTTTGTCAACACTCTTGAAGACTGATACAAGAGTTATCACAAAGTGAATCGCCGCACTAAGGCATTTCAAAACATTTTTTCAAAACACAAAAAGCACAAGGTACTTTTAAAATGAGATAAGCATCTAAGAGCCCGTAGAAAACTATGGATGGAAAGGGTGCTAACACATTCCCTTTCCATAATCTACCCCCTTACTCAGAAAATTCTCGAAAAGGTCTTTTTCTGTTTTTTTTCACCCTTTCTTTAATTTGGATAAAAGAAAAGTCGGTTGCGAATCTTTCTTACCGCAACATTTGCGAATACAAATACAAAAGCAGTACAACAGTCGGTTCTGCCACCGTATAACACACTGCCTTGTGCAGGAAAGCATGCATGACGCCCTTGCCTTGTGTATCATGTAGGAGGCCAATGCTGAAGATGGATTCGAAGCAGACATGAAGGTGAATTCGAAGAAAGAATGGAAGGAATTATTTGTCCAATCAAAACAGGCATGCAAGTATCAAATATCCAATCGAAGGAGGCATGCAGGCAACCATTGCATTGTGAACCATGTGAGGTCAATGGTGCAATCGAAGCTTGCATGCAGGAGGTTATTGCCACGTGTACCAACACAATCGTGTAGGATATAAAGGGTGCAATCAAAGGATGTATGCAGGAAGCTTAAATGCCCAAACGAGGTTTGTGTTAAAAGATAGGTGTTACCCTTATGAGTCGAAAGCCAGTTGTTTCAAAGGGAGACTTTACCCAATCATAGCCAGTATGAAGATAGCCAATGCCCTGTGGGTGCTAATATGAATGCATAGGGAAGCCTTTGCCTTGTGTACTCTAGCATGGTGGGAGCCCCTGATTTTGTGAATCGAAGCATGTAGGAAAGAAGTAATTGCTCAATCGAAGGGTGCCTGTAGATAACTATTGCTTTATGAATCGAAGCATGTATGTCAGGGGCCAATTCTCAATCGAAGGATGTAAGCCAAGCTTGCATCAAAAGGGTCAAAAGTCTAATCTAAGGATGTGAAATCGAAGTAGGCATGCTCTCTTTTTTTATTTGATGTTTGAAAACCAAATTGTTCTTGTGCAAATTTGAATCTTTTGATAATCCTTGTGAGGAAATGTCTTGAGAAATGAGAGGGCAAATTTTAGGGTACAACAGCTGCCCCTGTTCAAGCTTCTTAAACTTGAAGAGTTAGATTGGCGAGTCTGCCATTCGTGACTTGAAGGTGAAAGATGATTGAACACTACAGTGCCCATAAATTTGCACTTGATGATGTGGTGGATGATTGTGTAGGGAATGGGCTTAAAGATGTCATTTGGAGAGTTGTCGGAGATGAGATTACAAATGCCATCCAAGTGATTGTTGACAAAAAATTAGACTAAGTTTAATCTTGACTTTAACTGGGAGGAATGTCAGAATAAATCTTTGGTTGATTTAACTCTGAACCAGAAGAAGTGTCTACCGGGACGGAATCAGGATAGACCATTGATCGATTTAAACTGAACCGGTAAAGGTTTTGAATACTCTTTAATTGGAAAAGAACCAGGATAAATCTTTGGAGGGATTTAACTGAACCAGAGGAAGTGTCTATCGGAACGGAATCAGAATAAACCATTAATCGATTTAAACTGAACCAGCAGAGGTCTTGGATAATCTTTAATTGGAAAAGAATCAAAATAAATCTTTGGAGCGATTTATCTGAACCAGAGAAAGTGTCTACCAAAATGGAATCAGGATAAACCATTGATCGATTTAAAATGAACCAACAGAGGTCTTGAATATTCTTTAACTAGAAAAGAATCAGAATAAATCTTTGGAGCGATTTATCTGAACTAGAGAAAGTGTCTACCAGGACGGAATCAGGATAGACCACTGATCAATTTAAACTGAACCAGCAAAGGTTTTGAATTATATTTAACTGGAAAAGAATCAGAATAAATATTTGGAGCGATTTAACTGAACCAGAGAAAACGTCTACCGGAACGAAATCCGGATAAACCATTGATTATTTAAACTGAACCAACAGAGGTCTTAAATATTCTTTAACTGGAAAAGAATCAGAATAAATCTTTGGAGCGATTTATCTGAACTAGAGAAAGTGTCTACCGGAAAGGAATCAGGATAAACCATTAATCAATTTAAATTGAACCAGCAGAGGTCTTGAATGATCTTTAACTGGAAAAGAATCAGAATAAATCTTTGGAGCGATTTATCTGAACCAGAGAAAGTGTCTACCGGAAAGGAATCAGGATAAACCATTGATCAATTTAAACTGAACCAGAAGAGGTCTTGAATGATCTTTAACTGGAAAAGAATCAGAATAAATCTTTGGAGTGATTTATCTGAACCAAAGAAAGTGTCTACCATAAAGGAATCAGGATAAACCATTGATCGATTTAAACTGAACCAACAGAGGTCTTGAATAATCTTTAACTGGAAATGAATCAGAATAAATCTTTGGAGCGATTTATCAGAACCAGAGAAAGTGTCTACCAGAAAGGAATCAGGATAAACCATTGATCGATTTAAACTGAGTCAGCAGAGGTCTTAAATAATATTTAATTGGAAAATAATCAGAACAAATCTTTGGAGCGATTTATCTAAACCAGAGAAAGTGTCTATTGGAACGGAATCAGGATAAACCATTGATCGATTTATACTGAACCAATAGAGGTCTTGAATAATCTTTAACTGGAAAAGAATCAGAACAAATCTTTGGAGCGATTTATCTGAACCAGAGAAAGTGTCTACTGGAACGGAATTAGGATAAATCATTGATCGATTTAAACTGAACCAGCAGAGGTATGAAGTAAGTGTTTGTCATGTAGATAGTCACCCCGTCCTGTTTCGAGAATTGATCTACAATCGATTTGTTCACAGATAGTTGTCCTGTCTTGTTTCAGGTATTAATCTGGAACTTGTTTTTGTTGGTAAGTATGAAACCTGATTGTGACAGACAGTGAAGGAATCTTGGGCAATTACTACTTCAACAGATAATAAAGGAATCTTGGATGATTACTACCTCAATAGGTAATGAAGGAATCTTGGATGATTACTACCTCAACAGCAAATGAAGGAATCTTGGACGATTACTACCTCAACTGCAAATGAAGGAATCTTGGACGATTACTACCTATACATGATAATGAAGGAATCTTGGACGATTGCTACTCCAAAAGGTAATCAGGGAATCTTGGACGATTACTACCTCAATAGCAAAATGGAGGAATCCAAGCTTGATTTTATCTTAGAGAAGTTTACATATAGTTAATGAAACTTATCTGTTGATTGATCTTGTCCTGAAAAGGTAAAGAGTTAGTTGTATGCAATGTCATGATGTATGCATTGCGTAATTATGTTCTCGAATTAAAATGAGATTTGTGCTATATGTATTTGTATGCACGTGTTATGCATGTTGTTAGAGTGTATCTCTGTCTTCGAAAATAAATTCTTGACAAATGTTGTGGAGCTTTTGTGAAGTTAAATTCTGGACTGCCGTTGGGGATGAAGAGTATGCACCTCTCCAGACCTTGTTTTAGGATGTTTCCACTGGGGATTCCCGTTTTGTTGTTTGAGGAGAAATCCATTGGGGAAGACTGGCTTTGGCTTGAGAAATATTTGTGGAGAATGTTGATCTTTGCTTGGGGAAAAGAGTTCAGGAGTCTTAGTTGTCTGTTGCTCTACTGGGGAGCTATTTCTTGATGGAAGAGAAAGGGATTTAACAACTTGTTAGGGGAAAAGACTTTAACTGTTATCTGGTTATCTCCCAGGTTTTGCAGCAATTCACCGGGGATTATAGGAAAGCCTCATGGGGATGAGGTGTTGTGATCCCTTGATTTGTGATAGCTTGAGGGGCAAACTCAAGTTGGGGAATCTGTAGTTTGTTGGGGAAATAAACCATGTTGTCAATCTGCTGGAGAGGTTTTTTTCTTAAGCAAAACTCCTCGAGGATTCTTAAGATCAACTCAGTTGGGAAGAAGTTTTCAGAGATTGAAACTCTGGATGGGAATTTCCTGGATCCAACTTTATGGGGATACCCATGAATTTGGCCTTGAGGGGTTTGGACCCTTCTTTGGGAAGATTATTCTGTGGGGATAACCTTATAGAGATGACTTCATGGGGGCTTGACTGAGGACCACCCTATGGAAAGGACTTTGTGGTAATTTGGTCACTTCCCCAAGTAGTAAGTGATGTGGCACTGCCAAAAAATGTTTGCTTGGTCCATTGTGACCCTTTAGTGGAATTCATGCTTAATGCTCCAAGTGATTCAGATACAGGCCTGCCCCTGGTTACTCAGCATTTCTTGAGATATTTCTTGGAATCTTGACTTGACTGTCCCCAGACGAGTTGGACGGTAGCATGTCATGCCCGCTTTCTTATAGGAGATTTGTCATTGAAAGTGTCATCCCATTTGAAGTGATTTTGTTCACTGAGAGAGTTTTTTTGTTCGCTGGATATTCGTCGTGTGAATTTCTCCACTGTCAAACAATTAGCCATATGCAAACAGCGATATTCAAATAATGCAAAGTTTATGCTTGTCTTGAAGTTTTGAAACTGCATTTTAACAGATAAAATAATTTTTGTAAGAATGTGAATTCAACTCAGGATTTGCAGTAAGCCTTACAGGAGTCAGGATACCTTTTGTAATAGTATGCTTTTGAACTAACTCATGCTTCAATTAGGACTTTTGAAAGGTTGTAGCATGGTATGGTTCACGGTTTAAGAAACAAAGGATAAGGCTCAAAGTGTATTTGTACCCTCCCGTTCTTCACGATGTTCTCCCGTCCTAAACTCAGTTAATTGTGCGTTTGAACTCCAATTGAGTCTGGAATGACGTTTTGATGATGGTTCGGATAAGTTAAGTTTGTCGGAAGACAGTCATTTTTGCAACATCTTTTGTGTTTTTTAAGATTTGTAGCATCCTCTTTTTGATTTATTATCCTTGATATTTTCCTGACTGTTTTTGTTTTAAGATTACAGTCAGCGGGATGCCCCCAGTTTTCTTAAGTCTCCTTCGCAGGTTTTGACTTAGTGGGCTTTTCTTTTGAGGGATAATGACTGCCTATTTGATGGGGAACCATCACCAGCTTCGGATTCAGAAGGATATTTTTTATATCACTCGTTGTATATGAAGTGAAAGCTTACGACTGAACGCGCATTTGAATTAACTGAGAGACTACCCTGCCCCAGGTTTTGATTAAAGGTTTCAACTTGTGTAAAAAAGAAAACTCCTACTTCTTTGGCTCAAAGGGGTTGACTAGGGATTATCTTCCTTATAACTCCAGTGTTTAGGAATTGAAAAAAAAAACTCTTGTACATCGTCAGCAAGGTTTGTTCAAAAGCATATTGTATGAGATTATGGCATTATTTCGTCATCCTCCCTCTAAAGGCTTACAACTTTTTAACAAGAGTTAATTATCATAAAGGGAGTAAAAAGCATAGCTTAAATATAGTGAAAACGAATGGATGAATTCAAGACAAACATATGAAATGCATTAATGAAACAAAGTTTAACATTAATAGATAAGTGTTTGAACAATAAAATAAATTACAATTGAAAATTCAAAATGAAAAGGACGCTCTCAATGATTTGGCATATGAGTAGTGATCATGTTGGGAGTAGCAGGTGAATCAAATTCAATCTCCTTGACGTCAATCATGTCTTGAATCTTGTTCTTCAGAGCCCATCAATTATTCGTGTCGTGTCCAGGACTATCGGAATGGTATGCACACCTTTAATTGGGATGATAAGTATGAGCAGAAGTGTTGGGGTTCCGGAGAGGAGCCTTTAATGTAATCAGCTCTGCTTTCAACATGTGTTTTAATTCTTGGGCCAGTGGTATGTTGATCTTGGTGAATTGTCTTTTACGTACGACCTCGTTACACTAATTCTCCTGTTGCCGTTGTTGTGTCGATGCAGGATTAGAGATCAGGATTACCCCCACGTGTTGGTCGTGGTTACTCTGGTTATGACCTTTTGGACCGTATGCAGCATCAGACTCTTTCTTCCCATTGAAAGGTTGTTTCCCCGTACTTGAAGTTGCACCCATTTAGATTTTACCGCTTTTGATGCCAGCTTCGACTCTTTCTCTAGTCAATATTAGCTCGGTGAACCCGACCGAGGAGCTTCCGATTAGGTGATTGAAGAAAGGACCTGTCAAAGTTCCCATAAAGATGTCAATCAGCTCCCTGTCAGTTAAGGGTGGGTGCATCCTGCCAGCTAAGTCTCTCCACTTTTGGGCATATTATTTGAAGCCCTCGTTGAAACCCATGGTCATATTCTGCAAGTGCACACAAGTTGGTGCCAGATCAGTGTTGTATTGGTACTGCTTGTAGAAATCTGCAGCTAGATCCTCCTAGGCGTGGATGCGAGAACCTTCCAATTGATAAAACCAATCAAGTTGAGTCCCAGCTAGACTCTCTTGGAAGAAATGGATCCGGAGTTTCTGATCAGTGGTGTGTGGCTGAATCTTGTGGACATAAGATCTCAGATGCATCTTAGGACAAGAGACCCCATCATATGTGGAAAAAGTAGGGATTTTGAACTTTGGTGGGATGACCACTCCGGAAACCAACCCTAACTCTTCAAAGTCCAAGTCAGGTATTTGCTGAATCTTTATAGCATTGAGGCGATCCTACAGCTATTTGTATTTATCATCAGCGGGAGGATATTGTTCCTCAGAGTAGTCGGCTTCATCTTCATCAGTCCCCGGGTTGTTATATTCTTCATGATTATCCCCCTCATTTGATGGAGTTGAGAGATCTAGAGCTCTCTTGGCTGGTCCTCTAAGTCTTCTTCCCAAATTCAAGACACCAACCGGTTTCTTTGTCTTTTTCTTCTTGTCTTTGAGAAGGAGAGTCTTCAGGTCCTCTTTCCCTTTAGCCAAAGCCAGGAACATCTGTTGGAATTGAGCATTTTGTGCTTGAAGATCCTTCACTGTTTGCTCTAGAGCCATCTCTACTGAAATAAAAAGTAAGCAGATGAGAAAACCTGTTATGACATGCATGATATGTGGATGCAATGTTTTTAAGGATCTCGCGGAGTAAACACTAGAAGATGCTAGAAGTTAAACTTTGATCACATATTTGATTGGAGAACTTCGTATCAGTGGATGTCCTTCCACAAGAATCAAGCTCACCATATTGAGTGGGTCATAGCCCTTGACTCAAGTTACCGTGCTTTGGTTTTTGACGACATTTGATTATAGAATGAATCCTCTTATCCCTTGATAGGTGTCTGGTTCAACATGACCCTGAATCATAGGCCCTTGAGATCCTTGAAATTGTTATTGAAAATGCTATGGTATGATGTCATGATGTTATGTACAAGTATGCAAAGCAAGCAAGTTGTTATGTAGAAGTAATCATATACACACAAAGCAGATAAGTCCTTAGGTTTAGGCTTGCATGGAGTTTTATAGGTAAGTACCCTCTTGAAGTTTAGTTGGTCCAACCTGTCCTAGAAAGTAATCGGGTTCTAGTGGATCTCAATATTACTGATCTTTCTTCATCGGGCATTGTTTCAGCGCAAGCCTCATTATTAGCGACCGAAATATCCCGAAAGTACAATCTCAATGAGCATAGCATCGAGTATCAACCAACTTCAGACTGCACCAAAGCCGGCTATCTCACCACTTCCTAATGGCCAAGTTGTTTAATTAAGGTTCTAAGGTCAGTTAGTGCTTCATGACACCACACAACGACCCCTTATTCTCCTTGACTACTCAAGGGCTACCGGTACCAACAAATGTGTCACACTAACATAGCTATTGTTTCAACCATGTCGGTATACCCCCGCACAGTTTCTACAATCTATTTCTACTTGCCTAAAAGGTGCCCCAGATCCGGGAATAGGATCTTTAACAATAACCCAAACAAGAACCTATAATGTAAAGCAAGCAAGTCAAACAAGGAAAGCAAGTAAAGGTGATCTAACCCTAAGGTAACCCCACTTTTAAGTCTACTCCCCAGCAGAGTCGCAAGTTCTGTAACACGGTGGGAGAAGTGACTTAGTGTTTTGCGTTTGATCGCAATTATTACAGATAGTAAGAGTCGCCACCGGCTTTTCTTTTATCCAATAAGGAAAGGTTGAAAAGAACAGGAAAGATCTTTCGAGATTATCTCTTGAGTTTGGGGGGTAGGTTATGAAAAGGGAAGGTATTAGCACCCTTTTCATCCGTAGTTTTCTACGGGCTCTTAGTTTCTTGCTAGATCACTTGCTTTTGTTTGAAAATGTGCTTTGTGATGTGGGTTTGAAAATATTTTGAAAACGTCTTTGTAATGATTCCCGTTTCTATAAGAAAGCGTACAAAGTGTTGGTTTTGAAAATAGTTCAAAGCGCTTTTTGTGGAATGTGTTTTTGAAAGTGATTTTGAAAAGTGTCTTTGTAATGATTCTCGTCTCTATAAGAATGCGTACAAAGAGCTTTGTCTTTTGAAAATGTTTCAATTGAAAGTGTTGGTGTGTAAATGATTTTTTTGTTGTGAGCAAGCGAGCAACTATGAGCATCCTACCTACTCAAAAGGTCTAGTGTTCTTTTCCTCCCCCTTTAGTTGTTGTTATCTTACCATTAATTGATAAGAATCCCCATCGTTGGATGTGAAGGGACAGGCGTGGGTTGTTTGTATAGTCATAGAAGGCAACCTATGGGACATTTTAGCAATGTCGTACAGGGACTAGATCATTTACCGAAGGAAACATTGAGGGTCATCGAGGGAATACGATCTTTTATTGAGGGTCTTTGATAAAATGCCCATATTTGAGGGACATGACTATTTTCTGAGGCAACAAGTGAGATTACCCTAGAGGTGCATGTGTGTTCATGATGTGTTTGATTGCATGCATTTTTGTCTTTGATTTTTGGATGGTCTACTTGTTGGTTTTATCTTGCCATACATCCTAATTACTAACATTTTGTATAAAAGCAATAAAAAATGCAGAAAATAAATATCCTAAACTATTACAACCATATTGAATAGCTATAAAATATAAAGAAAACAAAATAAAAGAAAGGAAAACAAGTTCTTCGATCCAGGCAGCAGTGTCCCTTTGATTCTGCTTTTCTGGGTTTCCTTCGATTTGGCCTGGAAGTCAGCATGTGTAGGCAGTCTTTGATTCATCTTTCTGACTGCTTCTTTCGATTGGGCTTAGCAGTCAGCGTGAGAGGCAGCCTTCGATTCCTCCTTCTGGCTGCTTCTTTCGACTGGGCCATGGAATCGGTGTGAACACCTTTCGTTTCTCCCTTCTTTCTCCTTCGTTTGGACTATGAAGCGGTAAGAGGGGGGGTGAAGCATGAGGCTTCATTTCACACAAAACTCCTTCTTTTGTTGGGGGCCTATACTGGTTAGTTCTACCATACATTTGAACAAGAAAAACAAACGAAAAGGGCAGAAACGAAAAGTAAACAAATGTCAAATGTCATGTACATGCTTGAAACAAAAGGAAATGACTATTCACATGTTATGCTAGAAATGAAAGGTTCAAGGTTAAGAGAAACTTACCTTGCTTATGAAGTTGGTGCTTTTGGACCTTGAGTGATTGGACTAGATGCTCCTGGATTCGAAGGAAAGAAACAGGTGTGGTGTTTCTTTGACTGGATTTGAAGGTCAAGAAGAGTGGGGTTATGTTTGTTATTTCTGGATTTGAAGGCGAAGAACAAGTGTGGTGTTCCTTCTGATGGATTCAAAAGAAAAACAAAGCGTGGAGTTGTTCCTAGATTTGAAGGGGAAAAGAAACAGGTGTTGTGTTTCTAGTGTTGGATTCGAAGGGGGCAGAAACAAAGGTATGATCTTTTGAACATGAGTTTGATAATGTGTTAAGTGTTTGATGATTTTCACACAATCAAAGTTTTTCCCAACTACCAAAAGCCTCTGGATGTGTTGCCCATCCCCTTAGACGTGTTATGGAGCCTCTTATTTATAGGTGAAGTTGGCTGAGGTTTAGGAGGGAAAACAAAAGAATTTAAACAAAATGGGTAAACTGTTTTTGTAGCTTTCAAAGGGTAGTATTCGTATGCCAAATTGGTGCAAATACAGGAGCAGTGTAGCGGGACTGTTGTGCAGCAGTTTTGGAACCTTATGGCCAATGCATCAGGCTTGGACTTGCAGCAAGCATCTTTGAATATTTCATCTTTTCGTTTTGACCTCATAGGTCCAAACTTTGACCAGACTCCTCTTCATACAACAATATTTGTTTCCAATCAAAGTATCTCTCGAATGGGCCCTTTTTGTGCATCCTTCGAAGGGGCCAAATATGTGCCTCTTGAATGGATTAACAAGATATGTCCTTCGAATGGGACATCCAGGTATGCCTTGTAGGTCTTTTGAATGGGCCACCAAACATGTCCTTCGATTGAGACATCCAGGTATGTCTTACATGTCCTTCGAATGGAACAACAATTATGTGCCATTGTGTGTTGAAGATTTTCAAGGGTGGAATCGAAGCAAGCTATTTCAAAGGGAGATTTTGTCCATTCGAAGCTAGTATGAAAATAGTCAGTGCATAAAGGAAGTTCCTTCCTTGTGACTTGAAATAAGTAGGAAAGCAACCTTTGCTTCCTGAATCGAAACAAACACTGTAAGGGGTCATTGCTTTGATCGAAGCTTGCATGCAAGAGGCCACTTGCTTTGTGGGTGCTAGCATGAAGGGAAGTCACTGCCTTGTGCAGGAAAGCATGCGGGAGACCCTTGCTTTGTGCATCATGTAGGAGGCCAATGTTGAAGGTGGATTTAAAGCAGACATGAAGGTGAATTCGAAGCAAGCATGGAGGGAATTATTTGTCCAATCAAAACAGGCATGCAAGCATCAAATTTCCAATCGAAGCAGGCATGCAGGCAACCATTGCATTGGGAACCATGTGAGGCTAATGGTGCAATCGAAGCTTGCATGCAGGAGGTTATTTCCATGTGCACCAACACAATCATATAGGATATAAAGGGTGAAATCGAAGGATATATGCACGAAGCCTAAATGCCCAAACGAGGCTTGTGCTAAAAGATAGGCGTTGCCCTTGTGAGTCGAAAGCCAGTTGTTTCAAAGGGAGACTTTGCCCAGTCAGAGCCAGTATGAAGATAGCCAATGCCCTGTGGGTGCTAATATGAATGCATAGGGAATCCTTTGCCTTGTGTACGCTAGCATGGTGGGAGCCCTTGGCTTTGTGAATTAAAGCATGCAGGAAAGAAGTAATTTCTCAATCGAAGGCTATCTACAGATAGCCATTGCTTTGTGAATCGAAGCATGTATGTCAGGGTTCAATGCTCAATCAAAGGGTGTAAGCCAAGCTTGCATTGAAAGAGGTCAAGAGTCTAATCGAAGGATGTGAAATTGAAGTAGGCATGCTCTTTTTTTTTATTTGATGTTTGAAAACCCAATGGTTCTTGTGCAAATTTGAATCTTTTGAAAATCCTTGTGAGGAAATGTCTTGAGAAATGAGAGGGAAAATTTTGGGGTACAACAGAAACTGACTGTCACCACCATTCAAGAACCTGTTACAAGTTCCAGTTCTACACTGATAAAGTACATGTGCCTCCAGTATCTTTGAATGTCTTGACTTCTCTGTGGCCATTTGTGATGTGGGGCATTGATATGATTGGAGAGATCAAGCCTACTGCTTCTAATGGATATCACTTCATCCTTGTTGCTATTGATTACTTCAAAAAGTGGGTTGAAGCATCCTCGTTTGCCTCTATTACCAAGAACGTTGTGGCCCAATTCACTAGGCATAACCTTATTTGTCGGTATGGCATCCCCGAGAGAATTATCACAGACAAAGGTACTAATCTCAACAACACTGTGATCACAGAACTTTGCACGTAGTTCAACATCAAGCACCATAACTCTTCTCCGTATCGATCTAAGATGAATGGGGCAGTGGAAGCCGCCAATAAGAACATTAAGAAAATTATACAGAAGATGGTTGTGACCTACAAAGACTGGAATGCGATGTTACCATTTTCTCTCCATGGCTATCGCACTTCAGCTCGAACATCAACTGGGGCAACCCAATTCTCTCTAGTCCTACCTATTGATGTTTATATTCCCTTTTTGAGAATTATGAAAGATGCAGACTTAGATGAAGACGAGTGGATTCAGACTAGGCTAGACCAGCTGAATTTGATTGACGAGAAAAGGATTGCGGCTTTCTATCACGTTCAGATGTATCAGAAGCGTATGATCAAGGCATTCAACAAGAAAATCAAGCATCGGGTATATCAATATGGTAACTTGGTAATAAAGCGCATCATCCTACCACAAGGTGATCCCAGGGGCAAATGGACTCCTACCTACGAAGGGCCATTTGTGATCAAGAAGATATTTTCAAGAGGTTCCATGATACTAACCACCATGGATGGTGAATATTTCCCACATCCTGTGAACGCGGACATAGTCAAAAAATACTACGCATAAAAAGTGACCCGCTAGGTTGACTGGCCTAGGCAAAAATAAGGGCATCCTGGCGAACCAAAAAGGGTTCGGGAAAAAAATTAGGGATATAACCACTCTCTCCATTTCTAGGCATATTCCTTGAATCCTTCATTCGAACCCATAGTCATGTTTTGTAATTGCACACGAATCGGTGCAAGGTCAACATTGTATTGATACTGCTTGTAAAAAGCAGCAGCCAAGTCTTCCCAAGTACGAATGTTGGTTCCCTCCAGCTGATAGAACCACTCGAGTTGTGTATCAGATAAACTTTTCTAGAAGAAGTTAACCCATGATTTTCTATCAACAATATGGGGTTGGATCTTTCGAACATAGAATCTCAGATGAAGTTTCAGACAAGACACACCATCATATTTAGCAAAAACAGGGACTTTGAACTTGTGAGGGAGTTTGAATGGGTTTAGCAGGATCTTTGAATCTTATTCCCATGTTGAGAATAGAAATTGGCTTCCGGGTCTTCTTCTTTTTGGAGATGGACGCCATCATGTCTTTCTGTCCTTGAGCAAGATTCAGGAGGGTGACCTGGAATTGGGCATTCTGAGCTTGGAGTTCCTTAACAGTCTGTTCAAGAGGCATCTTTTACTGAAATAAACAGCAAGAAGATGTGAAAACATGTATGGGAAAACTTGTTATGTAATGATGCATGATATGCAAATTCAAGTGCAATATTTTCAAGGGCCGTTGTGGGATTTAAATATGTTTAACAAAAAGGAAACAAAAGAAATATTAGTAATAAACTCAAATTACAATTGCTTTTAATAAAAAGAGTTACAAAATAGAAAAATATAAATTCAAGTTTCCCATGGACGTTCCCTCTTTGTGTTGACATAGGCGTTAAGGCTTTGTTCTTCGTGGAGTCGTTTTGTCAGCTCTAGTACTTTCTTCTCACTAGCATAAAACTGAGCTTCGAAAGTATCTCTTTCTTCCTTTAGTTGAATCCAGGATTTCTGTAGTTCTTTGAAGTCGGTAGGCATATTGGAATGAAGAACAATATGAGGAACATCCCCTTCAACAACAGGCTCTACGATCACTGGTACGATAGCAGGATATGGCATTTTGAGATTCTGAGCACGAGACCGCACCCCTCTGAGGTAAGGCTCTAGAGGAATGGAACTCTTATGTCCCAAAGTCTTGCTATCAATCTTGTTGACCATTCCCTAAGCGCGTATAAACCATTGATGGTAGCTTTAAGGATCGTTCTCATAGTCGAATACAATACTCTGGATGAGCATATCATGAGGACCGTCTCTTCGAGCATAACCAAACTGACGCAGAGCTAGAGAGGGATTATAAGTGATGCCCCCTTTTATACCAAGGAGGGAATATTAGGGAATTTCCCACATCAATCAATAATAGTGACATCTGCCTAAGATCGAGAACACCAATGAATATATGCATGAGTGAACAACATCAACCTTTGAGACCACCTCAAACCTTGTTCGTTCTTAATCACTGATTAGGGCATGTGTGAAATAAACCACCTGGACAGTAGAGGTATGCAACACATAATGTTCCCCGCTTCTTCATAGTACGAGTGTGGAGGGAATGCAGGACATCTCCGAGTAAGGTAGGTACTAGATATGAGTGAGAAATATCTTGATGGCACATATATCTATAAATTGGTCTGAATTAAGGAATAGTACCAACCCATAGATTAGCAATGCCAAAATATCCTCAAAAGCACACAGATTCATGGCATCTAGAAATCCTTGAGCATTCTCTATCATAAATTTAGGAGAGAAACCCTTGACTCCATTCCTTGTTTCCCAATTGGATACAATATCTGGTCATTTCAGATGTAGGGCTACCACAATGTCTTCAGGTTGCGGAACTTGCTCTAGACCGTGAAAGGTATCTGATCAAGAATAGGCACTTCGAGCAATTTAGAGAATTATTCTATTGTGAGCACCAACTGATAATTCGGGAAGGTAAAACAGTGATGCTTCGGATCAAATAACTGGAAAAGAACGCTCATCATGTCTTCCTGAAAGCCAGTAGTAACCAAACTGAGTAGATAACCATGTCTCTTGGTGAATTGAGAATTGTCATGAACCTTTGAGACTAATTCCTTAAGCTGAGGAGGTATCCTTACGAATTTGATCCGGATGGTATTTCTACGACTGGAAGCCATGACCCTGCAACACAGAACAAAGATAAATCCCCTAGTTCCTTGAAATGGTTAGTCATGATATGATGTTATGATGTCATGATAACATGCTCAAAATAGATAATCAAACACAAGCAAAGCACACAATGGCCTTAGGTTTGAGGCTTGCGTGGAGTTTGTAGGTAAGTATCCTCTTGAAGTTCAGTTGGCTCAACCTGCCCTAGAGAAGTAACCGGGTTCTAGGGATCTCAATATCATTGATCTTTCCCACAAGCTTCGTCTAGCACGACAACTGATATGCCACCAAACAAAATTCGGGAGTCGAATCTCAATGAGTGTAGTATCGAGTATCAACCAACTTCAGACTACACCAAAGTCAACTATCTCACTACCTTCTAATGGCTAAGTTGGGTCAATTAAGATTCTAAGGTCAGTTAGTGCTTATGACACCACGCGACAGCCTAGTACGCTTCCTGACTGACTCGAGGGATACTAGTACAAACCAATGTGTCGCACTAATGCAACCATCATCTCAACCATATTGGTATATTCCGTATAATTTCCATGATCAATTGCTACTTACCTAAAATGTTCTCCAGATCCGAGTATAGAATCTTTGTAAGAAATAACCCATATAACCCTTTAAAATAAAACAGACAAATCAAACAAGGAAAACATTTAAAAGTGATCTAACTCTACGGTAACCCCACTTTTAGTTCTCCCTAAAAAATTTGATGACTCAAACAATTTTGAGGAAACACAACGGAACCATTCCAACCTTTACAAAATCAACTTTCACAAACCTATAAAAACACATTTACATGAGATTATTTCATCTAATACTGAGCTATAAACTAATAATCAACAAGACATTGTTTCATTGGAACCTATTAGGAACGAACATGCTCTAGTCCATCTAAAAGATTATGTGTGTAACTCTTCAAACAACTCAAGAAAATTCTCTATCCAATTTCTTCTTTTTCGTTCTTTTAAGTCTCCGTCTTTCACTTACAAGTCTTTTAGTACTTGTGTCACATAAGATTTAGAGCCAAAAATCTACGAAGAAGCTTGTAAGAACGAAAATTGTCAGAGGGCTATGAGTTACATGGATTTAAGGAATTATCTATCAATGGCACTTAGAATTTGGTTGATTTACCACTTAATGTTAAGCCTATTAGGATCAGATGGATTTATAAATTTAAGCACAAAGTTCATGGTTCTACAGACAATTACAAGGCAAGAATGGTTGATAAAAAGGATATATCCAAATTACAAAATTAGACTTTTTTGATACATTCTCACAAGTGACTATGTTACACACTGCTAGAGTTCTGCTTGTAGCATCATCCATAAAAAAATTGGCATTTACACCAGTTAGATGTGAATAATTCATTTTTTACATGATTGCCAAAAGAAGGATGTTCACACGAGTGTCCCTTATTGAATCTAATGCACTAATCCAAATCATGTATGCAAGTTAGTTAACCGTTTATTTGGATTGAAACAAGAAAGTAGAAAATGATACGAGAAGCTTTCATCCTTGTATATGTAGATGTCATCATACTAGTAAGAACATCTTTATATGAGAGAATAAAAACATTTTTATAGCAATTTCAAAATCAAGGATTTAGAAATCTTGAAATAATTTCTTGGCCTTGAGGTTGCACACTCAAAACAGAGAACCATTATCTCAAAAAGAATACCGAAGTTACATATCTCCTTCATGAACAACTAATAGATTTCCTCACCAAGCTTTTGCATTCAACCAAATTTAACACTTTTGTTTTCGAATTTGACATGTTAAACATTTACCATCTGTTTACCTTGGGTTTTGGTAAACAACCGCTGATCCTCCAAATGGTTACTTATTTGGTTACTCGCAGGATCGATCAGATTGATCCTAGGACATAGGTTGATTTTGAAGTTTTGATTAAATTGGATAAGGCTTTAAATAAAGAGGCTTTAAATGACATAAAAAGGTTTCAAGTAAATTGCATGAAGAAAGGACTTGGTAAAATAAACAAGGCTTAAAGTAAAAGGCTTCGACAGGAATGTAAAGAGGAAAGCAAGTAAATTTCTGGAAAAGTAAATGACTTTGATTAATAAAATTGGTGTTTCACACATACATTTCTCAACAATTCTTTCTCACACGCTGGGTACTCGAATCTATATGAGTGACTTTGTATAGAATTGTGAACACACGCGAGAAACTACATGTCTACTTCTATTTATACTAAAACATCCCAAGTAACCGTCGGGCAGTTACACTGCTTCGAGATCAATCCACTTGGCACGTTCTCCACGTTCGACGCTCCAGATCCTTGCATGTTTGCACGTGGTAACTGCTGGAAACCGTTTCCCCTCCAAACGCTTGAATTTCAAACTGCTCCACTCTGAACCATCGAACACTTTCGTCGAGAGACATCTTCGACGAGAAACTCCTTCGACGTCGAAGGCAACCAACTTCTCCCTTGGAAGAAATCTTCTAAACACTTTGCCATCTTTCGACGGGCATTTCGACAGACTTAGCCAGTCGAAAACATCTTTCAGCTTTAATGGCTGACATCAACAAAACAAAGGTGTCGAATTTAGGAGCCAACAAATTGCCCCCCAAGAATGCCTTATTTCGACTCTGAAAGAAAAAGGCATTCTTTGAAACGCCATTCGACACCTGTCTTTTCACGCTTAGTCACAAATTAACTTGTGCACTTTTTGTTGTTTTCTACCAACTATTGGCAATCCCAAGAAAACCATCATTTATCCGTACCTAGGACGTCACTTTCAGTACGGCGTGCAGTACCAAACGTCATTTCAGAATTTGTCATTATGATAATTCTCAAAAACGAGGACGCACGCTGCGTCTCTCTATTTCTGCAGAACGGCTAAAACAACAGGGGGCTGCCACGCGTCCCATTATCTCCTGCAGCATTAAATGGCATTTAATGTCCTCGTTTTTGGGGATTTTTTCCCACTACTATAAATAGCAGTAAGTACCCCATTGTGGGACTTTTTACGCCATCTAGCTTTCAAACTTCTCTGTTTTCATACAAGCTTGTTATCTTTGCAGAAACTCTTCCTCTTTCACTTCGTCTTCAACCTCATTTCAAACTCAACACTAAACCATGGCATCTGGTTCTACTGCTCCTAGTGCTAACGCACCAACTGAAAATGCTAAACCCAAGGTTTTCGTCACTGCTCCGGTAGTAACTTCTACAGGCAAACAAAGGGTTCCTGAACCCTTGGACATCGCCGTTCGCGACGCCTACTCACGCCACTTGATGATCCCGGTTGGATACTCCAACCAGATCTTTGCAATGTCTGGCCCCATGTATCCAAGTATCTCTGAGGCTCTGAAGATCAAGAGATATTTCCCGGTGGTTGAGAAACTCAAACCGGTTGCATGCGCCAAGAAAGACGCAGAAGACAATGAAGATCCTGCACATGAAAAAATCGACCTCCGCTTCTTCAACAGAGGTGTTAGGGCCTTCAGGTCTGGCCCTAGCCTTACTCCTGATTACGTTGCTTGGCTAGCAAAGATGGAGAAGCACCAAACCTCGATCTGGAAGGATATGGGGATCTTCGACCTAGTGATGCTGTCGAAGACAGGTTTGAACTATTCTCCGGAGATGCTGATAGCTTCTCTGTTGTTCTGGGACTACTCCCACTTTACTTTCCATCTTCCCTGTGGGATGCTAACCCCCACACTCTTCGATGTGGCCGCTATTACTGGCCTTCGACCCACCGGAGACTACTTCGATCCGGAGGAGATGTCGGAGGATCAAATTGGCTTCTCCGAGACCAAACCAACATACACCACTTTCATCAACCACTATCACGACAAGTCGACAGATACTGTGTCGGATGTCGAACACATAGCGTTTCTAGCCCTATGGCTGACTCGCTTTGTATTTTGCTCGAAGTCTTTACAGGTGACCAAAAAGATGGTCACTCTTGCTACTCAACTGCATCATCGCCAAAACATCTGTTTGGCAGAACTGATTCTGGCTAGCCTCTATGATTCAATCAGCAATGGGGCAACTCTTCTAAAAATTATCGAGAACAGGGCCAGCTTGCTACTTGCTGGGCCTTTTTGGCTGCTCCAACTGTGGCTCAATGCCACTTTCGAATCTTTCTTACCTAAGAAGGTTCAGATAAATGAGCAGGCTCCAGCGATAGCGAACAGACGCGTCGAAGGAACCAGGCTGGCTCTGTTGACACCTATGGAAGATGGACTGGAGTTTCAGCAAACCTTTACCAACTTCGTTCTAATGTTTGCTCGAAGGAAGGAGTTTGTTTCAACTATGGCTCCATTTGCTCGACGGCAGGTAGGCCCAGCATGGTTCACAAGGCCACATCCAAGGACGTCGAGTGGTCCTAATGTCGACGAACATACAATACTGTGGGAGGCGTTCCTTACACCAAGGATCATGCCTCTTCGATTCAGGAGCTCTAAGACTCATTTGAGTCTGATTGCATACCAACCAAACCTGGTATCTCGCCAGTTTGGTATTATCCAAACCCTACCTTCTCCGATTTTTCAAAGAGAGAAGTCCATGCTGTACTTCTGCAATGATTACACCGAAGAAGCGGCCATTAAGCATATCGGAGGATATGCTGGTCGAACAATTCTCTCGTTGTTTGACTACCAGCTCAATTTTCTTTGCTCACCATCCTTTGAGGAGTGGTGGAAAAGCTATTATGCTGAGGCGTTCTTCGACGAGAAGGACTTCATGGATGAGCTGCAGAAGTCTTTTGTCCTTGTGTTGGACAAAATAAAGAAATGTAAGTTCATGCTCTCACATTACTTTTGTCTTTCTCTTCGACTGCTAGCCTGTTAACCATTTATTTGCTTTTAGTTGTTCGAAAGCCTGTAGCCAAGAAGGCTACAGAAGGCCAACAGGGAGGGGGCCCTTCAACAAAACCTCCACCGCCGGCGAAGACCACAAGCAACCAACAGGGGGAAGGCTCTTCGAAGAAACCTTCTATATCGGTAACCAGACTTTCATCATTTTTTCCTGGCTTTCGACTTTTCACTTTCGATGCAATTATTAAATCGAATTCCCATTGGTTTTCTAGGCACCTTCGCCCAAGAAACGGCCAGCACTGGTGGTCGAATCTGGGAGTGATGAAGAAAGTGATTCTCCTCCTGCCCCTCTAAAAAGGAGAAAGTTGACAAAGGATGCTCCTGTTCCTCCTCCTACTCCTGAAGGTCGAACCATCAGAATAAAGGTTGCTGGGAGAAAGCCTAGGCCACCTCCAGTGATCATTGAGGAGCCAACAGAGGAGGAACTAAACGTTCTTCTTAACAAGCCTGTCGAAAGCGACAACTCCAGCCCTGGGGCTGAAGCTAATTTACAGGTAATCTCTTAGACCCTTTTATAACTTAGGTGTAGGTACCCATATTCGATTGTGTCTCTTTCGATCTCTGAAGATTTGTCTTCTTTCCTTTTTCAGGACACCACTGAAAGTTCTCCGCCAAGGACCTCTGAAACGCTGGAATCTGCTGAACTCAGCAGGCCTCAAGAAAAAGGCTTGGGAAATGACGAAGCCCATACTAAAAATGAGGCCAATGCTGAAACGGTAGAAAAACCAACAGAGGAACCTCAAACGGAGGAACAACAGCCAGAAGCGGTTCAGGTGGTGGATCTGTCAGAAGAGAATCATGAAGAAAGGGACCAAGGCAATGCTGGCGAAGAAAATCAAGGCGCTGCTGGCGAAGAGAACCAAGGTGACCCTAGCGAAGGGCACCAGGGTGACGCTAGCGAAGAGCACCAAGATGACGCTGGCGAAGGGTACCAGGGTGATGCTAGCGAAGAGCACCAAGGTGACGCTGGTACTGCCCCAGTCCGAGTCGAAGAGCAACAAGTCGAGGCACCTAACACTCAACAGCCTCAAACCCAAGACAATGCTGTTGCAAGGGTTACCTCAACGAAGCACAGGTCAAAAGAGGACTTAGAACTCTTGAAACAAACTGACCCTGTTAGCTATCTCAACGCAATCATCGAGAGCAAGAGTTCGTCTGATGCTAGTCAGGAGATTCCTACCCTGTCGGGGAAGTCTACTGAAACCTCTCCTCTCGATGACGCTTTGGCGAAGGTTAAGGCCCAGTTCTTCAAGAGGGACTTGATGAAGACTTTAGAGGGGGACCCCACTGCTCCATCATGCTTGAAGGATGTCTTGAATGCTGTCGACTTGTTAGCTGTAGCCCCAGAAGTCTCAGGCTTGATCATGGAGTTACACTCTATGATTGATCAAGTCTCGGCAGATTACAGGCGCCAAAGGGGGTTTAACAGTCAGCTTGAGGTGTTGTATGGCAAAAGCTCCTCTGCGTGGACTGCTGTCTCGGATACGACTTCTCGAATTGCGGAGTTGTCGAAACAAAAAGCATCTACGCAGGAAGAAGTCGATGCCATTGATCGAGAGAATGCTTCCTTCCGGGCACAAATCGCAGAGATAGAAGCGAAGATAAACGCCAACACTATACGCAAGGAGGAACTTCTTTCGACCATCTCAGACACCGAGAGCCAAACTGAAATCAAACAAGGCCTGGAATTCGCTGAGAGGGCCCAAGGCCTCGACGCTCAGATTGCCAAACTAGTGCAGGAGAACGCCTGGTGCAAGAAAAGGTTGGAGCTGCAGCAAGCCAAGTACATTCGACTCAAGGACTCTCTTCCCTTTTGATTGATTCTCTTTTGTAACCATATTTTGTAATCTATATTCGACAACATTGCCATCTTGGCTGAGATTTATAAAATTTCCATTTTGGCATTTTTATGGTTAATTTAGTCTTGTTCTTTTATTATTTTATTTTTATCTCTTGAAGTATAGGTTTGTATTTTTTCAAATATTTACCATTTACTCTCAAGAGCCTTTTATCTCCACCTAACTCTTCGACTTCATAGGCTCCACCAGAGAAAGTTTGGATAACTCTGAAGGGTCCTTCCCATTTGGGTGACCATTTCCCCATGCTTCGATCCCTTCGATCCATGGGAAGAATTACCTTCCAAACTAGTTCTTCAGGAAAAAATACCTTAGGTTTTACCTTTTTATTATAAGAGTCTTCTACTCTTTTCTTCTGAAGCCTAAGTAGGTCGAGAGCGCGTAATCTCTCTTCGTCTAAATCCACCAGTTCATCTAACATCATGTTCCAATAAACTTCAGAAGGAATATCATAATGCCTCTGAACCCTTGCAGATTGAAGACAAATTTCTGCTGGCAACACTGCGTCATGGCCAAAAGTTAGCCTATACGGTGTTGTACCAGTGGCTTCTTTTGGGGACGTTCGACAAGCCCACAGAATCTGGTCTAACGTCTTATGCCAATTCTTTGGTTTCTTCCCAACATGTTTCTTTATCAAGCCAATCACCACTTTGTTAGCTGCTTCGACTTGACCATTCGCCTGTGCATAATAAGGCGTTGATGTTAGGAGTTTGAAACCTGTTTCCTGAGCAAATTCCTGCATCTTTCGACCAGTGAAAACTGACCCTTGATCAGTTGTTATCGTCTCAGGGATTCCATACCTAAAGATAATGTTCTTTTGAATAAATTCAATGACATTTTCTTGGTCTACATTGACTAAAGGGACAGCTTCGATCCACTTAGTAAAATAATCAATGCCTACCAATATGTATTTCTGACTCTTTGATGATGCTGGTCGAATCTCTCCAATGAGATCCAACGCCCATCCTCTAAAGGGCCAAGGCTTCACTATCGAGTGAAGTTCGCTTGCTGGTACATGTTGGATGCCTGTATGAACTTGACATTCTTGACAACCCTTGGCGAACTCAACACAATCTTTCAGCATAGTGGGCCAATATAGTCCTTGTCGAAACAACAACCATTTCATCTTATGGTCTGCTTGGTGAGCCCCACATGCCCCAGCATGCGTAGTCGAAAGGGCTATGTATGCTTCAGTTTCACTTAAACATTTCAGCAACACCCCTTCAGGCGTCTTCTTGAATAACTCATTACCCATGAGTACATAACTCAACGCCCTGTATTTTGTTTTTCGTTCTGTCGAAGCTCCTGGATTTTGAAGATAGTCCACAATGGGTTTCCTCCAATCTTGCTCTGACAAATTATCAATGAACGAAATCTCGAAGTTACTGTGATCAGCATATCCTAGTCTCGTCGATTCCAAGTCTGATGGTGATAGACAAGTTGCTTTTACCTTTTCTCGAACTTCGATTGCTCTTTGTAATCTCGTTTTTGAAATCTTATACCCAGATGCAATTTGTGCCAAGTCATTGGCTATTTGATTTTCGACTCTGGGTATGTGTCGAATATTGATCGTTTCAAATTTTTTCAATAAACGATTTGCTATCACAAAGTACATAATGAGATTCTCTCTTATGCATTTATATTCCTTTGTGACTTGCTTAATGACTAACTCTGAGTCTCCCATGATTTCGACTCGAGTTGCCCCCAATTCCAACAATATCTCAAGGCCAGTAATTAGAGCTTCATACTCAGCCTCATTGTTCGAACAAGAACCTGATATTTTGTACTTGAATGTTGTTGGAATTTTATCTGGAGAAATAATCAAGACTCCTACCCCTGTTCCATCTTTATGGCTGGAACCATCGAAGTAGAATTTCCAAGGCTCTATCTCCACATAATTAATATCGTCAACTTGAATTGAGTGGTCGACTATAAAGTCTGCCACCACTTGTCCTTTTACTGCCTTAAGAGGCATAAAGGTCAAGGAGTATTCAGTTAATGCTAATGCCCACTTGCCAATTCGACTATGCAAGATAGGTTTCGACAACATATATTTGAAAACATCAAAATGAGACGAAACATAAACATCAACTGGTTTTATATATTGCTTGAGTTTTGTACAAGAAAAATACAGACATAGACACAATTTTTCAACTTCGCTATATCTAGTTTCTGCATCGTTCAAAACTCTGCTGAGATAGTAAATGGGTCTTTCGACTCCATTCTCATCTTCTTGGGCTAACATACTTCCCAGAGTTTTGTCGGATGCAGCTATGTACAATCTCATACTCCTATTGCTACAAGGAGGCACCAAAATAGGTGGCTTAGTGAGGTACCCTTTGATTTTGTCGAAGGCTTCTTGTTGCTCCTGCCCCCATTCGAACCCCTCTTTATTCAGTCGAAGTAAGGGTGAAAAGGCCTGAGCTTTCCCACTTAGATTAGATATAAACCTCCTTAAGAAATTTATCTTGCCTAAGAGAGATTGCAATTCCTTCTTATTCGATGGCGCTTTCGCTTCCAGAATTGCCTTCGTCTTGTTCTGGTTGATTTCGATTCCTTTCTTGTGGACAACGAAGCCCAAGAAATCTCCAGCTTTCACGCAGAACGCACACTTCAAAGGGTTCATCTTCAGACCATGTTCTCTCATTCTTTCGAATGATTGTCGAAGGTGGTCAATATGATTCTTCCTGGAAACAGATTTTATAACAATATCATCAATATATACTTGCATAAAAGTGTTAATAAAATCATGGAAGATAGTATTCATTGCTCGCTGGTACGTTGCCCCATCGTTCTTTAGGCCAAAAGGCATCACTACCCATTCGTAAGTGCCTAAGGCCCCAGGGCATCGAAAAGCTGTTTTCGACACGTCCTCTTCAGCAATGAATATTTGATTATATCCTGAATAACCATCGAGCATACTCAGGTATTCATAACCAGCGGCAGAATCGACTAGCATTTCCGCCACAGGCATAGGATATTCATCTTTGGGGGTGGCAGCATTCAAATCTCTGAAATCTATGCACACCCTTAACGTACCATTTTTCTTAATTACTGGCACAATATTTGCAATCCATTCGACATACCTTGTAACACGGATGAATTTGCATTTCAGAAGTCTTTCGACCTCCGTTTTGATCTTCGACAGTATTTCTGGAGCAAAGCGCCTTGGATTTTGCTTGATTGGCTTCTTCCCAGGTTTGATTGGCAACTGAAGTTCTACCAATCCTCTGTCGAGACCAGGCATTTCGTCATAATCCCATGCAAAACAGTCTTTAAACTCTTTCAGCAATTGGATTACTTCCAACCTAAGTTCTGGATCGATTTTGGCGCTGATGTAAGTTGGCCTTTTCTCTGATCCTTCGCCTAAGTTGATTTCTTCTAAAGGGTCCTGCGCTAACATTTTAATGTTGTTCGCCAAGGGGTCCTTTTCGAAGCCCAAAGGCTCATCGTCATAAATGGCGTCGAGCCTCTGTTCCTGCATTTCTTCTGGCACGATATCAGGAGGTTTTGGATCGAAATCCTTTCCTGGGCCTACAGCAGATAATTGTTGATCACTGGCATGTGTGGCCATGTACTTTACTTCGGCTTCGAGAGCCGTTATCATCTTGGTTTCGGCTACATAAGCCGAAATTCGCTTCAAAGATTGCGACTCAGTCATTATCACTGAATTCGCTTCCCCAACCAGTTGGTTGGATATCAGTTAACCCACTGAAGTCTATGTGGGACAAGTCTTCTCTGTCCCATTGGAAACCATGCTCAGGATGCAGGTATAGGGAACAAAAAGTGTTTGGCGCTGGCGCCATATCGAAGTCAGGTGTTGGACATGGCCCTATGTGAGCCAAGTTTTTGTCGAAATCTGCCAAACCCAGGTGATTCACTTCGCCAAGGTAATAGCTTTGATCTGCCTCTATGTTTTCGACCATCCCATCTGGACGCCATAGCAGCAGCCTTTGGTGCATAGATGAAGGCACAGCGCCAACACCATGAATCCATTCACGGCCCAACAAAAGATTGTAGTTAGGTTTGGCCGATATGACCATAAACATCGTTGGTCGAAGGATCGACCCTACTTTGATGTCTAGCTGGATCACTCCCATAGTGGTCCCTATGCCGCCCTCATAGTTCGACAGGACCATGTTGTGAGGCTTAATGTCCTCATCCCTTTTGCCAATCTTCCTTAGCATAGAGTGAGGAATAATGTTGATGGTTGCCCCACAATCCACCAATATTTTATTCACAGTAGTTTCTTCGAGTTTAGCCCTTATGAATAAAGGCTTGAGGTGATTTTTCATCGCCTCTGTAGGTGGCTCGAAGAAGCCATTTTGTTCCTCAGTAGTGCCATTGTCCATGACAAAATAGCACACTGGCCTATGTTTGGCCATTTCTTGCTCCACTTCCCAGTCACTTGCTTCGACTTCTACTTGTCGATTGAATTCTCTGGGCAGCACTGAAACTATATTCACCATTATGTCTAAAGTATCATCAGACTCAGCATCGTCTTCGTCTTCGACTTCACTTTGGTTAGGCCAAACTAGCCTGTTGGTTACTGGCTCTCTCTCTAGAGGCTTCCTTTGTTTCCTTTGGGGAACATTCGAACTGGTTTCTGCCTTAGGTTCGTTGGCAGCCTCCCTTTCAGCTTTTCGTCTCCTTTGATATCTCCTCCATTGAGATCGAGACATAGGATTCTTACCTTTGTAGTTGCTGGACACTTGTGCAACCTTAGGTGCAGCAACCTGAGGCTCTTTCTTTTGAGTCAAAGAGGAACCTCTTGGCACCTCGAAAGAATGCCATTTCTCCTCACTTGGCCTTTTTCGACCAGAGGTTTTATACCAAGTATCCACTGGCACATTTGTGGGAGGCCTAAAAGTCAGTGGCCTCTTGTCTTGGTTAGAACCTCTTCTGGGATCATGTCGAAGGTCAACATTCTCCCTTCTCTTATTCGCTGCTCTTACGCCTTGAATGTGCTCAGCAGCTTTTTTATCAAAGATCGAACTGCATCTTGGACACAGCATCACCTCTGATTTCTTTTTCTGGCATCTTTGTAGAAAATCTGCCAAGTTTTCATTTTCCCGAGGGAAAGCAGTCTTATTAGCTTGTTCTTGCCTCATGGCCTCTTCTGATGCTTTTGGGTCAGAAAGTTCGACCATGTTGATATTCATTGTATCTTTGTTAGCAAGAGTTAACTGCTTCATTTGTATCTCCAGATTCTCCGTCTGGCCTGGAACTGTGGCCAAGTGGGAACTGGGTTTTGGTCCAGTTTTTTGTACCTCAGCGGTCTCCGACTTCGGGCTTTCGACCGCTTTCTGGACAGCTTCAATTGTCTTCCTGGATAAATTTCCAGAAAAACTGCCAAAGATTGGCATGTTGATGTGGTCCTTTGAGACTTCGACCATGGTAATTCCTGGCTTCTTCGACTGGATCCTGGTTGCCTCTATCACGTTCACCTCAGAGGGTTCAGCATAGTGGGCTTCAGCCTGCAATGGATTGGAGTCAACAGCCATGGGGGATTTGTCAGCAAACTTCAATCTCCCTTCTTCGATAGCGTCTTGTACAAGATTCCTGAAAAGAAAACATTGAGAAGTTTTATGGCCCAAAAAATTATGATATTTGCAAAAACCTCTCTTCTTTCTTTGATCAAGAGGAGGCAGTTTCACCCCTGGGGGTACTATCATTTGGCCATCTTTAACCAATAAGTCGAATATTTCATCACATTTTGTGATGTCAAAACTATAAGTCTTTTTTGGGAACCTATCGTTGGTCCTTTCTGGACCACTGGGGTTTTTCCCATTTGAGGGGACTAACAGTTTACAAGAGTATGGTGGCCCTTGTTTAAGTTCTGCTAAGTCGACTTCTCCTTCTTCGACAGTTAAAGTATCGTCGAAGGATTCTAGATCTTCGTCATCCATCTCAACGTACGCTATCCTCTCTCTCTTGTGGGTTTTCGTTGCCTTAGCTTTTTCAGCTTTGAGGCGTTCTACCTGTCGAACTCTATCGGCCAGTTGGGCCATGTCTCTTAGGTACTGGGTGTCTAGCTTCTTCCTAATGGAATAATCTAAACCGCCTGCGGCTATTTCGACCAACTCATGTTCTGGCACTTGTGTAAAACATCTCGCCTTGAGCAACCTAAACCTATTCAGATATTCGTCTATAGGTTCAGTGAAACGTCTCTTCACACTGGCCAGTTCTTTCAGGCTTATCTTGGTTTGCCCCATGTAGAATTGTTCATGGAACAATCTTTCCAACTGGGTCCAATGATGGATCGAATTGGGGGGGAGAGTTGTAAACCAAGTAAAAGCGTTCTTGGTTAAAGAACTTGGGAAGTACTTGATCCTTAGGTTTTCGTTATTCGAAATGTCTCCTGCTTCGATCAAGTATCACGCCACATGCTCGACAGTAGATTCTGTCGTGTCCCCAGAGAACTTGGTAAATTTGGGGACTTTGCATCTAGGAGGTAAGTCCGTTTGTAACACATATTCTGACAATGGAGATGTAAAGTTGGGCCTTCGAAAGCCCATGTTCATCCCATTCTGAGTCATGATCCTTTCAATCATGGTTGCCAGATTGTTTTCCAAACCCATGTTTTGGTATTGGATATGCTGAACCACTTCGTCAGCATTTTGGTTTCTGTTAACTAACCTTACCTCTGGGGTTATTACCCTAGGTTCCTCGACAGGTTGTTCCAATCGTGCCCTAAGGTTTTCTTCGACAGGCTGTTGAGCCTGGTTAATGGTGGTTTCTTCCTCTAAAAATATCCCCTGGTTTCCCCTTATTTGCGCCCTTTGGGGCTGTCGAATAGGTTGGGGTACTCCAAAGAAGTCAGCCAAACGCGTCATTTGCGCTGTCACTTGCTGATTCGATTGAGTAGTGTTTTGTATTAGAGGGTTTAGCACTGTACTCAAAGTTTGTGCCAACATTTGCACCATATCATGGTTGCTTTCGTCCATTTGTTGCCTCAAGACTGCTGTCGAGGCGTTTGTAAGGCCATGGGCTACTTGGGACGTTCCTCCTAAGAGTTGGGTCCTATTTCTATTCTCCATGCCTACTCCAGAGCCTTGGAGTGGCGAAGAGGCACTCACTAAAGGGTCTGAAAACGTGGACGCAACATTCGTCAGGCTTGCCACTTCAGAAGTTGGCATACCATAGAATGGAATAAATCCTGGGGGAACCAAAGGCCTTGTGCCTAAATTTCCCCTTGGTGGGGGAGTTCCCAAAGGCATCCTGGGGCCTGTTAACGAAGGTATTGGCCCCGTGGTTGTGACCGATACTGCCGGTGTCGAACCAACATTTGTCGCTTCACTTACGGTCGTACTAACCGTTGCTCCCACATTCGTTTGTGGGGTTTCGTTATTGTTTGGCAGATTCGCCATCTCTTCCCTTCTTCTGGCAGTATTGTTATCGTTAGTGTATATTCTACCACTTCTCAATAACATACAACTCGAAAAGATGAGATTATTTTCAACAATCAACACACAGTCCCACCGGGTGTGCCAATTTGTTTACCTTGGGTTTTGGTAAACAACCGCTGATCCTCCAAATGGTTACTTATTTGGTTACTCGCAGGATCGATCAGATTGATCCTAGGACATAGGTTGATTTTGAAGTTTTGATTAAATTGGATAAGGCTTTAAATAAAGAGGCTTTAAATGACATAAAAAGGTTTCAAGTAAATTGCATGAAGAAAGGACTTGGTAAAATAAACAAGGCTTAAAGTAAAAGGCTTCGACAGGAATGTAAAGAGGAAAGCAAGTAAATTTCTGGAAAAGTAAATGACTTTGATTAATAAAATTGGTGTTTCACACATACATTTCTCAACAATTCTTTCTCACACGCTGGGTACTCGAATCTATATGAGTGACTTTGTATAGAATTGTGAACACACGCGAGAAACTACATGTCTACTTCTATTTATACTAAAACATCCCAAGTAACCGTCGGGCAGTTACACTGCTTCGAGATCAATCCACTTGGCACGTTCTCCACGTTCGACGCTCCAGATCCTTGCACGTTTGCACGTGGTAACTGCTGGAAACCGTTTCCCCTCCAAACGCTTGAATTTCAAACTGCTCCACTCTGAACCATCGAACACTTTCGTCGAGAGACATCTTCGACGAGAAACTCCTTCGACGTCGAAGGCAACCAACTTCTCCCTTGGAAGAAATCTTCTAAACACTTTGCCATCTTTCGACGGGCATTTCGACAGACTTAGCCAGTCGAAAACATCTTTCAGCTTTAATGGCTGACATCAACAAAACAAAGGTGTCGAATTTAGGAGCCAACACCATCCTTAAGCTTGAGAGAGAATGTTGAAAAAATGAAATGAATAAAAGAATTTAAGTGATAAATTGATAAAAGTTGTTTTTAATAGATAACAGACTTTCAATTTATATTAAACAAGATTCAAATGCTAGTTAGAAACTTGTCACTAAAAATTGTTATTTTCGAGTTTGTTGAATTAGTTACAAAGCTTGTAGTAGAAGAAGGAACGAGCAGAAAAGATGACGAAGCGTAAAAGAACAAGCATGAAGAATGATAAAGCACAAAAGAACGAGGAACTAATAAGAAAAATGATGAAGTGCGAAGGACGAACAATTTAAATCTAATTATTATTTATTTTAAAAAGATTAATATAAATTTTAATTAAAAAAATATTTGTTGTGGTTATTTGATTGACGTTATTTTTGACATACGAATTCGACACAGTGACCCAAAACGACGCCGCATCATTGCAGAGCTTCACCACCTCAAATCAAACCCTAACCATGGCGAACTCGCAAGAGCAAGATCGTCCATGGTTCCTCTACGCAATGCCATTGCTAGTCTTTACTCTGATCGCATTTCATCTCCTCGCTTTGGTAAAAACCCTAATCCACTACCCTAATTTTTGAAATGTGAAAATCAAAATTATGTTTTGGATTTCAGGTGTATTGGATTTACAGATTGTCGACTGATGTTAAGCCGCAACAGCAGCTGCTTCAGCAACAGCTGCAGCTGCAACAGTCACAGAGGAGAAAAGCTCACTGAATAGAATGATTATGAAGTACTTCTTCGATTTAGATTTGTGAGAACGTTTTAATTTTCCTCATATAATTGTTGTTTTGAAAGGAAAATATGTGAAATAGTGTGAGATTTGTCCAGTGTTGTCGAATAGCATCTATAGCGCTATACTTAGTAGAATTTGAACGAATTGCTATTGTTTTGTAGCATTTAGTTTAGCATAAAGTGCTGTTAGAGCAGTGGTGTGTAACAGAACTCGTACGAAATGATAATTTCTGGGATGTGCGTTTTGACAACGTTGAATATGTGTTTTGGTCTTGGATTTTTAGTGAAGATGCAATGTTGTGCGGGGTTTATAACTTGTTAAACTGAGGTTATATTTGGGAGATGTTAAATTAGTCAGAAGTGAAATTGCCTGTAATTATGTTAAATTCTATGCTTGGATTGTAGGTATGGTGGAAAATTAGATCATACAGAAGATTAGAATTTCTCTGTAGGTGGGATTAGAATGGGAATCACATGATTTTGTTGTTTTTGTCATAAACTTAGTTTTTGGCAAGGTCTTATTTAAACATTGTGGTTTTGTTAGAGATTTTCATCTTATGTCGATATAAGTATCAAAGAACTTGTAGAAATGGTAGGAATTCTCTGTTTTTGAAGGTTTCTTTTATTCCTTTTGTTCTCCTTATTGGTTTTCTCATTTCTCTTCATGTATTTAAGGTTGAACTAGGTTGAAGTAGATATGGCCACTGGCCTATCACTTGTGTTTGTGTGCTGCTTGATTTTTTAGAATGTGTGTTTTGAGTGTTTTACTAGGTTTTAGTGGAAGTGGGTGTTGTTTGGTTCTGCACTATTCCCATGAGGATATTTTGTCGTATTTTGTCAAAATCAAATAATCTATGTAGAAAATAGTTAAGCTGCAAACGGCAATTGAGCTTACATTACTGCAATAGTTATGCTTAAAGCATGTAACTAAGTTTAAAAACACATTTGTAGAAACAGTTCAACTTTAATTACATGAGATCTTTCAAACCAAATGTTGATGTCTATACTATATGTAGCACTGCGATAAAAGATTTATCAAGGAGGAGGTTAGAAGGTTTTTCGTATTATTTCTTATAGGAAAAGAAGTTTGAAGTTTATAAATATATATACGTTGGCGTTGGCATACATCTGCGGTGTATGGTAGGTAGCTTCATCATTTTGCTTAAGAAATATTAGAGCTATGAAAATGAACTATGGAATGTCGCACTTAAGTGGGTAACAATGATTTTGCTATTCTGTATGACTTGTTCTAAACAGGGAAATTGATTCTCCGACCGTGAATCCTCTACATTCTGGTGAATTTAGGCATTTTTTATGAGAGAAAAGTGAGAGAAAGAGGGAAATAAGTTAAGAGTGTATTGTAGGTGAGAGATAGATACATAGAAAGGTAGGGTGCAATTCCCACCACAAACAGAATCCCAACCTAAACGAAAATGGATGTGATGTTTAATCAATGTTCCAAACACATATGGTGCATTGTGCTTGTGTCTGTTGTAAATTGGCTATGTAATGTAGTTCTTGTAACTATTCGTAAACAACATCATTTGAGGTTTTGATGTCAGTTTTTGGGTCGTACGATTTATATTTCACTAAATATCAGTCGGTAACCGCAAACTATATTTTGATTCAGTTTAAGAAATCGACTACATACACCTCAGTAATGAATTATAATTTCGATTCAGTTTAAGAAATCGACCACATATACCTCACTAAATTAATGTACACAAAAATGATTTGGATATAAACGCGTTTTTTAATAAAACATCACTATGAATAAAACATTATGATTAGGTGATCGGTAAATTAGTAAGTGTACTAATACGGTAAAATAGTAATAATGAGAATTTTCAAAGTATCTTTCTTAAAGATTGCGTATCAGTATCGGTTTTGAAATTGTCGCTTAACAATAAGTAGAAATATAAAATGGCTTCTTGGCTTCTTCACAGATATGAAGAGCTAGGGTGATTTGTCCTGCAATAACATTGACTTGATTTCTTCAACAAGTTCATAACCTTCAACTATCGAATCTTTAATTTATTTTCCCCTAAGTCTTTAGTGGGAAAACCTTTGGTCCTTCATCCTAATACCTAGGTCCTTAGAGAATTATGATAAAACCAAACATTTATTTTATCAAGTGAACAATGGCGCCCCGGTCCTAATTGTTAAATTAATCCCGATTTATCCGATAGAAAAAGTATAAGAACATTGAACAATTAAATTGAAAAAAAAATTATTGTATCAAAATCATTACATTTACAAAACAGGGACACCCCTAGCATTGGGGTTTAGCTACTCATATTATTCAAAATAACTACAAGATAAAAACTAGTCATTCCAGGTATTTGGATAACTTCGATCTTCAATTGCTTTCACTCATGAGAATCTTCCGCTCTCCAAGAACCTTGATCTCTCCAATAGTAAAAACTCATCTAAATAGAAAAAACTCATTTAAGTCGGATGGAAGTATCCAAAATATTCCCACAGCTTAACATATGGGCAAAATAGAAAAAAAGATGAAAAATCAGCGTCACAAGCCAACACGGTCTGTGTTGGGCAACACGACCTCCCATGTTGGCCCTCAAACTTTTAATTCTCCACTTCAAGTCTCAGGGGTTGCAACACGGTCTGTGTTGGGCAACACAGCCACCCGTGTTGCACCCCTGACTTCCCATATTTTCCAACGTGCCCAACGTATCCCTCCTGACACAACCTGTGTTAGGCCTCCTGAAACGTGATTTCTGCATTTCTTCTGAAACTCTGAGTTTTGCACTGAATTGTCCCGATTTATTCCTCTGAACCTGAAAAAATAAAATACACAACCAACATATAAAAAGTTGTACAATAAAATAAAACACGCGACAATAAAAAAAAGATAACTGGACTTAACGGTAAATAATTGTGTAAAAACCACTGATCAAACTCCCTCAAACTTAAACAGTTGCTTGACCTCAAGCGGCCATTACTAGAACTTATGAAAATTACAGTAGCCCGGTACTCATACGTGAAACATCCGTTCATATTGATCAAAATGCAGTTTATCTGATGTTCACATGACGCGAGGAGTTTGTGTAAGAATCTTTAAATCTCGAGCCTCCTCTTCAGATACCTCTCTAACTATGCTTTGTACTTAAGTCTTTTTTTGATTTTCCTTCTTTTTAATTTGGACAGTCAAATTAAGTCAATGGAAATTTTTGATCATCACAAGCACAAGACTAATCAAGAAATTTTTTGTTCAGACACCAAATATGCGGCTTTTGCTCCTTTTTAATTATAGATGAAATTTTCAAAACTTTTCGATTTATATATTGTCCTTTTGGACGATGTTTAGGGATCAACCCCCTTTGGGCTGAATAACCGAGTGAGGGCTATCCAACTTAGCGAGCCAGTTGCCTTTTACCGTCTTTTTATCATTTGGTGCCAACTTTATTTATTTCTCAATCAGTCATACATGCATGTGAATCTAGATTATGTCAGACTATATTGATAAACTACTTCAGGAGTACTTCTCATGATTCAAGCACTATGATACAAATCTACATGTTAGACTCGTATCACTGTCATGTTATTTTGAACTTTCTACCCTTAAACAATCATTCATTTGTCTCTATATACTATTCTTGATCTCTATGAAATACAAGCTCTTGAGCAAAACAAAACAAAAAAAATTCAGTCAAAATTTGGGAAGGACTTCAACTCGTGGATTTACACAACAATTAACATAAAAACAACGAATAACTCGGAAAAAAAAGCAGTAAAATCTCCCCAAACTTGAACTAAACATTGACCCCAATGTTTCAAAACAAGCTCGACGAAGGTGTCTCATAGAGGGTAATGCAACACTAGTTAATGCCTCCTAGATTTCACCAGCAAGACTCCCTTTTTATTACTTGCAGACAAAACGAAACAAACACAAAAAGAAAAACTAAGTTATTAAAAGTGTGGGTTAACGTTGCATGGCTCGACGGTCCATCCCCTTATGGGGGTACTTTCTCTTCCACACCTTGTTACTTGTCCTTTCCGCAACCCAGAACTCATTCAGATCAAAAGTATGACCCACTTTATGATTCAGGTCACTTCCAACTTCCATCTTCTTACCTCAGTGTTCCTTCTTCTTTCTCTTTTTGACTTCTTGACTGAAATTGAGAATTTTTATTGATGCCACCTGAGAGATTATGCTTGAGACTTCTTCTGAGAGTGATTTTGAAATTTTTATTTCTCCTTCTACTTTGATCATACCGACTAAAGATTTATTCTTTCCACATGCACCTTGCTTCTTGATTTCCAACACCTTCAAGGCCATCTCCTTATCAAATAATTTTAATATCAGATTACCTGTCTCGATATCAAAATTACACCGACTAGTAAGCAAAAAATGCTCGACCAAGAATGATAGGAGTCTCTTCATCTTCAAGAATATCCATGATCTGGAAATCAACTAGAAAGACAAAATTGTCAATTTCCACCAATACATCTTTCGCTATCCCGTATGACTGCTTGATGGTGTTATCAACAAATTTTAATTTTTTCTCGCTCCTGCTTATCTTTTCAATACCAAGCTTTTTGAAGATAGATAATGGAATTAAGCTCACACTAGAACCAGAATCAATTAGAATCCTTTTGAATTTTCTGTCTTTTATTGTGCACAGTAATGCAACTGACCTCGAAACCTTCTGTAGATATGGATTCTTATCTCGAGCGTGATTGCACATAATTTCTTATCAACGGGTCTCTGTCCATCTTCTGTTGGTCTCTTTTTTTATAGTACCTCCTTCATGAATTTCTGGTACAAGGACATTTTCTCAAGTGCTTCAAAGAACGATATGTTGATCTCCATCTATTTGAACAATTTGACAAAATTTATTTAAGTCTTTCTCTTTGTGTTTTTCTTTGCCACTCGAGAGGGATACGACAACTTAATCACTGGTTTAGTCTTCTCTTCAGCTGGCTTCACATGTGATACCACTTCTTCCTATTTTTCTTGTTCTCTCTCACTTCCATATCTACTTCTATGATATTATCATCAAATTTTACCTCGTCTTCTTTTTCTTCACCAGCTTTCTAACTCCTTGTTGTGACCAGATTAACATTCTCATGATATTTCTGATTTCCTTGTGCTTGCAGAGCTACTTATTATGCAATCTGTCCCATTTGAACTTCCAAATTTTTATTGCAGTTGTGGTATTTCTGTGATTTCTCCTTGTCTCTTCTTGAAATTGAGAGGTGTGGGCAGTTATCTTTTCAATAGCCACCTCCCACTCTGCCTTTCGAGGAGCTTGTTGCTGCAAATCTTTCTAGGAGAAATTAGGATGATTCTTCCACTCAGGATTATAGGTGTTAGAATATGGATTATTCTGTTTCAAAAATTTTATCTCCTCAATTTTTTATAGAGTTGTAAGATATTGCACAGTAATGTGTCGTCCACTACAAATTTCACAAACAACCTTTTGTACTTGTTGAACCTGGGCTACCTGTTGAGTATCCATGTTCATTGCTTGCAGCTTTTTCTCCACTTCTGCAGCAATTGCCTCTTCAATTTTCAATTTTTTGTTAACTTCTAACTTCAGATCAATCATCACCACTGGTTTACTTACAACCCTGTCATATAACTCCAGATGCTCATTTGCAGCAATGACTTCAATAATCTTCTTTACACCAGTGACTGTTGTAAAGTTGGATGAGCCACCGACTGCTGTATCAATAAGTTGCTTTGTCTTCATTTGGAGGCCATTCACAAACATTTACATTTGCTCAGTTTGATCCATACTGTGAGTGGGATAAGCTACCAATAACCTCTTGAACCTCTTGTAAGCATCACCTAGTGACTCACCTTTTTCCTGCTTAAAATTCACGATATCATATCTTTTGCGGATGTAAACAGAAGCAAAAAAGTATTCATCAAGAAAAGTCTTCTCCATTTGTTCCTAAGTAGTAATACTCCCAGTCGATAATGAGTAAAACCACTCTTCAGACAGCGTGAATGGAAATATTCTCAATTTCTTTGCCTCTTCAGAGTGCCCCTCAATTTTTAAAGTAATGCTCATAGTGAGAAACCTTTGCAAATGTTTATTTGCATCTTCATTTATCTTTCTGGTGAAAGATCTGTTCTCGAGCTGGCGGATGGTTGAAGGGTGCAACTGAAAATTTGTAACACTTACCGGTTGATTCACAATAGTCAACCAACATGTTGGAGCATTTTCTCCTCCATAGTCCCCAAGAAGTCTCTCTGGTGGTGGTGGATTTTCACTCATAGTTTCGGGTTCTGATTCTGAACTTGAGTCTGTATGAACTGAATGTTCTTCGTCAGAGGCTAGTTTGGCTAGTCGAGCTTGTCTTCGCCTTGCGTGAAAGGTTCTTTCTACCTCTGCGTCAAAAAGAAATTCAGTTGAGGTCTTTCCTCGCATACAAATATTAGACACAAATTAGTAATAACAAAAATATAAATATAACAGAAAATAAAAATTTAGTTGCAAGCAACAAAATTCTAATTGAACTACAATTAAACTCTATAATTAGACAGTCTCCGACAACGACGTCAAAAACTTGATTGGTAAATTAACAAGTGTACTAATTCTCCAATATAAGTAATAATGGGAAATTCCAAAGTACCGATCTCAAGGATTGCGTATCAGTATCAAGTTCAAGTTCAGTGTGTGGTTCAATTAAACAAAAACTTGAATTGAAGTTTTGGTTTTGAAATTGTCACTTAACAATAAGCAGAAATATAAAATGACTTCTTCACATATATGAGGAGCATGTTAGGGGTAAGTGTGTGATTTGCCCATGTAATAACCTTGGTTCTTGATTTCTTCATTAAGTTCATAACCTTTAACTACTGAATCTTTAGTTTGTTTTCCGCTAAGTTATTAGTGGACAAAATTTTGGTCATTCATCCTAATGTCTAGGTCCTTAGAGAATTATGATGAAACCAAGCATTTATTTTATCAAGATTTTACCGGTAACTATAGGGTATCTTAGTCCTAGGTGATATCTATTATAGTTTAATCGCTCAAAAACTTTAACAATGGCGGTTCAACCCTAATTGTTAACCGTTAATCAATCCCTATTTGTCCGATAGAAAAAGTATAAGAACATTGAACAATTAAATTGAAAAGAAACTATTGTATCAAAATCAAGAATTCAAAATCATTACATTTGCAAAATAGGGACACCCCCTAACATTAGGGGGTTTAGCTACTCATATTGTTCAAAATAACTATAAGATAAAAACTAGACATTACAGGTATTTGGATAACTTCGATTTTCAATTGCTTCCGCTCATGAGAATCTTCTGCTCTCCAAGAACCTTGATCTCTCAAATCTTCAATCGTGTAAACTATTTTTCGCTGGAAAAAAAATCCCCTAATTCAACGTAAAAACTCATCTAAATGGAAAAAACTCACTTAGGTCGGATGGAAGTACCCAAAACGCCCCCACAACTTAACATATGGATAAAATAGAAAAAAGACCAGAAATCAGCGTCACAGACCAACACGACCGCCCGTGTTGGCCCTCAAACTTTTAATTCTCCATTTCAAATCTCAGGGGTTGTAATACGGTCCGTGTTGGGCAACACGACCACCCGTGTTGGGAAACACGGTCGCCCGTGTTGCACCACTAACTTCCCATATTTTCTAACGCGCCCAAGGTATCCCTCCTGACACAGCCCGTCTCAAGTGACACGACCACCCGTGTAAGGTGGCACAACCACCTGTGTCAGGCCTCCTGAAACGTGATTTCTGCATTTCTTTCAAAACTCTGAGATTTACACTGAATTGTCCCAATTTATTCTTCTAAACCTGAAAAAAGTAAAACACACAACCAACACATAAAAAATAGTAAAATAAAAAAAACACGCGATAAAAAAAATTAAACTTAACGGTAAATAATCGTATAAAAACCCCTGATCATTAGGGGACGAATTATTGAACATATAAAATATCTTTAAAAACTTATTTACCTATGCATTTAAATATGAGATATTATTTATGAACAAATTATCAAATTACTTTGAAACCACTTTTTTTATTTTATTCTAAAATTATCTCAATAAACATCTACTATTATAAGCGGCTTAGTAAAAATATTGTTCAAAATAAATTACCTTGCAATCTCAACCCTTTAATATTTATAACTAAGTTTTTTTTTTTAATTTCTCTTTTTTTGTCATTTATGACAATAATTTTATAAATTTTTTCATAATTTTTTTTCATACAAAAATTACTGTATGTCTTTATCGTGTGAAAGGGTCAAATCATCATACTTTGTAACAGAAAGAATATTTAGCATGATTTGATTGTAATCCAATTAAATATTAAATTTAATTTATATACACTACTACCGTGTTTTTACAATGTAAATTTAATTACAATTGTTAGACTTTTAAGAATGTGTGACTTTTATCATAAGATTTGTTGGTAATGTAAAAGGTTTTTCACTTTCGATGCACAGTTAAATTCATAGTACTTTTAAAGAAATAGTATGGGTGTAAGTAGAAATTTTAAAGGTGTAACTAGAAAAAAAATTAGGTTAATTTTTTTATAAATCATATTGACTAATGGTTATTTTCTAACTATACAAGTGGTTTTGTCTATTGATTTTGTTTGGTAACAAATAACAGATAATTAATAAGCTAATTTATATCAAATTGTTGATATACTAGTTGATAGATAATATTAATGGTTAAACTAATTTATAAATATGAAACAACATTAAAAAAAGTTAAAATTAATAAAAATTCAATCAAAATAACATAGTTTTTTTTTTTGATGTGGTGAATCACTCGTGATTCATAACCATCATTAAAAAGTCACTCGTGATTCATAACCACATTAAAAGTCATACATAATACATAAGATGATTTGAGGAGAATAAAAACCCTTATAAAAAGTCTTTTCCATGGTAAATAACTTCAGCTTCAGCCGACATTCTCTTGAATCGGATTAATTTTGTCATCAACTCTGGTTTGACATTTTCAGCAGACGTCACGATCATCTCTTCTAGATCAGGAGAATATAGATGTTAGAAATAATTTATACTTTAGGAATTAATTTAGAAATATCTTTATAGATATTAATTTATATTTTAGGAATATCTTTTTAGATCCTTTTATATCTTTGTTAGAGGATATTTAGGATTTTATTTTGTATATAAATAGCCTAGTGAGGTAGGTCAATGTAATTCATTGTAAATCATTATTCCTTAATTTTGTAGCCGTCATTAAATATATTCATGTTTACTGTGGAAAATGGTAAACAACCGCTGGTCCTCCCAGAGTCCTAAACTGAGGGTAACTTGCGAGATCGATCAGTTGATCTCAAGACGCGTGCTAAGAGTTTTTTGTTATCACACCTATTCCGTCGAAATATCAGTCAAGGGAAACGACTTTCTTTTGACTAGAGAAACGGGCGCAATGGTTTTCCACATTATGGTTTAATCGACTTCCTGGTAACTCGTGACCTACAGAAGATATTCGTACAAAAACGAGACTCACTAAACTAACTGACAGGTGACTCGTGACCCATAAATAGTGTCAAATTGTTTATGCAAAATAGAAGATAACATATATATCTTGCTCGACAGTAAAGAGAAAACAAATGAAACACTCAAAAGATATAACTGAAAAATAAAAGATTTGAATTGAAATAAAGATGGTGATTCACGTACATCAAGCACTCTTCACTCTTGATTTCCTGACACTCTGAATGGGAGAGTTTGACAAGTGATTTGAGAGTACAAGTGAACACATCCAAACTACACAAAATCTGCCTATTTATAGTGTTTACAAAGTAACTACCTAGATAAAATCTACGACTAATATTAACATCTTGAGATAACTGCTTCACTAGATGCTGCCACCTCTTTGGCGCTCAAACACGTCGTGGATTGCTAGTAACTGCTTATAATTTTGAAGTTCCACTTATTTGGCGCTCGAACACGTCGTGGATTTTTGGTAACTGCCCACGTTTCCTCTAAGCTTCTTGAACATAAACCGTCTCTACCTTGCTTCGACGCTTTCTTTCTGGCAAAGAATACTCACACTTTCTCTAAGTCCAAGAGACCCTTCTCTGTCGACTAATACCATCTTCGACCAAGTCCTTCTCTTTTACCCTTTTGGTCGACTAAACCAATTTGATCCTCCTGGCATATTCTATTATTTCTTCCTACTCGACGTGATTCAATTTTCGACAGTTTCAATGTGGCTCCTTCCAAGCATTAACTCTGACTTAATAAAACCAACTTTTCACACATTGGCTCCTGTTTCCCGAAAACCCTTATTTTGGAGGATGACTCTTAACTTATGAGAATATTTTCATTTATCATATGTACTTGAATTCCTTAAGATTTTCCAAGGTAAAAATTCCTTTTACCTTTCATCTCCTCTTTGTGCACCAGTAATTGGTATCTAGAGCTCCGGTTAGAAATCCACGGGAAACACCAGAGAACAGTGAGGTGTTGTGATAATCGTTGTTTCTGATTATGGGGATTTGGGAAACACAACTTTATTGATTTTCTACGTAAATTTCACAAGGTAGAAGATGAACGGAAACGGCAGCGGTATCCATTCCAAACTTCCAGTATTTGATGGCAAAAACTGGAATCGTTAGAAGATCCAGATGCACGTGTTATTTGGTTCTCAAGATGTGTTAGATCTTGTCACCGATGGCTATGATCTGTTAGAAGTAGACGCAATAGAGGCACAAAAGATAACACATAGGGCGCTAAGGAAGAAAGATCAGAAGGCGTTGTTCTACATCCATCAATGTGTGGATGCGAACGTGTCTGAGAATATTGTTGACTCTGAAACAGCGAAGGCTGCGTGGGACACACTGGTCAGATGTTACGGTGGTGACGCATCAGTGAAGAAGGTAAAGCTTCAGTCTCTCAGAAAGAAATATGAGAATCTTAACATGAAGGACAACGAGAAGGTTTCTGAGTACATCTATAAAGTGATTATGATCACTAATGAGATGAAATCTTGTGGAGAAACTTTTTCTGAACAAGTAATCATTGAGAAAATATTGAGATCTTTAACTTCTCAGTTTGATTACATTGTGGTAGCAGTTGAACATTCTAAAGATCTGAGCACCATGAGAGTTGAAGAGCTGCAAAGTAGTCTAGAGGCGCATGAGTTGCGTATGACTGCAAGACTTATGAGAGGGAAGTAGAGCAGCAGGCTTTGAAAGCAACTTCTGGTAAGAAGTATCAGAAGCAGACTTGGTCAGAAGTCAGGAAGTAAGCTAATGGTGGTCAAAGGTCAGAAGCTTCAAACTATGATAGGCATAAGAATGTCCAGAAGGGAAAGGAGAAGTCTGATAAGAAGAATGTTCAGTGTTATTGTTGCAAGAACTTTGGTCATTATGCCAAAGATTGCTGGTCAAACAGAGAAAGGAAGTCAGAAGAAGAAAATATAGCCAGAGGAGAGTCTGATGATGAACCTGTGCTATTGTTGGCTTCTAAATCTGATAATATGAATTCATCAGAATGGTGGTATATGGACACAGGGTTTTCAAATCATCTTACTGGAAACAAGAAATGGTTGGTTGATTTTGATTCTGGGAAGAGTACAAAGATCATATGTGCTGATGATAAATACCTCAATGTAGAAGGTATGGGAAATGTCAGAGTCATTCTAAATAATGGGAAAGCAGCAGTAATCCAAAATGTATGGTATGCACCTGGCATGAAAAGCAATCTGATGAGTGTGAGACAACTGATTGAAAAAGGTTTTTCGGTTACCATGAAGGACAATCTTCTGAAACTGTATGACCATAAGAAGCTGATTATGGAGTCAGAATAGGGAAAGAACAGAATATTCAAGGTGAATGTTAGAACTGTAGGCTCTGAATGTCTTAGGCAATAAGTGTTGTCAAGGAGAGTGAGTTGTGGCATAGAAGATTTGGTCATCTGAATTTCAGAAGCTTAGGGCATCTGAAATCAAAGAAGATGGTACATGGAATTCCTATAATAAAGAATCCTGAAAAGTCATGCAAGGTGTGCAAGGAAGGGAAGCAATCAATATTACCATTTGCATCAGAAGTAGATCCAAGAGAAAAACATGCCTTAGGAGTAGTGCATTCTGATATGTGCGGTCCATTTCTAGTAGCATCGATTGGAGGGAATAAATATTTTGTGTCATTTGTTGATGAGTTCACTAGAATGACATGGGTATTTCTCATTGTTGTACCCCAAAATTTTCCCTCTTACTTATCAAGAATTTTCTCGCAAGAACTCCTTTGGATCAAAACTGCATTTGGGTTGATCAGCTCAAGGCACCTCCTCAAGCACTGATGACTAAAAATTAGGGTTTGAGATTGCACAAGGATTTTTGAACTTACAATGCCCAATATGACTTTAATGGATCATTATGGACCCCAAGATTACTAATGTCAAGTTTCAAGCCTTGGATCTCACTTTTGATCAGTCAATTGAACAGTTGACTTAAAAATCAGCTGTATTGGGGGAAAAGTCAACCATAGCCAATTTACAGTCAAACTTCATAATTTTTTATCCACATCAATATTTTAAACTCATATGTATTATTTGATCAAGTTTGGACCATAATTCCTCAAGAAATTTGATGAAATCATCAAAAGGGCAAAATGGTCAAAATTAGGGTTTTGACTGGGAAAGGACAATTTCTGGTTTTTGACCTAGAAAATGATCAATTGGGTTAAGGAATGATCTCAAGAGTCCAATTTCATCACTTTGACCTAATGGCATGATTCAAAACACTACAAGTCCATTGGATTGACAAATGAATTTTTCAGTCAACTGATCAAAAGTCAACTGTATACTGAAAAGTCAAACTTTGACTTTTTGGTTAAATTCAAGTGCCAAAGGTCATAATCCATCAAAACATGTCAAAATATTGAAACTTGTTCATCAAGAAATCAAGAATTCAATATTTTATGTTGAAAAGATGAAATTTCTTAACTTAGAAATTTTTCTAAGTATAGAAAATTTCTTATTTTTTAATAACTTTGAGCCAAATTTTCACCATGATGCAAGATGATTCAAAGGAAACTTCAAACATGAAAGTTGTAGATATCCATAAAATCTATAACTTTGATTCACACAACTTCTCCTAAAAATATTTGGATCTCAAGTTATAATTTTGTGAATACATGCTCATGAACTAAAAATGACTTAGTGAAATTTTGCCCTAGTTAGGCAGATTTTTTACCTAACTTCATGGCAATTTTTCACATAGTTCTAAGGGGAATCTTCAAAAGCAATTCAAAGATGGATTGTATAGCATATTTCAAGATTTCTAAAATGTCCAAGAACTCCTTGAGATCATTCTTGAGTAGGGAGAATCGAAGAGATGAAGTTGGTGTTTTGTCACTTAGATTACAAGCCATTTTGTGAAGAACATTGGATCCAATCCTCAAGCATGCTGTACAAATCCCACTTTGCAGGTTTCTAACTTGAATTTCACTCCATAATTAAATGTTTTCACAGCTGTTGGAAGCTTTAATCCAAGCATTCAATGCATTATACAAATTTAATTCCATTTTGGGAAGAAAGGCAACATTGCCATTTTAGAAAAGCAAGCTTTATGCAAAGTCAGCTTGCATTGAGCCTTGCATTTATTCTTTCTGCACAAACACACTCTACACAATCAGAATAAGTGTATTTAAAGGTATCATCCCTCCTACAAGCTTTGTACTTCACATTGAAACCATGTTTGCTAGCTTTGCTTCAAAAACAAGTAACCAAGCAAAACATGTAAGTTTTTGAAATCTGAGTTGTTACAAGTCTTAAAACCTTTTGCTTAGAAGTATACACACTATTTGCAAGTTGACACACAAATGATATTTCCCTGAAACTACCTCAAACATCAAAAAACTAAAAATCTGCTCAGGAACACCATTAACACACAATTCTGAATAAAAACTCATGATCTTCATTTTCACTCGTGCATTTTGAAAACTAATCACTCAGACACCTTCTATACATCATACCAAAGAAATCCATACCCTTGTTTCCTCAATGTAACTCCTCCATCACTATCCACCATTTTCAAATATCAAGCTTGTAGTTTGACTTGAGTAGAGAGATTCAGAGACTTTCAAGGCAAAGTAAGAGTTGGGATACACTCAAGGAGGTCCAGGCAAGCTAAACAGATCCTCAGACCTTCTCAAAAGTTGCTCAAACTCCATTCACGACTCCAGCTGCAAGAGGTAAAAACTCAAACTTCTATCTCTTCATACAAGCATCATTTGATTCTGATTTATGAAAACAAAATGTAGATATCCTTGCTCTAAAGCTAACCATGTTCATAGTTTCCATTTATATTGACTGTGTATAGAGAATTTTGGATTTGAAATTTCTGAGAAAATTAGGTTTTAATTTAGGGCCAGCAAAATTAGTTTTTATCTTTGACATTTAGTTTACATAAGTTATATGTTTAAATTCGTGGGAAGAAACACCATAATTTTCATGTTTGGAGTTTCCATTTTTATGGAGAAATGAGGAAGATACAGGTGGTCCGGCCATGGCTCAAGGTTGAAGGTGAAGTTGCCTTCAGAAAGCAGTTTCTAATATATATTTATGCTTTGATTATATGACCGAATGAAACAGCCACCCCAGTGGCAAGCACGCGCGTACTAAGGCGTATGTTACCTAAAGAGCGAGGGTTCGAACCAATGTGAACCCCCCTTTTGCATTTTTCCATTTTTTCTGATTTTTGCTAACACCTTTTTTGCAGGCGCTGGGCCCTTTGGGCCTGGCATTTTTTTGTTTTTACTAAGCATACGCCCTGTTTACTTGTGATACCACCTTGACCCATATTATTTTTATTCATTTATTTATTTATTTTTTCTTTTAAATATATTTTCTAAAATACCAAAAAAAATCATAAAAAGTATAAAAATATAGATTTATATTTTGACATAATTTAAATATTTTTCCATAATAAAAAAAATATTTTATTCATCATACTTTATTTGCTTTTATTTAATGATCGAATGTAATTCACTTGCAGGAACATGTTGAGTGCCTACATGAACTTCAAATTCTTGACATCCTATGGAGAATTCTATGCAGTCCTTCAGCACGGTGGGCCAATACATGCCATACTGGAACAAGAGCCACTTCATCTTGTAACCTGCTTGATGTGCTCCACGTGTCCTACCATGTACATTTGACAGCACCAAGTATGCTTCTCTTTCTCCTAAACATTTGAGTAAGAATCCTTCTGGTGTTTTCTTTAAAAAAAACTCATTGCCTACTAAAATGTAGTTTAACGTGCGATACTTAATCTTTCTTTCTGCATTCGATGTTGGATTCTTTAAATAGTCTATTATTGGGCTTCTCCAATATATATATGCTAAACTATCTATGGCCAATACTTCGAAATGTACTTCATTTGTATATCCTAAACTTGTATTTTTTAAATCTACTGGAGATAATTTAGTAGCTAGTACCTTTCCACGAACTTCGACCAACTATTCCAACTTCTCCTTTGACATTTTGTATCCTGAAGCAATATGGGCTAAGTCATTTGCTTCTTGATTCTTCAACCTAGGAATATGCATGATATTAACATACTCAAATCTTCGAAGCAATCTATTTTCTACCGTGGAGTACATTATCAGATATTCTTGTATGCACTTGTACTCCTTGGTTATTTGTTTGATCACCAGTTCAGAATCGCCTCTTATTTCGACTCTAGTTGTCCGCAATTCCAATAAAGCTTCAAGTCCTGCTATCGAAATTCCGTACTCAGCTTCATTATTTGAACAAGGAGGACCTTCGATCTTGTACTTGAACTTGGTTGGAACTTTATCAGGAGAAATAATTAGCATTCCAACTCCAGTTCCATCTTTATGAGTAGAACCATCGAAGAATAATTGCCAAGGTTATAATTCTATAGAATTTTGAGGAATTTCGACCACTGCGTAGTCAACTATAAAGTCAGATACTACTTGCCCTTTCATATATTTTAAAGGCATGAAAGTCAAGGAATATTCAGTCAAAGCAAGTGCCCATTTTCCAATTCGACTGTGTAGGATTGGTTTCAAAAGCATATGTTTAATAACATAAAAATGTGAAGAAACATAAACATCAATTGACTTTATATAATACTTCAACTTAGTGCATGAAAAATACAAACAAAGACATAACTTTTCTACAGTACTATATCTAGTTTATGCATCATTTAGTACTCGACTGAGGTAATAGATGGCTCTTTCGATGTTATTCTCATCCTCTTGCGTAAGCATACTTCCTATAGTTGCATTTGATGCAGATATATACAATCTCATACACTTATTTCTACAATGAGGTGACAAGATATGAGCGTGAATAAGGTATTGTTTAATCTTTTCAAATGACTCTTGATGCTCTGACTTCCATTCAAAACCACCTTGTTTTAGACACAGAGGGGGGGGGGGGGGGGGAGAAGGCTTGAGTGAATCCACTTAGGTTCAAAATAAACCTTCTTAAGAAGTTTATTTTTCATAGTAGTGACTATAACTCTTTTTTCATTGATGGCGCTTTCTCTTCCATGATAGCCTTCTTCTTATTTTGATTAATCTCTATTCCCTTCTTATGGACCACAAAGCCCAAAATTCACCAGCCTGCACAAAAAAGGCACACTTAAAAGGATTCATCTTCAATCCATGCTTTCCCATTCTTTTGAATGACTGGCGAATGTGATCCACATGACTTTCATCTGATACAGATTTCACTACTATATCATCAATATAAACCTGCATGAAAGTCTCAGTAAAGTCATGAAATATAAAATTCATTGCTCTCTGATGACTTGCCCTAGCATTTTTTAAACCAAAAGGCATGACTACCCATTAATAGGTGCCTAATTCCCCAGGGCATCAAAAAGCTCTCTTGGCTACATCCTCTTCTGCAATGAAAATTTGATTGTATCCAGAGTATCTATCAAGTATACTAAGATACTCGAAGCCCATGGCTGAATCAATTAGCGTTTCTACCACAAACATTGGATATTAATCCTTTGGGGTTGCATAATTCAAATTTCGAAAATCTATGCAAACCCTGAGAGACCCATTTTTCTTAATAACAGGAACTATATTTGCAATCCATTCAACACACCTTGTGGTTTGGATGAACTTGCATCGAAGTAGTCTTTCGATCTCCTCTTTTATCTTTGATAGAATCTCTGACGCGAACCTCCTCGGAGTCTGCTTGATAGGCTTCTTTCCATCCTTGATAGGCAGCTTCAATTCGACCAAATCTCTGCTCAAACCAGGCATCTCGTAGTAATCCTAAGTGAAACAATCCTTGTAATCTATTAGCAATTGAATCACTTTGGATTTCATTTTTGGGTTAAGTTTTGCACTCACATAGGTGGGTATTTTGATGGACCCCTCATCCAGGTCCACTTCTTCGAGAGGGTCATGCGCCATCACCTTTTCACTTGACGTTGTTGGATCCTTCTCGAATCCCAGAGGCTTTTCATCGTATATTGCATCTAGCCTCTGGTATTTTTATTCGAAGGGTGTTTCTTTGTCAGGGGGTTTTGGTTTGAAATCCACCCCAGGTTCCTTCGTATGTATTGCTTCATCTTTGGCTTCGACAACCATGTGCTTTACTTCGGCCTCTAAGGTAGTCTTTAATTTATTTTTGGATAAATAAGCCGAAATCTTTTCAAACAATTGGGACTCGGACATTTTCAATGTCTTCGTCAGCCTAGCCAGTTGGTCGTATTCCTGAAACTCCTTATGCATCAGCTTTTTCTCCCAAATTTTCCCTATCCCATTGGAATCCATGAGTGGAATGTAGAGTAAGGAAGTAAAGAGTGTTCTTGTTAGGTGAATATGTGTCATTAGCAGGGTTACATGGCCCAATATTGGCCAAATTCCAATCAAAGTTCCTTCTATCCACATGGTTAACTTCTTCCATGTAATAGCTCTGATCTGCTTCAATGTTTTCGACAATTTCGTTCTCCCTCCATATTGATATGCATGGATGCATTGAAGAAGGCACTTCCCTAATACCATGGATCCATTCACATCCTAGCAACAAGTTATAATTTGTTTTTGCTGCAATGACCATGAACATGGTAGGCCCTGTAATCGAACCCACTATGAGATCCACTTGCTCTACACCTAAAGTGTGGCCTATTTTACCTTCACAGTTTGCAAGTACCATGTTGTGGGGCTTGATATCAGTGTCGAACATACCAATTCTCTTCAACATGAATTGGGCATTAGATTCACCGTAGCTCCACCATCTGCCAGAATTTTATTGTTTCCCACACTTTCCACCTTTCCCCTTATGAACAAAGGTTTAAGGTGATTCTTCATTCCCTAATCAAGTCGCTCTAAGAACGCATTTTGTTCTTCAACAACTCCATTATTCAGGATATAGTAACACACTGGCTTGTGCTTTGCCATCTCAATCTCGTCAGCTTCCTCTGATTCTTTGACTTCAGTTATTTGATCATACTTGTGGGGAAACACTAAGACCATATTGCAGTTGATGTTGAGGGAAAATTCTTCGTCTGATGCAAAGTCATCAGTGAGCATGTCTTCGTCATTCACAGGGTCCTTTTGATCCTTTTCGCGAGATTCTTCTTTCTTTGGGGAAAATAGTCTTCTACTCACAAGTTTCTTCTCTTCGACCATGATGGTTGAGCGAATTGATTACTATTGGACTCTCTCACTTCTTTGTCTGCCAATTCTCGCTGTGCATTTCTTATCCATTGGTGTCTTCTCCACTGGAACCTAGACATGGGGTTTTTTCCTTTGTAATTTTCTTATTCGTATGCTTGTTGTTTTAACACTTTGAATTGCTTTCGATACCCTATGGATGTTGTGATCGGTGGATCTGGAACTGACTATTTAACGCTGGTTCGCGAAATGTCGCGGTAAGCAAGAGTCGCCACTGTCTTTTATTTTCTCCAAATGGAAAGGACAAAAGCACAGAAAAATTCCTTATAGAGATTGCTCTCGGTTCGGGAGGTAGATTTATAGAAAGGGAAGGTGTTAGCACCCTTTCTATCCATGGTTATCCATGGGCTCTTAGATACTTGCTCATTTATGTTTTTAAAAATTGTTTGTTTGCTTTTCAACTGTGGGTTTAAAAAGTTTCTTTGAAAATTTCAGTTCGACTCTTGTATCAGTCCTCAAGAGTGTTTGAAAAGTTGCTTTCGAAAGCTTTTTGAAAAGTGTCGGTGTGAAAAGTATTTTTTTATTTGTTTTGAAATTAGAGCAAGTATCTAGAATCGTCTACCTACCCTAAGGAATTCGTCTGTGTAAATGTCCTTGAAGTAGTGCCATCCCACCATTGAGAGGTAGGTAGCACCACCGTTGGAGGTGTTCGGGTCAATTCGAGGGTTCGGGACATGGTGATCACCGGAGCAATGGGAAGACACCTTAGAAGCTACCCTCATGCCATGTTCATGGACATGAGGACTTACTAAAACATCCTCTACTCGACGACCACCTTTCGAGGGGCAAGGCAACAGTGAGGCGTACCCTAAGGGTGGTGTGTGATTTGTGTGTCGTTTTCAGATATTTTTGTCTTGTCATGCATTGGTGGTCTACGCGTTGCTTTTATTTTAACATTCATTCTTTCATGCAAATTATTAACAGTTAAAAAGCGCTGCATGGGAAGATATTAGGAAAAATAATATTGAAGGAATGGGGGGGACCTGGGAATCGAACCCAGGTCCTAGAGTTTACCAAATCAATGCCTTGCCACCTGAGCCATTTACGCGCTTGTAATATAATATGACAAACAAACAACATAATGCAAAACAATGGTTAGTGGTATATTTCGCGCGAAATTCAAACGCGCCTGTGAGCAACGGACACGTCCTCCATCTTCTTCATGTCGCCTGCAAAATAAAAAGAGATAGCGGGGGTTTTAAACCCCCACTAAATGGTAAACGTAAAAATAGCGAATAGGCCATGGTTGCTCATAAATTGAGCGCGACTAGTGGTTCTGAATCGTGTGAAGCTTCTGATTCTAATGGCCCTGGTCTTGTGTCTCAATTTTTCCAGAATAAGGAAGCCCCAAATTTAAACCTCTGCAACCCTAAAAGACGTTAATGGTAGGTTCTCGTACAGGGCATGAAAATTCAATTAAATGACATCATTAGCTTTAGAATGGTTAGATTAGTCCAAATCAACAGAAAGAATGCAATGAGGATGCGTATAAATTGAAACACGAATATCAAAAATGTTAAGAATAGGACGGCATCATATTACCAATTCTTTGCGTTAGAAGCTGTGATTTTGATCCAGAAACTTTCCTTGTGGCCTTGGCAAGCGATTGGAATAGTTATCTTGCCTTGAAACCAACTCTAAAGGCGTTTTCAATTTTCAATTTTTTTCACAAAAATGCCAAGTTTGTTCTTAGGTTTGGGCGCAGCTTCAAGGTTTTTTGCACTAGGGTTGTGATCAGCTTAAGTATGCCAATGGATTAGGGTAGAAATTTGAGTCCAAAAACCCTTGCATTGATGTATCAAATATTTGATTTTCAATGAATATTTTTTCAAATCTTTTCCATGAATAACATGCCAATTTGCACCAAATCTTCCCTTTTTTGATGTGCACGAATCTTGAGTAACCAATGAGAGCATATGCTGCATAAAAAGATTCAAACACATTTGTTTAGTATTTTTTTCATATTTTATTTAATTAAATGAATTAATGGTGATTAAAAATTCAAATAAATAATAAAAATGATGAAATAAATCCCCTTTGGGTCAAATGGTCGTGCATAGCCTTTGGATAATGATTCTTGGAATAAAATGTGGCCCATTAGCAATTTTGAAGCATTTGAAGCAAAGTTGACTTTTTAAAATTCCCAAAAATTTCCCAACTTCCACAAGGCATATCTTGCTCAATTTGTAAGCTTTGATCATGTTCTTGGACATTTTGGAAAGGTCTTGAAGTCCTCTAACCAATTCCTTTGGTCCCATGTCATTTTGATTTACCAATCTCAAGTTATGGTCTTTGACTTAAAGTCCCTTTTTGTTGACTTTTGAAAATGACCTATAATGTTGAAATTGATAACTTTTTGTGAGAGCATTTCTTGGACTTGAAGTGTGAAGAAGAGTTGTAGGAAATGTCTTTCTCTTCAAAATGAGCTTTGGATGGAATTTTTCTGATAAACCATGTGGAAGTTATGCCTTGGTCAAGTTACAGTTGACTTTTTCAACTGTCCAAATATGGAAACTTTTGCATTTTGAGACTTTTTGAGCCATGCCTTGAAAATCATGATCAAGAATTGATCAAATGATGTTTGTGGCTTCAAAATGAGATGTTGACCAAAAATTTGGATTTTTGACTGTCAAATGACAATTTTGCCCCTATAGTTGACTGTAGGGCAATTAGGGTTTTTGACTGTGCCATTTTGTGCTGTAAGTCTTGAAACTTTGTATGAGGATGCTTGACCATGTTTGTAGGCATGTGGGACTTGATTGGACCCTTGAAAACTTCAATTTCTTTGCCAGACCCAAAACCCTAGTTTTTGACTGTTATGAGGCCCTTGAACTGTGCAACCCTTGGGAGATTTTAAAGCATGCTCTTTGCAAATCTTGAAGAATATGGGAGGGCAAATTTTGGGGTACAACAGTTGCCCCTGTTCAATCTTCTTAGACCTGAGGATGTAGATTGGCTGACGTGCCTTTCATAATCCGAAGGTGGAAGATGATTGAACACTAGAGTGCCTAGAAATTTGCGCTCACATAGTAGTGTGATGGTGGGAATGGGCTTATAGATGCCATTTGGAGATTGATGGATAGGATGATGGGCTTATAGATTCCATGCTAAGAGATGATGGAAGGTGTATGGGCTTATAGATGCCATCTGGGTGTCGATCGCGTAAGAGATTCCTTAGCGAGAACTTGCGTACCTGAAAAAGAAGATGATTACCTGACCTGTTACCTGAACTGGCCTTCAAACTCTTTGTATAGATGTGCCCTGACTGGTTACAGGAATTGAATCTGGAGCTTCAAAAAATGATGAATGAACCAGGGATGGTTACTACCTCAACGGGACGGTGAGAGAACCTTGGACGATTACTACCTCAACAGGAACGCTGAGAGAATCTTGGGGCGATTACTACCTCAACAGGAACGCTGAGAGAATCTTGGATGATTACTACCTCAACAGGAACGCTGAGAGAACCATAGGCGACTTCAACCTCAACAGTAACGCTGAGAGAATCTTGGGCGACTTCAACCTCAACAGTAACGCTGAGAGAACCTGGGCGATTACTACCTCAACAGGAACGCTGAGAGAACCATAGGCGACTTCAACCTCAACAATAACGCTGAGAGAATCTTGGGCGACTTCAACCTCAACAGTAACGATGAGAGAATCTTGGACGACTTCAACCTCAACAATAACGCTGAGAGAATCTTGGGCGACTTCAACCTCAACAGTAACGCTGAGAGAATCTTGGGCGACTTCAACCTCAACAGTAACGCTGAGAGAATCTTGGGCGACTTCAACCTCAACAGTAACGCTGAGAGAATCTTGGGCGACTTCAACCTTAACAGTAACGCTGAGAGAATCTTGGATGTCTTCTACTGAGTCTTCATCAGGAAAATCTTTTAGGGATCGATTTAACTGGACTAGAGAAGGCCTTTGATTGGATAAGAATCAAGAAAAATCTTAGGGTCGACTTAACTGAACCAAGCAAGGTCTTGGAATCTTCAACTGGATAAGAAACAGGGAGATCTTAGGGTCGATCTGACTGAACCAGAGAAGGCCTTTGACTGGATAAGAAACAGGAAAATCTTAGGGTCGATTTAACTGAACCAGACTAGGTCTTGGAATCTTCAACTGGATAAGAATCAGGGAGATCTTAGGGTCGATCTGACTGAACCAGAGAAGGCCTTTGACTGGATAAGAATCAGGAAAATCTTAGGGTCGATTTAACTGAACCGGACAAGGTCTTGAAATCTTCAACTGGATAAGAAACAGGGAGATCTTAGGGTCGATCTGACTGAACCAGAGAAGGCCTTTGACTGGATAAGAAACAGGAAAATCTTAGGGTCGATTTAACTGAACCAAACTAGGTCTTGGAATCTTCAACTGGATAAGAATCAGGGAGATCTTAGGGTCGATCTGACTGAACCAGAGAAGGCCTTTGACTGGATAAGAATCAGGAAAATCTTAGGGTCGATTTAACTGAACCAGACAAGGTCTTGAAATCTTCAACTGGATAAGAAACAGGGAGATCTTAGGGTCGATCTGACTGAACCGGGCAAGGTCTTGGAATCTTCAACTGGATAAGAAACAGGGAGATCTTAGGGTCGATCTGACTGAACCAGAGAAGGCCTTTGACTGGATAAGAAACAGAAAAATCTTAGGGTCGATTTAACTGAACCAGACTAAAGTCTTGAAATATAGCTGAGAACCTAACTGGATCTTTCCTGAAAGGTAAAGGTCAGTCATATGCAAGGCATGATATGAATCAAGCGATGATGTTCTCAACATAAATAAGATTTGTAAGATATGATGCGTATATGCATGCTATGATGTATGAAAATGTGATGTTTATGAATGTATCTTTTTGTCTTAGGAAAATAGATCCTTGACGGGTGCCGGGAAGTCACTCCTGGGCTGATGTTGAAGAATAGATCTTTGCTTCCGCTGGGGATGATAGTTGCAAGAATACCGGTAGGAGAAGATAACTCCGTTGGGGAATAAACTTGGCGAATGGATTACTCTGTAGGGAGAAAAGTACTCTAACGATCTTGCTGGGGAACTGTACTCTGTGGGGAGAGAGGTACGTTGCTGGGATGTTGATGATAACTCCGCTGGGGATACCATTGTTATGTTGGAAGTGTTAATAGACTTCGTTGGGGATAAGAAGACTGTGTCGGGGTCGATCTTTCCGTTGCTTTTGGCTGAGGATAACCCAGTTATATCCTGGTAGGGAAATAACTTTTGAATACAGCCGGGGGACGCGTTCGTGCTCTACGGGGATAAGCTTCCAGAATCTACTGGGGATAAGCTTACTGCTTGGGGAGATGGGTTCCAACTTTCCTGGGGAAACTGGATTGGACTCTCCTGGGGAAGTTTTGAACTGTATCGGGGAAGTGACTCCATTGAATGCCTGGTATACCGCCGGGGAACAATCTTTAGGTCAAGATTGTCGGGGATGCTTGTTAAGAATATTTGTATATCGTGCTGGGGAATGCTGAGATCTGCTGGAGGATACTCAACTTCCTTAAGACTGATAGCATAACTTTGCTTGGGGAGAGTGCATTGACTTGCTGGCTCACTCTCTGGGGAATTAAGGCATATTGGTTATATTCTTCATCCGAACTCACCTTGGTACCTTGGAGGACAGAACAATTAGATTGCTTAGACAACTCTTTATTGCCCCTGTTTCTATGGGAGAAGGCACCTGTGGGGTGCTGATAGTTGTTGATGGACAAACCTTCTTCTGGTAGGCAGGTGACAGCATGACAGGACATAGTTGTACGCTTTAATCCCTAACTTTTGCCTGGACCGCCCTTTCGGGTTTTCAGTCCAACGGGATACCCATTTTTGCCCAAGCCGCCTTTTCAGGTTTTCGACTTGCCGGGTGTACAGATTTTTTTTTATTTCGTCCCTTATTTTTGCCCGAACCCTTTTGGTTCGTCGGGAAGCCCTTATTTTTGCCTAGGTACGTCAACCTAGCGGGTCTTTGATTATGCGTATTTTTTTTCGACTATGTCCGTGCTTTCAGAATATAGGGAGCTTCCCCTATTAGAAGTGTTTCGTCATGCCACCAGAAGGTGTTTGATCAGGCAAGATTCATTGTTGGAATGCCCCAAGTGACTTAGGCGGAGATTTGCCCCAGGCTATTTGGCCTTTGAGAGATTCTCCGAATCTTGATTGGACTGCCCCAGATAATAGACCATGATCATGTCTGCCTCTTGATTGGAAGTGCCTTTGTTCACTAGGCTTTCATCGTGCGAATTTCCCTGCTGTTCAAACAAATAGTCATATGCAAACAATGTTATATCAAAAATGCAAAGCTTATGTCTGTCTTGAAGATTTTGAAAATGCATTCTTTTTCATAAAACAAGTGAATGTTTGTAAAACGTGATGTCAACTTCGTATTTACCGTAGGCCTTAAGGAGTCAGGATACCTTTCCTAACAGTATGCTTTCGAACTAACCCATGCTTCAGTTAGGACTTTTAAGGGTTATAACGTGGCCTGGTTCACGGTTTAAGAAACAAAGGATAAAGGCTCAAATTTTATTTGTACCCACCCGCTCTTCATGATGTTCTCCAAACCTAAACTCAGTTGATCGTTACGTTAGACTTTGTTTGAGTCTTTGTACTGATGTTCCAATGATGGTTCAGATATTGATGATTTATTCTGAATAGGCAGTCATTTTTTGTTTTTGTTGAGGGTTTGTATGACCTCTTTCTTTTTGATTTCGCTATCCCTAAATTTTGCCTGAACTGTTTCTTTTGTGATTACATTCAGCGGGATGCCCCAGTTTCGTAAGTCTCCTTCATAGGTTTTTTGACTTATTGGGCTTTTTATTTTGAGAAGTAATGACTGCATGTCCTTATGATTATTCGGAATCATCATGGTCTTCTTTTTTTTGTAAGGACCTCTTTGGTGCCATTTCTTATGCACTCGGGTCTACTGAGAGAACTACCCTGCCCCGGGTTATGATTAAGGGTTTAAATTTTCGAAAAGAAAAAAAAACTCCTACTTCTTTGGTTCAGAGGGGTTGACGAGGGATTATCTTCCTTATAAATCCAGTGTTTAGGAATTGAAACAATGCCTGTACCTCATCAGCGGGGTCTGTTCAAAAGCATACTATAAAGATCGTGGTATCGTTTTCGTCATCCTCCCTCAAGAGGCTTAGAATTATTAATCGAGCATTGATCATCAGAAAAAATATGAAAATAATTTGCATATAGTGAATACGAATATATATTGCTTCAAAACAGACACATGCGATGCATTAATGAAATAACAACGTTTAACATGAGTAAATGTTTGAACAAAAGAAAATTACAACTTGAACATTCGAATGAACAAAATTTTTCTAGTCTCAGGGCTTATCACTTCAAATGGTGAGCCTTGGAGGGATGGTAGAAAAACTCAGCCTGACCATCTTGTGTGAACTCCAATGCTCCTTCATCAATTAGGTCCTGGATCTTGTTCTTCAGAGCCCAACACTCATTTGTATCATGTCCTGGACTGGCAGAGTGGTAGGCACACCTTTTATTGGGATGATAGGTAGGAGATGCTGTGTTGGGGTTCCGGGGATGAGCCCTTAATGTGATCAGATTCAATCTCAATAGGCGTTGTAAAGCTTGAAACAGCGACATGTTAAGCTGGGTGAATTGCCTCCTGGGCTTGCCTGGCTGAAGCTGGTGAAGTTGATGCTGAATTTACGACACTGGAGCCATTTGAGGAGCTTTCCCCTTATCTCCTTGTCTCAAAAATGGTTGAATGATGATTGGCTCTTTACCCTTAGACGTTTGCCCCAGTTGGTTACCCTGGAGCAGTTGGTTGATGAGAACTCCGAGCTCTTCTTGTCTTTGAGCTAAGTCTTGAATGATAGCCACCTGCCCCAGCATCTGGACTTTCATTGCATCCACTTCAGCTTGCAGATGTTTCAGCCGTTCGTCCTCAGCGCTGTTCCTGACCAAAGTCCCCATGAGAAGTGTTCTCAGCTCTTCCTGCCCCTTGGATAGATTCAGGAGGATTTCCCCGAACTGAGTCTCTTGAGCATGGGAGTCCTGGTTATCTTGTTGGCAAGCCATTGCTGAAATAGACAGCGAGAAAGGTAAGTGGCCTGTCAAAAGGGTACCTGTAATGCAATGATATGTATGATATGCATGCAATGTTTTCAAGGACCTCGCAGGGTAAACAAGAAATTTGTTAGAGCTTGAATCTGGTGGCTTGATTGAAGGAGCTTCATGTTATTGAGAGTCCTTCTTCAAGTGTCAAGGCTCACCATATCGAGTGGGTCATAGCCCCGACTCAAGTCATCAACTTTGTTTTGATTTCCAAACCAACCTGGCTAGGGGAACCTTCTTCAAGAGTCAAAGCTCACCATATCAAGTAGGTCATAGCCCCTGACTCAAGTTATCATGTTTTGGTTGGAGGAAAATAAATCCCCTTTGCCCCTTGCTGGAAAGTTTGGTTCATCCTGACCTGCATCACAAACCCTTGGGATCCTTGAAATGGATTAGTCCTTATGCCGGATGTATGCAATGGTATGATGGTATGCTATGCATGGGGTAATGTAATTAACCCTGTTATGAGTCCCCATTAAGGACTATAAACAAAACCTGCAAGAAACTCAAGTGTCAGATAACAAGCATACGGGTAGCCAAGTTGGAAGGCACACAAGTCACACAAGAGAAGCCTTTAGAGTTTAGGCCAGCATGGGGTCTGGGTATTACCCTCTTAAAGTTGGTGGGCTCAACCTGTCCTATTAGAAGTAACCGGGTTCTAAGGGTCCCCATATCACTGGATTGCTTTCATTGTTCATCGTTTCGATTTAGCCACTGAACTGGCGACCGAAATATTCCAGGAAAGCAACCCTCAATTGAGTGTAGCATCGAGTATCAACCAACCTCAGACTGCACCAAAGTCAGTTATCTCACTACCCTAAAGAGGCCAAGATAGTTCAATTAAGGTTCCTAAGGTCAGTTGATGCTTCACGACACCACGCGGAGGCCCCGTACTCTCCTTGACTGAACTCAAGGGTTACCGGTACACACCAAAGTGCCACATCAACGTAGCAGACTGCTTCAACCATGTCGGTATACCCCACACAGTTCCCTCACAGTCTTGTTGCTACTTTCTAAGAAGGTACCCCCAGATCCGAGTTAGGATCTATAGAACTCCCAAGACAGTCCCACAATAATAAAGCAAACAAATCAAAACAATTGAAAACACAGTGATCTTAGTCCTAAGGTACACCTCACTTTAAGTTAAATCCCTAGCAGAGTCGCCAGTTCTGTGATCGGTGGATCTGGAACTGACTGTTTAATGCTGGTTCGCGAAATGTCGCAGTAAGCAAGAGTCGCCACCGTATTTTATTTTCTCCAAATGGAAAGGACAAAAGCACAGAAAAATTCCTTATAGAGATTGCTCTCGGTTCGGGAGGTAGATTTATAGAAAGGGAAGGTGTTAGCACCCTTTCTATCCATGGTTATCCATGGGCTCTTAGATACTTGCTCATTTATGTTTTTCAAAATTGTTTGTTTGCTTTTCAACTGTGGGTTTAAAAAGTTTCTTTGAAAATTTCAGTTCGACTCTTGTATCAGTCCTCAAGAGTGTTTGAAAAGTTGCTTTCGAAAGCTTTTTGAAAAGTGTCGGTGTGAAAAGTATTTTTTTATTTGTTTTGAAATTAGAGCAAGTATCTAGAATCGTCTACCTACCCTAAGGAATTCGTCTGTGTAAATGTCCTTGAAGTAGTGCCATCCCACCATTGAGAGGTAGGTAGCACCACCGTTGGAGGTGTTCGGGTCAATTCGAGGGTTCGGGACATGGTGATCACCGGAGCAATGGGAAGACACCTTAGAAGCTACCCTCATGCCATGTTCATGGACATGAGGACTTACTAAAACATCCTCTACTCGACGACCACCTTTCGAGGGGCAAGGCAACAGTGAGGCGTACCCTAGGGGTGGTGTGTGATTTGTGTGTCATTTTCAGATATTTTTGTCTTGTCATGCATTGGTGGTCTATGCGTTGCTTTTATTTTAACATTCATTCTTTCATGCAAATTATTAACAGTTAAAAAGATGCGGAAATAAAGGTCCTACGCTATTACAAAGGCGCAGGTCTACATCGCCAAATTAATCCAGGACCCAATTTGAATAAAATAAAATAATGCGGAAAATAAATACCCTAATTGATCTATTACATAGCTTTGGGAGAATTACATGAAATTTATAACAAGGAAATAAAATAAGCGCGCGAAATAGAATTATGATCGAATGCGAGGGCGTTGGACCCTTTTAAGGAAATTAAATTGGAACCATGAAATTGATTAAAAGAAAATAAAAGAAAGAATTTTTGGAGTTTTTGCATTTATGGAGTTTAATGAGAATTAATGGAATTAAAACCTAATTCTAAACTATTTTTAATTTATTAAAAATGTTTAAGTTTGCACCCTAATTTTGACTTAATTATTTACATGGCAATTTATTTACAAAATAAATAATTAATTATTAATAATGGTAAAAGAAAAGAAAAAAAGGATAAAAGTATTTAAAACCCTAATTCTACATTTTTTAGTTTATTAGAAAAAACATTAGAATTAAACCTAGAATTAAAAAACTAAATTAATTAATAAAGTTTATTTACAAGAACATTTAAATAAAATATATTTTGTTTTTTTTTATTTTTCTGAATTTTTTATGTGTTTTTATGTTATTATTAAAATTAATTTTTAGGAATTAAAATAAAACAATTAAATTGAAACAAGTAAATAAAAAAGAAAAGAAAAGGGATAGATATGCAAACAAGAGGGTGTTCCATAGACTTTAGATCCTGGCCATTGAGTGGATCTTTAAGGACATGTGGCAAGCTCAAGCATAGGCGTCCATGGTGGTCTTCAGATAAAGCGCTGCATGGGAAGATATTAGGAAAAATAATATTGAAGGAATGAGGGGGACCTGGGAATCGAACCCAGGTCCCAGAGTTTACCAAACCAATGCCTTGCCACCTGAGCCATTTACGCGCTTGTAATATAATATGACAAACAAACAACATAATGCAAAACAATGGTTAGTGGTATATTTCGCGCGAAATTCAAACGCGCCTGTGAGCAACGGACACGTCCTCCATCTTCTTCATGTCGCCTGCAAAATAAAAAGAGATAGCGGGGGTTTTAAACCCCCACTAAATGGTAAACGTAAAAATAGCGAATAGGCCATGGTTGCTCATAAATTGAGCGCGACTAATGGTTCTGAATCGTGTGAAGCTTCTGATTCTAATGGCCCTGGTCTTGTGTCTCAATTTTTCCAGAATAAGGAAGCCCCAAATTTAAACCTCTGCAACCCTAAAAGACGTTAATGGTAGGTTCTCGTACAGGGCATGAAAATTCAATTAAATGACATCATTAGCTTTAGAATGGTTAGATTAGTCCAAATCAACAGAAAGAATGCAATGAGGATGCGTATAAATTGAAACACGAATATCAAAAATGTTAAGAACAGGACGGCATCATATTACCAATTCTTTGCGTTAGAAGCTGTGATTTTGATCCAGAAACTTTCCTTGTGGCCTTGGCAAGCGATTGGAATAGTTATCTTGCCTTGAAACCAACTCTAAAGGCGTTTTCAATTTTCAATTTTTTTCACAAAAATGCCAAGTTTGTTCTTAGGTTTGGGCGCAGCTTCAAGGTTTTTTGCACTAGGGTTGTGATCAGCTTAAGTATGCCAATGGATTAGGGTAGAAAATTGAGTCCAAAAACCCTTGCATTGATGTATCAAATATTTGATTTTCAATGAATATTTTTTCAAATCTTTTCCATGAATAACATACTAATTTGCACCAAATCTTCCCTTTTTTGATGTGCACGAATCTTGAGTAACCAATGAGAGCATATGCTGCATAAAAAGATTCAAACACATTTGTTTAGTATTTTTTTCATATTTTATTTAATTAAATGAATTAATGGTGATTAAAAATTCAAATAAATAATAAAAATGATGAAATAAATCCCCTTTGGTCAAATGGTCGTGCATAGCCTTTGGATAATGATTCTTGGAAGAAAATGTGGCCCATTAGCAATTTTGAAGCATTTGAAGCAAAGTTGACTTTTTAAAATTCCCAAAAATTTCCCAACTTCCACAAGGCATATCTTGCTCAATTTTTAAGCTTTGATCATGTTCTTGGACATTTTGGAAAGGCCTTGAATTCCTCTAACCAATGCCTTTGGTCCCATGTCATTTGGATTTACCAATCTCAAGTTATGGTCTTTGACTTAAAGTCCCTTTTTGTTGACTTTTGAAAATGACCTATAATGTTGAAATTGATAACTTTTTGTGAGAGCATTTCTTGGACTTGAAGTGTGAAGAAGAGTTGTAGGAAATGTCTTTCTCTTCAAAATGAGTTTTGGATGGAATTTTTCTGATAAACCATGTGGAAGTTATGCCTTGGTCAAGTTATAGTTGACTTTTTCAACTGTCCAAATATGGAAACTTTTGCATTTTGAGACTTTTGAGCCATGCCTTGAAAATCATGATCAAGAATTGATCAAATGATGTTTGTGGCTTCAAAATGAGATGTTGACCAAAAATTTGGATTTTTGACTGTCAAATGACCATTTTGCCCCTGCAGTTGACTGTAGGGCAATTAGGGTTTTTGACTGTGCCATTTTGTGCTGTAAGTCTTGAAACTTGGTATGAGGATGCTTGACCATGTTTGTAGGCATGTGGGACTTGATTGGACCCTTGAAAACTTCAATTTCTTTGCCAGACCCAAAACCCTAGTTTTTGACTGTTAGGAGGCCCTTGAACTGTGCAACCCTTAGGAGATTTTGAAGCATGCTCTTTGCAAATCTTGAAGAATATGGGAGGGCAAATTTTGGGGTACAACAGATGTCCTTTCTCCCACTTCGAAACTCCTCCATTTTCCTTTTCTTGCTCCTTTATCTTCGCTTGGGTCTATCCATTTGTCAGTTGGGATGTTTGTTGGTGGCTCGAAGGTAACTCTTTAATTCCCTTTGGGATAAGGGCTATCAGCCCTTCTGGGAATTCCCATTTTGTCGAATGTGAAATTTCTTCTAGGGACCCTCTGGCTATCCCAACAACGAGCATATGGGATTCTCTCAAAGGTCTCTAATATCTTTTAATCACAAACTGCATTGTATCTTGGGCACATCAAGAACTCTGATTTTGTTTTATGGCAGTGGACAAGGAAAACCCAGCAAACTTTCCCCAGATTTTAGATAGACAATTTCCATTTGATCATCTTTCCTCCAATTTCCCCCAATTCGAGCATGTTGGATTTTTTCATAAGTGTCTGATGCCTTTCAATAAAAGATTATGTTGCATCTGGGACACATTAACCCCTCAGAATTATTTTTGTGGTAGCTAACCAGATAATTTAGCAGAGTTTCTCCAACCTTTTGGTATCCATTCCTCATCTAATCATCTTCCATACTGAGGCGCCTTTCGACTTCCTCCATCTTAAGAGCAGGCTGGTTGAGATCCACCATGTTAACTGCAAGTCTAGGACCTTTAGTAATCTTGTCCTTTTCAAACTTGACTCTAAGTCCTTCTGTGGACTTTGTCATTCCAGCATTTGTGACAATATCTTCAGTAATCTTTCCTTTAACATCTTGTCTAATTCGACCTTCAATAGTCTTTTTCACTTTGACACCAGCAACAATATCGTCAGTAATCTTGTTCAATGTATTGGCAAGGCCTTCAGTAGCCTCCTTTGTTTCGACGCTTATAAAAAAATCTTCAGTGATCTTGTCTTCAGGGTGTTGGTTAATATTGAAACCAGCAACTTCTAGCATGTGGATATCTGCAGGTTTAACATAATTGGTTTCTACTACATGGAGAGGGTCAGCATCAACCTTCATTTGGGTTATGTTCATTTCGCCAAACTTCATCTCCCTTCCTTGATAGTATTCTGAATCGAATCCACGAAAAGAAAATATTGTGAGGTTTGTGTCCCAAAAAGTTATGATATTTACATAAACCTCTTTTTCTTCCGCTGATCTAACAGAGGAATTTTGGCACCATGTAGCACTATCATCTGGCCATCCTTTACCAACAAATCAAAGATTTTGTCACATTTTGTTACGTTGAAAGTGTATGTTTTCTTAGGGAAGTTATCGTTCTTTTCTAGTTCTGCGGGATTCTTCTCATTCGAATGGGCTAAAACTTTGCAAGGATATGGTGGCCCTTGCTTTAATTCAGCCAAGTCCACTTCACATTCTTCAAAGTCTGAAAAATCACCACAGGCTTCTTGTTCTTCTACACCGGTTTCGACATATGCAACTCTTTCTTTTTTACGGCTTTTGTTTGCTCTAGCATTTTCGACCTTCAAGCGCTCCACTTGTCGAACCTTGTCCACCAATTGGACCATATCTCTTAAGTAGTGAGGATCTAATTTATTTCTAATGGAGAAATCTAATCCTCTTGTAGCCATCTCAACTAATTTGTGTTCAGTCACTTGGGTAAAGCATCTTGCCTTTAATAGGCGGAATCTGTTGAGGTAATCATCAATTGGATCGCTAAACTTGCACTTAATACTGGCCAATTCATTTAGGCCTATCTTTGATTGACCTACATAAAATTGTTCATGAAACCGTCTTTCTAAAAGAGTCCAATCTTGGATAGAATTCGCTGCAAGGGTAATGAATCATGTGAAAGCATTTTTGGTTAGTGAACTAGGGAAATATTTTATCCTTAAGTTCTCATTATTTGCTATATCCCCAGCCTCAGTATGATACCTGGCTATATGTTCGACAGTTGATTCGCTGGTATCACTAGAGAATTTTGTGAACTTTGAGACTTTCCAACCCTTGGGCAATTCAGTTTGCAAAATATATTCAGATAAAGGAGAAGTTTAATTGGACTACTAAAGCCAATATTTACACTATTTCATGCCATGATTATTTCGACCATGGCTGCCAGATTGTTGTCTGCTGTCACGTTGTCTTATCAAACTTGATATAAAACTTCATCAGCATTTTGATTTATATTTAACATCATCACCATAGGTTCTGGTCGCCTTAAAATTTGTGGTTCCTGCCTAAAAGGTTCGACTCTAGGTATTTTGACATTCGCAACTCTAGGCACTTCGATTATCCCTACCTGATTTACCACATTCTCCTGGGGTGGATTTCTTTGATTCTGTTGAACTTGGTTAATTATTGAATCTTCTTCTAAGATTACCTCTTGATTTTCCCTAACCCACTCCCTTTGAGGATGTGTTGGGGTTTAAGGCACACCAAAGAAATCAGCGATGCGCGTCATTTACACAACCATTTGTTGGTTCGCTTGAGTGGTGTTTTGAATCAAAGGGTTAAAGATTGTACCCATTATTTGTGCAATCATTTGGACTATTTCATGGTTACCTTCGTCCATTTGTTGTCTAATCACTGTTGCAGATTGATTTGTTAAATTTGGCATTTGGGAAGAAGCTCTTCGATTTGTGGTTGGACATTTCGACCCCTATTATTAATAGTAGATCCAGAATCTTGTAATGGCGAAGTAACATTCATCACAGGATCTGAATATATTAAATTGGAATTATGTAAACCCATCATAAATGAAGATGGCATGCCATAAGGCCGCTCACGACCATTTTGAGGCATGGAAAAACCAGGTGGCCCTTGAGGCCTATGAAAAGTATTTCCCCATGGAGGAGGGGCTCCCTTGTGAACCCTGTGGTCCTATATAGGTCCAAAGAGGGCCGATATAAGCATTCGACTGTGTTGGCGTCGAACTTGTTGAAGACGGTATAGCCTTTAAAAAAGGAGCAGGAACCGTAGTTCCCCTGTCGAAGTGACTAGGGGTGGTACTTCATCATTGTTAGGAGGGTTCTAATTATCTGTCTGGCTTTGGTTCACCATTTTCCTAATGTACTTTCTTTTAGGTATTTTCTTGTTGTTTATGGATATTTTACCACTCCTAAGTCTCATACAACGCAGAAAAATACAAAAGGAGGATGAATATTTTCAAAACTTTTTACTAGAACAGAAGAAAAAAAATTATTGAACACAAGTCCTACCAGGTGTGCCAATTTGTTTACCATGAAATTTGGTAAACAATCGCTGGTCTTCCAAATCAAAGAAAAGATTGGTGACTTGTAAAATCAACCAGATTGATCCTAAGTACATGTGTTCTTATTCAAACTTTTGTTCTTGAAAACAAAGAATACTTTCGATAGCATTCTTAATATTTTAAACTAAACTGATTTCAATTGTTACTTCGAATGTAGTAATGTAATGCTTTAAAGAAAAAAACTGGCATGTAAAAGACTTTCAACTTAAACTAAAAAGGAATGTATAAAATTTCAATTGAAGTTGAACGATAATAAACATAAATTGGTGCGTCATACGTATATTCTCACAACTCGTTTCTCGAAAGCTGGTACTTTGAGTAATTTAGAATAATTTGTACAAAGATGTGAACACCCTGAATCCTAATGCTAAGATTCCTATTTATACTAATTCGACCCTAACGGTCTATTACTAAAACAATGACACGTTCGTTATTGCATATTCTTCTAATCTCTTCAGGCTTCCACGCGTCTCTTTGGATAAGATCAAACTTTCAAATTTGAAAATCTTCTTGTTTTCGAAGCGCCAAATAATACAAAATGTGACGGTTGAAATATCCATTCTGATGATACTTCAAATAACTTAAGTTCCAATGGTTCCCAAACGAACCTTTCGCCAACACTTAGCAAATTGAAGCTCTTATTAGGTTTTTATTCATCAAAATCTCCACAAGATATCCTTCATGTTTCTTTTCGAGTTAATTTCTTCCAAAATGTATCATTTCAGCTCAACATTCATACAATCAAAATTCCCAATCAACACCCTACAAACGCTCTAACATATTTGCTTAAATCTTCTTCATTGGCTGAGAAGCTCAACAAACGAGGACACGTTCCTTCAACCTTTCTCTCCCTTGTACAAGGGTTCATATTCTTAGTCACCTATGCAAAAGTCTGTATGTCTTCTTTCACTATAATATTACGAACAAAAGACCTACCCTTCTGCCTTGTGCTGATGGTGTTGACAATACCTCTCTTCCTTATAAAATCCTCTTAAGTCTCCAAGTTAAACCCAAAATGCCTTTGGAATCTCGGAATGTTAGCAAAAAAAATTCTACCATCAAGGAACACGTTATCTAGCTTTGTCGCCAACAATCTCTCCTTCGCTATGTTAAAAAAGAGAACAAACTCGTATCTTCTTCCTCTTTTATCCCTCTTGGAGGGATGATTACCTCATTAATGTCTCCCATCTCTTTGAACACTAGATACAAATCCTTTGCCCTCTATTTCTCATCAAACTCTGTGAAGAAGACA